>VXBU01009690.1:560879-638436 GCA_013400315.1 Bombycilla garrulus | reverse complement strand
TTTTTTTTTTTTTTTTAACCACTGAAAACTCCATGATGACGCTGAAAAATCTCTGGCCTGGGTAAATAAATGTGTCATTTGAAATGGCTTTTTTCTCCCCTCTGTGTGAGATCTTGGGTTTGGCAAGTTGACATGCTCTGACTAAAAACCATTTTGTCTCAATTTCTGGCCATTCTCGCTCACAGTGAGTGGGTTTTGCCCATAAAGACAGAAGTAGCTGGGTAAAGCTGAGTAATTCTCTGTTTAGAGGCCTTTGCTGCTGCCTTCTCTTCCCTCAAGCAGCCACCTGAAGAGGATTATTGTCACATATTTTGATGTAGAACCTGAATGTGTCTCCTGGTTTACTCAGGAGAGATCCAAATGCACTTACAACAAGCCCAGGATTCCTCGTGAAATGTTCGCCTGCTTAAAGAAGGCTTTGAAGGAAAAAACCCTTTATTAAGAAAAAATAGAAGGAGAAGCCGTTTTTCTCACTTTATAAGATGATGGATATTTTTCTGTCTGCAATATTTAGATAAAAGGGGCTGAACCTCTAATTACATTACCTAAGGAGGCTTAATAATGTTTGCCCAAAGTATCATGTCGTGAAAATTCACAGTCAATTCAGTTGAATTTCTGTTGAAATGCCTTTGCTTCATCCCTCCTGCTTTCCAAGGGCCTTGCAGGGCGATCTGAGGGTGGGAAGTCCTTGGGTTTGGGTTCCAACAGAGGCAATCTTGTGTTTGAGGGGGCTGGAGGAGACCTGGGTTTGGAGATGCTGCGTGGGGAGACCTCCTGTGCTGGCCAGTAAGATAAATTTATATTCCAGCTGTTCCTCAGCCTTTTGGGTTTCTGAAGTAGCAGTTATTAGGTTTTTTCCTCTCTCCTGAGAATGTTTTGAGTTGTAGATGACTTCTCGCCATCAGGCCCCCCTGATCTGTTGCAGGACAGCCACACAGGTGGGGCTTCTCCATTGACTTTCCACCCTTGCCACTGATCCTTTAAACCTGGCCTGGGATTTTGTCCCATTGAATGTCATTCCACATCCATTGGTCTGGTTCTCAAAGGCATCATTTCCTTCCAAATGATGCCAGAACTTCTTGTTTTGCATTGTTTTGCCTCCAGACTAGTGGGTTTGATGAGTGTTGGTCCCCCGTTGTTAAGGAAGTGTTGAATGTGAGTGGTGACTGAACAGCCTGCTCAGCAAAATCTCTCCAGGCTGCCTCCTTTTTTGGTATTATCTATTATAATATTTTATTTTTTTTTTAGGCAAAGCATTTCTTTGATTCATAATTCTTATCGTAATGTTCCCCTCCTACAGTTTAACTAATCATTTGCCCATGTGGCACAATATCAAATGCTTTTCTGAAGTCCAGATGGTCAAGCTCTCTCACAAAAGACAAAGATTGGCTTTTGTCTTGGAAAAAAAAAAAGCAAAAAAAAAAAGCTGTTATCTCCCAGAAAAATATATTTACCAGGCTGGCCTGACTGAATCCATCTGTGTAAAATCTGGCTGGTTTACCCATTTTCTTAGATTTTTGCTTTGGAGTTGCTTCTCAAGCAGAGCTGCTGCTCAGACCAACCTGTGACTGCCCAGAAGCTCATCCTCCCACCACGGTCTTAAATATTCCTTCATCTTCAGTCTTACACCCTCTTTCCCTCCTGCTCCCCCTCGTTAGATTATCTTAAAATAATCTGTGGAGAAAGGAGTCTCTGGGAAGGGAGGCAGAGGCACTGAAGTGATTATTTCCACTACAGCAAAGGTTGAAAACTGGTTACAATTATCACTCCTAGTTTTACATGCTAACAGGATTTGCCTCCGGGGGATTAAGTTAACTATTCTGTCACGCAGGTGAGTGTTTTGTTTTGCTCCTCTGAACCAGCCTTTCTCAGGCTGTCAGGGCGAGGAAGATAAAGGATGCCGTCCCACCGTATCCCGCTTTGCAGAGTCCCGACCGCGGCTCAAGGAATGCTTTGTCTCGCCTCGGGGAGATTAATTTGGGCTTGTTTCAAGGTCATCTCAGGTGCATCTTTTTGTTGAATGCGCTTGCACTGCTGGAGAAGTGTGCGTCCTTTTAAAATTCTTCTAGGCTGTGGATCAAGGGGAAGTCGGGGGAAATAAGCTCTGATGTTTCAAGAAAATATAAATAAAGAGACTTGATCCAGACGCTCTGTGTGGTATGAGGAGGGTGAAGCTTTCAGGCTGTCACTGTATGGATTCCCAAGCTGAGGGCAAAGAGTTGCTCCAGCCAGAATTTCCACTTCATTTTTCATTTTGACAGAAAATATCAGGGTAATTGACTGTTATTTTGGTGGTTGTTTTTTTTTTTTTTTTTTTTTTTTTTTTTTTTTTTTTTGTTTTTTTTCTTTTGTTGTGGTGGCCAACCCATTCCTTGTGAATGTCAGCTCCTGTGCTTCGGGTGGCAGCTGGGCTCCACTGGGCAGAAACTGCTCAAAATGGGGTCAAACCAGGGCCTTAAAGGAAAAGTTGCACCAGAGGAGGTTTAGATTGGAAAGATTTCTTCATGCAAAGAGTGGTCAGGCATTGGAACAGACTTCCCAGGGAAGTGGTGGAGTCACCATCCTTGGAAGTGCTGGACAAACGTGTGTTTATGGCACTTGAGGACGTGGTGGTGCTGCTGGGTTGATGGTTGTACTCGCTGATCTTAGAGGCCCTGCCCAGTCCTGGTGATCCTGTGGAAAAGGGAAACCTCAGACTGGTTGTGATTTTGGGGAGGAATGACAATTTTCCTATAGCAAAGCCACATAAAGCTTTCAACAGTGATGGGAGATGGAGCAGATACAGCCAGTGAGCAGCACAACAAATGACAATGAGAGATTTTTTTCCCCTCCACTGGTTAACTCTGGTCTATTTCCTTGCTTGAACTGTGCAAAGTAGGGGATTTAAGTTTTGCATTGCTCCAGTTTTCTTTGAGAAGAAACAATTCCTAAGGAGTTGTGTTCTTCAAATGTTCATTCTTCCCTGCATCAGGATTGCCTTAAACACCCCTGGGTAACCATCCCTCCTACCCCTTTAACAGCAGGTGTAAGAGAAAGGACCAGAAATTGCTTTTCTGTTGACTTTATGGGGAGGCTGCAGCTTTAGGAGATGATTAGAATGAAACAAATCCCCGGTGAATTAATTGAAAGGGTCAATGTCTGTAGTTAATCAGTTAAAACTGCCTATGGCTACCCAGCTGTGTCTTTCATGTCAGCAAGATCTCGGTGAGGCAGGAGCCATCTAAGATGGATTTGTTTGGTGTTTTTTTTGGGGGACACATGGGCAATTATGCTTTGACATTTTTCTAAGGCATAGCTTTGCCTCTCTTCCTCCTTGGTTTATTTTATTTTATTTTTTTTTATTTTATTTTCCCCTCCTAGTTAGGAGGAGGTTGGAATAACTTGACTTAATGACACTTTTTTCAGCCCTGATTTTGGTGGTGACAATTATTAACAGTTCCACGATAAGAAACAGGTGTTTCAGCATGGTCCATCAGGCAGAAGAAGAACAATGCCTCCCCAATGTCATTGTTCATGATGTATTCAGTGACTGCTGCCTTTTTTTTTTTTTTTAATGAAGATTTTATTCAACCTCATAGGTAGCATTTACTATTTAGTATGCAGGCTTTGGGCAAGCCAGTGGAGTGGAAAAGCTTTTAATTTCTTTTTAATGCAAACATGGATCTTGCAAGACCTTGTCAAGTGATTAGAATGGGCTCAGGCTCTTCCTTATGTTCTCTCGGCATCACTTAGCGGTCCCCTGCAAGAAAATCCCGAGTATTTCTCATGGGATTTGTGGTTCAAGGGACAGGTCCGAGCCTGAAGGGATCAGGGAGCCTCTCCTGGCCGTGCCTGTTTTGTAACAAGGAGCCACACCTGGCATGGTTTGGGCAGAAAACATCATTAGTATAATAGGGGCATTGCAACAGCTCCTGGGCTCTGCTGCCACTTCCCAGGCTTTCCCATGGCTGCGTGGGTGAGGAGCAACGTTTTTGAGTACAAAGCTGTCAAATATCCTGGGTAGTTTTTCTTCTGATGAGGTGCGAGCATGGATCACTGGCCCTTGCTGGGATCGCTGGTCGTTTGCTCTGGGCTGTGAGGGGAGGAGAGCTCTCCCTGCAGCTGGAGCCCAGAGCGTGCTGTGCAGGTCTCACATTCCTGTCTGTGCTCCTGGGGCTCAGAGGGAAGGAGGTGAACATGGGGCACAGCAACCACACCGGCCTTTTCCCATCCTGTGCCAGAGTTATTCCCACATGGAGCTGGCATCTCTGTGGATCCGTGGGACCGGCTGTCTGGATGCCTGGGAGATGCTGGAGTGGATTTTGTTTGATTTCCCCTCAGGGAGAACTTCCTGCATCCTGAGGAAACTCCCCGGAGAAGAGACAGAGCTGTCGGTGCCTGGGCTGCAGCCTGAAGGATGCAGCAATGGGCATCTTCTCTTCTTCCTCATCCTCCAGGGATGCTGTGGTCCAGCTTTCCCTGGATTGCAGGGCCCTGCCTGCCTGACCTTGCTGGAGCAGCTCTTGAGAACAGGGCTGGAACACCTGTAGCCTCTCACAAACTTTATTTTGTACCACAGCCTGTGGGTTTGTCCACTACCTGTTTACTCCCCATTGATTTTTGATATCACAAAGCGGTGGATCAGTGCAAGGCCCATCAAAGGTGCTCGACAGGTCCCCTTGGTCTCTTGTGCGAACCAGTCCTGCTGCTTGGGTGAAAAAGGAGAAAGAAGGATTAATCTGTGATAAATAATGAATTTGTTCCCACTTAGAGTTTGTTTGATCTCCCCAGTATTCATTCCTCTGGTGACAGGCAGCTTGTGTTACCCATCACGGGACTTTAACAGCCCCACAGGGCCATGCTCAGCTAACACATCCCTGCCACACACAGGGCTCCCCGTTATTTTTTTCTTTCCAAAAATAATAATAATCATAAAAAAAAAAATTGTGCTCTCCTGTGGTGGCTTTTCACAGCAAGTTCTCCAAATGAAACAATTAATCAACATTAAACATCCTTTTCCTGGGAAGGCAGCAATCAGGAGAGAAGATGGAGTATCCCTTTAAAATCTCCCTGTACATATGAACATGCACACAGAGCCCCTTCAAGGCTGAGAAGAATTGGAAGTGATGGTTACCAGTATAATATTTAAATGAGTGTTAATTACCATAAACCATTTGGATTTTAATGTCTCCTTCTGTACAGTATGTAAATCAGGGCTGGAACGGGCTTGTGCGCACGCAGCGGGCCTCTGGTGCTGTGGATGAGAGGAATGTTTTCCAGACCGAGATCTGGCAGCCTGGTTTCCATCCCCGTTCAGGGGAGCAGTGGGGATGAACACTGGCCACTCTGGGGAAGGTTTTCCCACCATCCTCAGAGACAGCCCTGCCCTGAGGATGAGTTGTTCTCGCTGTCTGGTCCCGCTCCCTGCCTGGAGGCTTCCCCAGGAGGATGCTGGGTTTGGATGTGGGTGGAGGGATCTCTGACAGTGTGATGTAGCCCATTTTATTTGGTACTAAGGGGTTTTTGTGGGGTTTTCACAAACCCTGAGCAAGCTGATTCCGTGGTTTGCTGTACCTGCATCCCCACCCCTCGCTTCCCATCCTGCCTCTGTCCAGCCTGGCCTGCAACCCCAGCAGAGGGGAAAGGGACTTTGCACCAAGCTTGTGGGTGTTGTAATGAATTCTTTAAGGGTGGGGCGGCTAAACTGGGAAGGGATTTGAGGTTCTCTTTGTCTCCCTTAAAAGGTGAAAAAGCCAAAACTTTCTTTCCCAATTTGGATGTGTTCTGAAACAGGACACTTCATAGGACATCCTGGACTTCACTTCAAACCTGAAGCTGTCTAGTTAGACAAATGCCAAAGGCCCTGCCTAAAAATACTACTAAAAGCATTCAACAAAGGAACCTCATTACATTTTTGGGGTATTTTAGCAAGAAACAAAGACCTCCTTACCTCTAGCACAGCTTTTTCTTTATAACGTTTGTCACTTTCAGTATTAATAACCCTTTTTTATTTCCAGCACTACCTTAAATGCAAATCTCATTTATTACTATGCCACTAAAGATTACAGGACAAAACTCAAACAATAATAGATCCTCTAAAAGCTCCTAACACCTGACTCAAAGAATATTCTACCAGGTGGGGACCAGTAGAACTTCAGGCACCTCAATACCTGCCCGGCCCCCTTCCTGTCCTTCCTCCTCACCCTCCTCTCCCTCCGTGGGGACCTTGTTTGCCTTGCAAAGTGGTCTCATTACAAACGCATCACCCTCTGCCGGTCTCACACGCGCAGCCTTCATTTAGCCCTCCAAGCTCAATTACATATCAGGATGTCTTGGGGTAATTAAGTAATATTAGAACGTTTTCTTTTCTATTTTTTTTCCCCTTCCCTAATGCAGCTTTCAAAGCACAAGCCTTGGCTCTCACCCACTGGAGCCCACTTCTCCGAGCCTCTGAGATCTCCCTAATGCACCTCACCACGAAGGCAGGCTAATTACATTTCTGAAGGATGTCATTAGTGTCGTATTCCCGCTGGGCTCCGAGGGCTGGCACGCACCAGGGAACGCTCCCTTAGGTGTCTTTCAGCTTCACCGTGCTCCAGGAGAGGCCAGGCTTGGAGAGGAGCTCAGCCAGCAAAGCTGCCTTGCTTCGGGCTCTGCTGTGAGCAATCCTTCTCCTCGGATGTGTTGCATCCTTCAGCTTATTATGGTTTACAAATATGAACTGATTAAGCCTCTCGGAGCTCCTGTGAGATAAGCAATTGCTCCTCTAATGACTGGCATTATATCCACTCTCATCTCCACGCCTTGGGCAGTGCAAGAGGAGCAGGGAGGCAACTCCTGAGCACCCGAAAAATATAAGTGGTGCTTTTGGTTTACCTGACCATCTCACCTGGTGGCCAGAAATCCACCATAACAGGCACCTCTGGCACTGCTTTTGGAGCCCAGGGTCCATACACCTCCCTCTTTTGTCTGTGTAAACCCAAATGAACTCTGCTGGCTTCAGTGGAGGCTCCTCAGAGTCCTCCCCAGAGGGAAGAGACACCAACATTTGTCTGTTTGGGGAGCCTGTTGTTTGCATCAGGGACGGGATGCTGGTTCCCAAGGAAACAAAAAGGAAATCATGGTCACACCTTATTATCTTTGTTCTCTCCCTAGGTGGTTACAAGGACAATGTTCTAGTTTTAGGCTACCACAGCTCCCCTGGCTGGCCCAGTGCGAGGTGGCCACGGGCCTCCCACAGGTGAGTGCTGCTTTCAGGGGGCGTTAAGGGCTCAGAGAAAGAAGTTACATATAATTCGCAGTAGAAATTACCGTGGAAATTTCTGCTCGCATTGTGCTCAGTTCTGATCTGTTGTCCTGGAGAGATGCATTAGCTCTGTTAGTGAAGCTGGAGCTCACTGCTTCTGGAAAAAATTGATTATCCCAGGTAGTCCCTACCCCTGTGGGGAGCCTGATGCCCTCCTCTACCTGCCTGGCTTCTTGGGGCACACTTCCATAAGCATTAGGAATGAGGATATTGCTGCCATGACCCTGGCTCACTGCTAATCCAAGTTTAGTTGGGTCTTTTTTGTTAGTTTGTTTATTTTTTTTGTTATTTTTTTTTTGTTTTTGTTTTTTTTTTTTTTTTGTTTTTTTGTTTTTTTGTTTTATTTGGCCCAAACCACAAGCAGGAACCAACAGGAAATAAAAATCTTTATAACACATTAAGATGGATCGCAAAGCTTTTGTAAAGACCTGTGTTGTGGAAAAAGAAAAAAAACCACTCAAGGATGGGTCGGGCACAACGTGGGCACAGCAGGTGCAGCTTATTCAGGACAATCTGGGCTTGGTGGCACTGTCTGATTTGTGCCCTTTTGGTGGCACCTGCTTTGGAAGCATCACACCGGAGACAAATTTTCTGGAGCTGTCTTTATCCTTGGGTTTTATCCTTTGCTACAGCTTCCTGGGATTTGGGAAAGCCTGGATCTGAGAGGCCTCTGTGGAGGGATGGATAGGTAGACTGGCTTTTCCCCTCCGTGCACTGGGGTGAAATGAAAGGATTTTGAGAAAAAAAGCTGCGCTAACAAAGCTAAGCTGCCCTGGGAAATGTTGTACCCAGAAACTGATTTTCCAAGGTGTGGGAATCCCAGGCTCTCCCGCTCCTCTGGCCAAGCTGCCAAGATGGACATTAATTGAGAGGTTCTATTTACTTTTGGGGGCAAAATAGGATCTGGGCTCTGAGACACCTGCAAGGGGAAACTGCTGCATGCAGGGATGGACTGGAGCAACCACCTGGAGGTGGGGGAGCAGTCTGTGTCCCAAAAATCAGGGGTGGCTGGAGAGAAACACAGCCAGGAGATTAGTCCAGGTGAAAGGAGAAGTGACTCACACAGAATCTGGGGAGGGGAGAAACCTGTCTGGAAGGTAGGAGAGTCCTAAAGCAGTTCATTTGTGTACATTGTGATGTTCTCAGGAACCTGTTCTGGCTCTGACCAGTCCCATCTGTGATGAGCTGGCAGGGTTTTTATGGAGGTCCAAACTGACATTAAATCCTCTGTTTTCTGCTTGCTGGTAGCTGTGTGATTCAGAAGCTTTCCTGCTGAAGGCAGAGTCCTGGCAGTGCCCAGCAGCAGTGACAGGAGGCAGGGGCTGGAAGCCTGCAGCTGATCCAGCCACTCCTGGTGTAATGGTGCTTATCTAAGGGAGTGCTGGGACTATGGACACCGCATTTTGGCTGTGTGAGGGAGAGGCAAACTTTTTAAAGGCTCCTGTAGGCTTTAATCAGCTGCAGGCCAGGGCTGTGTGTGCTCCCACACGTGTCCCAGGTCAGGAACCACAGCCTGTGGTGGCTGCAGGGGTCTTGGGGAGGTGGTGAGGATTCCAGCAGGAGAAGCCTTCCATCACCTAACGCCGAGGCAGGAGAAGTTAAAGGATAAACAAGAAACTTCTCTGATCCTATTTAGACCACTCGAGGTTGCCCATGCTGTAATGACATGTTGTGCAGATCACAGAACCTAGTAATTACAGCTAATAAGTCCAAGATGTGTAATTACCCTGCAGCACTCGGAGCTGGAAGGCAGCGTTGAGCGTGGCTGTTACCCTCGTTAGGTGATCCATCGCTTTCCCTGCTTCACACGTGAAATCCAAGAGCAGCAGAAAATGCAGCTGCTCTTTTCCCCATCCTCATCAGTGCTGGGTGGAGGGAAAAAGCCAGCTCTTTTTCCTGCTTCCACTTCCCAGCTCCAGAATCCCATTTCTTTTCTATAAGAGAGACAATTCCTGCTTGGATTTTCAGATCTGGAGTGGGAGGCTCTTGAGAGGAGGTTGTGTTTGTTTTTTCTTCCCACCGCTTCGCTTCCCTTCCTAATTAAAGTAGCTCTTTTGTCAGCCCCTGAATTTCTTCCCACCCTCCAGTTTTCCCAGAGAGGCTTCTTTACAATTTCTGCCTCTAATCAATACACAATTTATATGCAATAACTTTGCCCAGAGAATAGGGAAGCAGCGATCAGCGTTTCTCCTGCAATTCCGGTGTGCTGGAGCTGCTGACTGAAGGTCAATGCAGGCTTGACTGTGACTGATTTTTACTGTCTTTGGGCAACCCAGCAGCAAAATGCAAGCTTTGGAAAACCTCAGCTCCACGCAGGCCGTAATGGATAGCACTGTGCAACCTGCCAAGCACGCTGTGGAGCTGGATCCCCTGGAAAAGCTCCCTCTTAATGCTCCTGCAGCCCTTTCCGATGGAGGAAGGGCACCTCATGCCTCCTTGGGACACGGTGGGTATCCTGCCAGGTGCTGTTTTCCCCCGTTATACAGACAGTGGGTGCTCCGATGGCAGGTGAGGCCAGAGCCCGCTTGGGGAGCGAGGAGAGAGCTCTGTTAGGGGATGGCAAGAAAATTCCAGAGAGAAAACCTCGTGCTGAGGGAGCAGCACCTTGTTTAACCTTCCTCGCGGCTGGGCTTGTGCTCCTCTGCCTCCTGTCCCTTGAGATCCTGCTGCCACCTCTTCAGCATCCCTCTGCTCCCTCACAGCTCCCACCAGGGTGCACAGAGAGTCAGAGGGGCAGCAGAAGATACGAGCAAGGACCCAAAAAGAAGTCTCAGTCCTCCATGAAACTTCAGGGGATGGATGTCACCCTCTGTGGCCGTTCACACCCTAACCCTCCCATGGGCATTTCCAGGGAAGAGAGGATCTATCCAAGGGAAATGGCCACTTCTGGTGTCCCACGGTGGTGGGATCAGTCAGGGATGCTCCAGCTGACCCTCTTAACAAGCAGGGAGGTGCAGGCTCGCCATCATTTGGTGTCTTGTTAATCACATTTAATGTGGAGTTTGCTTTAGCGTTGATCATTTTAAAATTCCCTGTTGGGAAGGTTACCTGGATAATTACAGGTATAAATCTCAGGGACGTTCTTGCCAAAACAAATGGAGCGTCTCACACTCAGGCCAGGGGTGGACCCAAAGAAGCCTTAAAAAGAGAGTGGAATGATGGACCAGGAGATTTCCACCAAGCTGAGAAGAGCCGGGTAACTCTGGAGATGAATGAGGCATTCGGGTGGCTGGAGAGAGTTCCTGCAGTTGTCCTTTCTTTTAGAAAAGTAGGAGCTGATGGTGGTGGTGTTGCTCAATGATGAACATCATCGGATCCAGATTTGGGAAAGTGCCACGCAGTGTGTGAGCATGGCCTGAAGGATCCCAGGAACAGGGATGGATTAGGCTGACGTCATCCTGAAGGGTCTCAGGTATGCCTGAAGAAGTTGCAGGTGACTGTGAAGCAGAAGTGCTGATGAAACTCCTTGGTTAGCAGCAGAACGCTTCAGTCATTTTCACCACTGGCTGGAAAATCCATGTTATTTGGTTCTGTCCGTGAAGGAAATGGAGTTGGACCTGCCTGATTGTGTTTTGTTTTTTGTTTTGGTTTTATTTATTTTTTTTTGTTTATATTTGAAGTGAAAAGCTATCAGAGCTTCATTAAGTTCACATGTATCCCTAGAAACCTGGTAGCAGGGAATGGCTTCTCCTCTGCAGCTCAACACTGTCCAGCCAACCTCACACCTTTCCTCCTCTTCAAATTGTGGCTGTCTCCTGACCAGGGCAGGTCTCAGATGGAGACATTCACTGTTTTTCACATCCTCTGTCTCCTGAAGGCCACGTGTACCCACCTCCCTCCTTTTGGCAGACTATGAGGTAAGTACTTGGAAAGAGAGGCACTGATTTGGGTTTCCAGCCTGTGCCTGTGCTCGACACTCAGAAGGATTAGTCAGGGCTCACACTGTCATAATGATTTAAGGTGCAATGACAACAGGATTTGAGAAGTCAAATATTCTGTATTACAAGTAAGAAGAAATATTAAAGCCTTCAGTGTTCTGGATTGCTTATAATTGCAGGATGTGTTAATTGCAAAGCAAGAAACAGGCTGGGACAGGGGCCCCATAGCTTACATTATGAATAGCAAGAACACGGGACATCATCTTGATGAAACCAAGGCAAACAGCTAAAAACACTTAAAATACTCATCTGAAACCCTCCCCACGTCTCTGTGGTATCCCAGCCCTCTCTAAAAGCACTGCCTGGCTTTTGTCTTTTACACTTACGTTAGCTGCTTCCAACTTTCTCATCAGCCTCATCTATAAATTCAGACTGTTCTTAAATAAGACTGGTGCCTCACAAAACCACTTCTCCCATCCCTGTGCGCTGTCTAACGATTATTCCCTTATCCCTTTATATAACTGAATCAAGCCTGACACTTAAAGCACTCCCGTAGGGAAGTTATTGAATTTAACAGGGCTGAAACCAACAGGGTTCTAGAGAAATGCTCTAAAAACCTGGGCAAGATAATATCCTTCCGGTAAGTTTCTGAACCACCCTATAAAATTCCACGTCAAGAATCAACTTCCATGGGATTTTTTTGCCCAGAAAGGCTAATTGTGAGTAAATAGATCTCGGTGCTTTTGTTGCTGACCCCCAAAAATGCAGTGGATGCTGCTATCCTGCTTCTTCTTTCCCAGGCAGAAGGATGTTTTGGCTCTGCTCCTCAGCGATTTGTCCTCATTTTGATCCCACGTGGAATTTTGTCTGTTCCAGATCTGGGGTGTAAATTGCTCCTCGACTGGCTTTTCCCTGTGAGTCCCCTGCTTTTTCCATGGCTCCAACAGTTCCGGCTGCTTGGCCATATCTTTCTTCTCCCCCTTTTTTTTTTCGGACTTCTAAAGGAAGCTGAGCTTATTTGTTCCAGCTTGAGGGAGAGGAGAGGCAGCGGGAATATAAAGCACTGTGACACAGAAATGGGGAAAGATAATTCTCCAAACTTTTCCAATCCCTATCTCGCCTTCCCAAGCCAGGAACAAAACCCCCCATCATGCCAGCTTAGGCCCTCAGCTCTCAGGAAAAGATGTTTTCCGTTGGACAAGCAGGATTACGGAGTATCCAAAGTGTTGATGCTACAAGGGATTTTGTATTACCTTGGCTGATAATTCTCCCAGGAGCCTGTGCAAATATTCTCATGAATGAAAACTACGGAGCTCCTTGGCTGGTATTTGCAATTCCTTTTATTCACGCTGACTTTTCCTTGCTGAGATTGCTCCCACAAAGGGCGAATAAATATTCAAAGTGCTCATGCCTGAAATGCTCCTGCCAATGTTGGGAAACGTTCTTTTTATTATTTTTCTGGCTGCATTCAAACAATTTCAATTGATGAACCTTAAAAAGAAACTCCTGTGTGGAAGGGGAAGGTGACTCAGTGAGGGAACAGAAGGATCACATGGCGGTATTAATGTCATTACCTACTCACCAAAGGGAAAAAAGCCCTGGTGGTAGCTGGGGACATCCGGATATTAATTGAGAAGCTGAAATGAGTTCATTTAACACTCCTTGCACAGACAATAAATGTTTCATCCCATTGACTTGTTTGTATGCATGTTTTGTTTGGCCCTCTTTAATAATGGTGGGGGGAGGGGAGGAGGAAAGCAGCCGCCAAAATACTCTCTGTAAATAATTCCACTGGCTCTGTTCTCTGTTTTAGGGCAGAGGATATTTGGAGATGGGGTTCAGGCTGTGCCTCCCTCTCTCTGAGGTGTACTTTAAATCATGATGTGATTAGAGGTGACATCGTGTTCTTCTCGGGACAGGGTAGGAAAAAAGCTGGAAAGGAGCTGTGAAATCATGGCCTGGCACAGCTGAAGGACCCGAGTGGCTCCTTGCATCAGCACTAAAGCATCTCCAGTTTAGTCCCAAGCTTCTTCTCCCAGCACCTTGAACTGGGAAGAGCAGAACTGGCTGCAGAGACCCAGGAGCTGTCTCAAAACTGCAGCATCAGTCTTCATCATTTTGTCTTGGTGGGCCTGCCCAAAACCTGCTGCCCAGCCAGTGTCGCTGTTTCTTGGCATCCCCGCCGTGCAAAAGCACCAGGCACAGCTGCCTCAAACCATCTCTGCACAAGAGCTGAGGAAATATTCCCTGCGTGGAAAAAATAAGGCTTTTTCTTCTTGAAGTAACAGATAGGAAGTCAGTTCCATTTCTTGTTGATTTTACAATTACTCTTACTCAAAATGTAAGATGGATGGATCCATCAGTGGCCTGATGGATCTGGACTGTAAGAGGGGACAGACATATCTTGGTTTGTGAGTTTCCCGACCTTTGCAAGCAACTCCTGTGCTCTGGGGCACTCAAAAGAAATCTCCCTCTCCTAGGCTGCACCTGGGCGATGGGAGACACGATCTGCACCAAGGCTGGACTTGTCCCGGAGCACTTACCAAGTAAATGGAAAACAGGGATGGAAAGGAGGTCCCAACACCTCGGCCACAGCCGGATCCTGGCTCTGATCATCAGAGACCACCTGAATGCCCCGTGAATCTGCACCCAGAGGCAGCAGGGGCGTGTTTTGGGGCTGGGAAGCAGGAGTGGGACAGCTGGTGGCAGGCAGCACACAGCCCTCAGCTGGAGCGTCCTTCCTGCCGCTCGGCACTCCTGCTCGTCACCAAGCGCCCTGCTCCTGGCTCCAGAACACCAGCGGGTTATGGCAGGAGGTGGAGGAACAGCAGAAATGGCAGCCTGGTAAGTGCTGAAGAGAACATCTGAGTGACCCGGGGTGATGGTCCCAGCGTGCCCAGCCTGGCCAGCTCTGGCCATGCTGCTTGCTCGTTACTGCCTACCCAGAACTCCAGAAGTCCGACCTCAACCATCAGTATTTTGTGTTTCCAAGGCAACCCCAGCTTTAACAGCCTTCATAATGACATCATTTGGTTGAAATGAGCATGCATGATCTTTTGATTACCACTGGAAATATAAATTAGGTTACTCTCCCCATCCCCAGCCACTTGAAAAATAAATGCATTGGAGGGAGGGGGAGGGAAAAAAAAAACCCTCAGAAGAGGGTAAATGGAAAAATCAATTTTTACATTAATGGAGTCCTCGTTCAGCATTTCTTCTCTTTATAGATTTAGATAACAGTGATATCTTAGTTTCACAGAGCAAAGAAATTAATTACTTACTAATGGTGCAATTCAGAAATTAATTTATGTTGTCCATTTAAATGTGTTATTATTAATCAATTTAAAGGAAGAGGCCTGTAAGCCACCACCATCCGAACTGACTTATGTTACCAGAGGAGTCTCCCTGCCCCTTCCTTTCTAGAACACTTTGTTCCTGCTGCCTGTGAGTTGTACCTCAAGCTGCTCTGGCATCCCTGGTAGAACAAAAAAAGGGAATTCCTCAGGCCTGATAGACAGGTCCATCCTAGATGTGTTTCCCTAGGTATGGAGTACTACAGGGTGCTGCAAAAATGTTAAGGCTGTTTTTTGATTTTTTTTTTCCTGTGTATTTATTTGGATTCCTGACCTGTTATTCAAATTCCACACTAAAAAGGCAATGCACAGAACGAGGATGCTGTCTCCAGAGGACGGAGATGTTTTACTCCTGACTTCCTAGCAGGTCTCGGCCAGTTCCTGGGGTTTAGCACATCATGGGCTCCCCAAAAGGGTCAGGGTGGGGCAGCCGCCTCAGGAAGGTGATAATTAAATTGTCACAGACCTGATTATCTTCTTTTTATGCTTTATTTTCATGGGAAGAGGTAATAAACCACACAGGTCATTTCTTTTTCTGAGTAAGGCGTGTCCTATGCTGGAAAGGGGGATCTTGTAGCATGCGGTAATTCATGAATAAACTAAAAAGCACTCCTTGAAACACCCAGGATTTCAGAATGTCACCACTTCCACGTGCAGACTGTCCCTGGCAGGCAGGAGCCTGATGTGAAAGTTACACTGTGTTGCTGTCTCCAGGAATGCTGCGTCTTTCGCCGTGTGCTCCTTGGAGCAAAGGGCAAGGCTGGGGGCTTGGGAAGATAATCTGCTGAGGGATCTTGTGTTCAAATCCTGTTTGGGTGGCTCGGAATGAGGCTGGGACAGCCATTTCTTTCCTGCATTCATAGGATCATAGAATGACAGGGAAGGAAGGGACCTTAAAGATCACCCAGCTCCACCCCAGCCTGGCCCTGGACACTGCCAGGGATCCAGGGGCAGCCACAGCTGCTCTGGGCACCCTGTGCCAGGGCCTCACCACTTCAGCAGTGAAAAATCTTTTCCTAATATCTCATCTAACACTGCCCTCCTTCAGCTGCAAATCGTTCCCCTTTTTCCTGTCACTTGCAAGTAGGGTCCCTCCACCTTTCTTGTGGGCTCCCTTCATATTGTCATTGCGTTTTTGATGATATCCCACTGTGAAACAGAGGGATGTGAAAGTCTGGAACTGGAGAGCCTACTCTGGTATCTGTATGTGTACACAGGTCATTTCTTTCCTCTTTCCCCCCCTCCCCTGGAAGCAAGGCTCACGTTTAGCATCTGCTGCAGTGGTAATGCTTCTTTATTAGGCTTGGAAAAGTTTAGGCATGTGTCCACGGTAAAGCAAAGCCTTTATCTGGCTTAAAGGGTTTCAGATTAGTTTCATGTTCTTCCTCACTGTTTTGTTTTCCAAGCCAATTACTGCCCTGCTGCCCACACCAGGCACATTCCAGCCTGCAAGTTCTTTGTCGAGCTAAAATACTTTCTCTGTGAAACACCAAACACAGAGTGAGCAGCAGGTTGCAGAATTAATCAAGAAATCATTTAGCACCTGCATATAAATACTCGTACCTGAAGTTTTTTTTTCGTATTTTCTTTTTCTAAATCCCTGGTTTCTGAGAGAAGGACTGGGGAGAAGCTGTGAGGTTTAACAAGGTGGTTTGACTTGTTTGACTTTCTCACCCTCCCTTTTGCCAGCTCTGGCTGGGGGTCACCAAATTCTGATGGAAGGAATAACCCCAGGCTGACCACCCTTTCTGAAGTACCCCTGTGCCTAAGGATGACACCAAGAGTTCAGCTCATCCTGGCTTGTGCTTTTCTGGAGCCAGAGAGAGCCAGAAGATACCACAGCCTCCAGCCAGTCCCTGGGACCTGCTGCACCCAGAAATAATTTTGTGATTTCTACCACAATCCATTTCTTTCATAGTCCATAAACCATGAGATAACCTTGGCTGGGGATTCACTGGCTGGGTTTGACGTAGGAGTCAAAGCTTCACTCAGTGCTAAGCAAAAAAGGAAAACAAGAAGCTATAAAAATGTTTGTATATATAGCAATCAAAAGCTTTTTGCTTTCTCCAATGTATGAATTGAGAAGGAAACATAAACCCACGTTAAAAACTTGTTTAGTGCTGATTATCTCTGTGGTGGTCTTCCTGCCCAGCCTGGGACGCCAGTTGTGGTGGTCTTGTGCCCAGTCTGGGACGCCACAAATGCGGGGATCTCCTTAACCCCAGGAGACCCCGCAATATGTAGAAAAGTCCAGGTTTCCGGCCCGTGCTGTTGAAGGAGTAGTCTGGAGTCGTTTGTTCGTGTTCTCAAGGCAGTTTATTAATTCCTTATCAAAAGTAGATTTCTCTGCTCTGCCAGGGTTGACACAGAACGTGTCCAGAGACACACTGTGCCCGCCCCGGGTGAGCTGTAATCTTTTATACTAAAAACTACGTATTAAATGTTTACAGTTAAGTACCAATCTATGCCCCTCACATCACCATGTCCAGATCTGTGTCAAACCAATCCAAAAGTGCCAGCATCACCAAGAAGATGGAGGTTATGAAGAAGAACACAAGATAACATGCCACGTGTAAAAATCATCCATCTTGTGTCTCAGACCCCCCTGTACAGATCTCCAACCCCCCTGTACAGGGCCCTAAACCCCCCTGGACATACATTCAAATTACCTTCTTTTTACTTATAACTACTACTATTTTACTATCTAAGTTTTTGTGACCTGAAATTCCTCATACAAAGCTGACAACCTGTTCCATGGGTTAGAATCAGAGTTACAGGTATTTTTAGTATCATTCCAGGGTCTCTGACACCTCTGGCAAGGCTGAAAAGCCTCTTGACCAGGTTTTGGGTCGGCCAAAGGCATCATAGGAACCCCCTGGGTTCCAACATATCTCCACCCAATTTTCAGAATCCTTGTCCTTTTTAGGATGAGAGAAAAGCAGTGTGGGGCATTGGCAGCCTGATTTTTATTAATTTCCCTCCTCCTTCCTTCTCTCCTTGTTCAATAACCTCAGAATCCATCTTCTGTGGGGTTTTTTGGTGCCCTGGACTTGCATGGAGTCATGCCATGAGCTTTTATTCATCTGCTGACAGCAGCCCCATAAAATAAAGCTCTAGTCCTTGATTTCCTTTACTGCTACAAGCTGTTGAATATAATTTTGGATTGCCTCACTCTGGAATTTCTGGGGAGTTGGATTTGGTGCCATCCCTGGCATGGGAACACGGACCCTTTATAACCCAAAAAGCTCGGATACTTGTGACTCTGCAGCTTCCTTTGTAAAACAACACCAAAAGGGTGAGGTAGGGATGGAGCAGGGTTTTTGCTTGGTCTCATTTCTCTTGGTCTCTGTTGTTTTCCTTTTCCTCATCTAGAGGATCTCACCCTGACTTCTCTCACGTTTGTGATGTGTGCCACCAGCAGTCCCTGCCACTGGGCTCTGTGGTTGGAAGCTGAATCCCTCCCTCCTCTAGAAGAAATCCAGAGACCCCTCGGGCCCTCTGTGTCTGGCTGGGATCTCCTTCTCCAAACTGCAACCTGCAGCGGAGTCTCAAGGGCCTCACAGAGTCTCAAGCCGCCGGCCTTGGCAGCTGCCCCTCGTGTTGGGTGCAGGATTATCACACACACACACACGGAGGTCAGTCACAATGTTACGTGTAAATAAAAGTACTCCCAAAATTGTGGCACCGTCTCCAGGCCCCTGGAGAGAAGGGGGCATGGGGAAGGGCTGCTGCTATTCCAGGCTTCTGGCAGAAAGCTCTGCAGAGGTGGGAATGTGTATTGAAGGGGTGAGAGGGGGAGCAGGGAACAAACCCCAGCAAGCCCTGCCTGGGAAGTGCCTGTGGTGCCTTAAGGAGGGAAATGATGCCTTAAGTTTTAGCTTTTATGTTTTTCAGATTCTGTGCTGGTTTAGTGTGTAGTTCTGGGCTTCATATTAGGGGTTGGTGGGCTCTTCACAGAGTAGGGAGACAAAACAATTTCTTTCCAGCTGGGGACCAAGGACAAATTTTAGGCCCGAGAGTGTAAACAACAGTGAAGGAAGAGAGGGAACCAGGAGGATGGAGCTTCATCACCTGGAGCTGGAATTGGACAATTAACTCCAATCTGCTGATGGACCAAAACCTATAAAAGTGTGAGGCCTCATGACTGGGGGGCCATTTTGGGAGCACTTGTGGGTTTCACTTGGGTGTAGCTCCAATGGGTTCCTGCACTGCCCAAGCTGGATCCTTTCAATAAATCCCTTTTTATCCTTTTATTCTACCTGATCTCTGTTTCCAGGTCAGCCTTTCCAGGCATCACTGGAAAACTGAGCCTGGATCAGTAAGAGCTGCACCTCTTGACTCAGCAACTTTTCTGTGACTGGGGCAGTGCAAGTGGGTCTGCCTTTGTGGTTCTGTTAATGGAATCCTGCTTGGCCAGGAGGCTTTGGGATTGCTGCAGGATGCATGAATTGCTCCATGGATCCTGTCTCCCCCTAATCCCATGCCACAGCCACGGTGACAGCTCCGAGGTACAGAGCAGAGCCCTGTGGCAGGAGAGTTTAGGGCAGTTTGCTCCCTCCATGAAGCTAAAGATGGTAACTGGCTTAAATCCTGAAAACAGGATCTTTTTATGCCTGCCAAATGATTTCTTTCTCTCCTTCTCCTTGTCACAGTGCAATCCACGGGCTCTTCATAGCCACAAACCAGTTTTCCCCACTCCCCAGGTGCAATATTTAACCCAGCAGGTGTTATCAGTGTGACTGCTCAGGGCCATACCTTGGAAATAAGAGCTGAGTCCCTTAATTCAGGCTATTAAAATGTGGGAATAAGATTTGCAGTATGACAAAAAAAAAAAAATCTCAGACACCACAAAGCCTCAGAGCAGCTTATGATGGTCTGCAGTAATAAACTGGGGGGCAGGAGGCAGGTGGAGGAGGCTAATGTCCGGAAAGCACAGAAAGCACAGCACTTGTTCCCTTCCTCAGACAGCTCAGGTCCTTGAAGGCTCTCCTGTCCCAGAGCTGCTGTGGGATTCTCATGGTCTGCTCCTGCTCTCAAGCCAGTTCTCCCTCAAAGCTCCTGAGTGCTCAGCACGACCAGTGAAACCATCAAACCATCTTCTCTGGCTGCTGCTGCTGCTTTCTCTGAGCAGAGGGTGTTTGCCAAGCCACCCACTTTATCCCTTCCTGGCTGCTTCCAGGTCCCTCTGCAGCAGGACAGCAGCACCTGCTCAGAGGCAGCAGCTCCTCTAACACTGTTCTGGCCCATGCTGCTGATTATCCTGAATAAAATGAGCGTCCACGCAGAGGAACCGAAGCACGGTGGGTGGCTCAGCGCCAAATAAATGAGGGGTTGGTAGGGCAGCTGCCAAGAGCGTCAGCCTGATTTGCAGGCTCACAGGTCTGTGAATGCAACTCCTCTTCCTGGGAGGGCAGAGGATGGCTGAAGGAGGGAGGAACTTGGGAGATGGTTCAGTGGGAAGCTGGCCCCTTGGAGTGACAGTGATTAATGGTGCATACTTTGCCACTAAGCAGGCTGAACATGTGGTAGGTGTCTACCAATGCTTCCTCTGAAGGCACTTATCTCATAAAAATGAGTTCTCCCGTGTATTTGACAAATCTTGATTGATTTTCACTCCTGCCTACCTTTCTGGTCCCTGCCTCTCACAAAAATCACAGCGTACGTGAGAGTTGCCTCCGAGACAAAATCGACCCTGGAGCAGTGAGAGGAAGAGCTGGGGACAGCTCCTTTTGACATGGAGCTTTTTTCCTGGCATCCATCCTGCTCTGCCTCCAATGCTAAAGTCCTCCCCACGTCTTTAGTGCTCTCCAGCTCTACCTGTCAGCCAATTAAGCTACTTCCTTGCAAAAGTTTTAGCACAAACTCACTGCAGTGCAGCTCTTCTCATCCCCAGCACAGTGGAGAAGAGACTTGCGAAGGGATGGAATTACAGAGGGACACAGCTGAACCTGCAGGAACACCACTAAATGTCTGTGAATGATGAAAAAAACCTTTTTATTAAGCACAACTAGCCTGAAGTTCAGAGGCTGAGCCAGCCAGGCTGGGAAGGGAGAAGTCAGAGAGATGGGATCACCTTCCACAGGCACGGTGTGAATGTGCATCCAGGGAGATGTTCCTGTCTGAGATCAGAGCATTCACAGCAGCCTACATCCAGGAAAAAAAAAAAATCATAGAATCCCAGAACGGACTGGGTTGGAAGGGGTCTTAAAAGGTTGTCACGCGTCAAGATGTTTTCCATGAGAAGCATTTCCAAATCCTTTGGTTGTGTTCCAAAGCCATTGGAACATTGGTGCTGTTGCTGGGACGTGCTTGCATTGAGGGTGTCTCTCCAGCCAGATTGCTGGAGATCACGGAATGGTTTGGCTTGGAAAGGATCTTCAACCTCATCCAGTGCCACCCCCTTCCATGGGCAGGGGCGCCTTCCACTATCCCAGGCTGCTCCAAACCCTGTCCAGCCTTGGACACTTCCAGGGATGGATCAGACACAGCCCCTCTGGGCAAGATGTGGCAGGTCCTCAGCACCTTGGCAGGAAGAATTTTTCCTAATATTCATCCTAAATCCTCTCCCTCCACGCTCTCAGGAGCAGTCCCTCTTAGGCAATGCTTATATTGATGTCAGGTGCTGTATTTCCATGTATAAACCCCCTCCCTGTTTATGCCACAGAAGAGCCCCAGCAGCAACCCAGATTATCAATATTCAGAGATAGCACGAGGAAAATGTCTCTCTGCCTTGTCTGTCTCCTTTCACCTCCCCTGAAGCTCATCTCCCTCTGTTTTATGAGGTCGCCTCCAAGCACAAAGAGCTCCTTTTCAAACCCCGCCACTTCCAGATGAGTCAGAGACCCTCAAAGTTCTGAGGTTGGGGGCAGGAAAATACAGCATTTGCAAAGCATTCTTCAAGTGATAAGCAATTTAGAGGTGGAGTACCCTCTTTGGGAAGATGCAGCGAGGGAAGCACCTCCAGGATTGGGAGGGTACACCTGCATCCACTTAAATGAAAGGTTCTCGTTAGGGAGGCCTAATTGTGCTGCCTCGCTTAGCCCACCTGTGAACAGTTTCATGGCTGCAAGAGCTTATAAAAGCAGGAGCAAGGCACTCCTGAACTTTTCTCCTTTATTCTGGAAGCTGAAAGTGGAGGAAACTTGAAAACTTGGGATGGCAGGTAGGCAATATTTGGAGTCCGTGGATGCGGGAGCAGATTGGAGTTTCTCTGAGGGGCTGCTGCTCTTAAGGAATTCTTCTGTTTTGACTTGAGATACACAAGCAAGTGAAGAGGCTGAGCCAAATGCAATGTTTTTGGAGTTCTCTAGGGCTAGGAGCTGGCAGTCTTTTCTCTCACAAACAAATGCTTTTGGGAATGAGCTTGGCTCTGGGGTGCTCTGTTGCAGGATGCCGATGAAGCAATGCTTATTGCTGGATTCCTAGAAGGATTCAATGAAACATGTAGGAAGAGATGCTTATCTGAAGAGATAAGGCTCCAAAGTAGCACAAGTCTTGTAAAACTTCTTTAAAGAAAGCATTTTGTGGTGTGAGCAGAGTTTTTTCTGGGCCGTGGGGGATGATTTTGGGCTGCTGAGTGTCAGCTGGGGGAAAGCTCCATAGATGGAGACTGGAATGAGAACAATTTCCTGGTGTTTGGTGATCCTGTGAAGTCATGAACAAAGCTTGAAATCCCAGCTTGGACAGGGCTTGGAGCAACCTGATGTAGTGGAAGGTGTCCCTGCCCACAGCAGGGGGTGAATGAAAGGGGTTTTAATTTCCCTTACAACCCAAACCCTTCTGTGTTTCCATGATTAATTTTTTAACTGCTGTAAAGTACTAGGGAAGAAGTAATTTGGGGCTGGACCCTCAGTCTGGAGTATCCATAAGTGTCCATTTTGGTGCTAGGGGCTGCCTCCTTGGGGAGCAGAATGTGGAGGAGAGCTGCCTCAGGTGCCTCTGTGCTCTCCTAAATCAGGTGGTGGCCTTGGTTCAACTGCAGCTCCAAGTGCAAGGTGAGACCCAAGCTTTGGCTGTCAGCGCTTTCCTAGGATTTGTTAATGTGCTGTTGTTGCTGTCTCAGGTTCCTGGCCTATCCTTTCACCCTGTATCTTCCTCAGAACTGCGGTAAAAATACTACATGTGCTGTAGAAAGGCTGCCAGGATGTTTTCTAGGCAAATGGCTGCAAGGAAGAGCAGCTCTCTCTTTCCTTTTTGTTCTAAACTCTGCTTCTCCTGAGTTATGTCACAGAATGCTTTAGTTCAGCTAAGTTTCTTCATGCTGTACATTGTGGTATTCTGCTTTCCTAAGGAATTGTGGGTCTGATAAATGGATGGTAACTTCTGCCAATCCCCTGCATGGGGACCAGTAAATTGTGACTGTGGCTGCCACTGGAGGATGGATTTGGGGGAAATGATGCCGAATTTTACTTGTGTAGATGTGAGAGCTGTTACAATGTTGGACAGTGGGTTTTCATCTGTCTGGGATTCAAGGCAGAGTCTTGTATCTTTTCACTGCTGGTTTCTTGGCTGCTTGTCCTTGTTAAACTCATTTTGTGGAGACTCCCTTCCCTGCTCCAGACTCCACTGCAGATAATGGGTTTGCCTGTGTTTTTTGAGGGTATCACAGCCCTGCAGTGACCAGGCCAGACTGTTTGCAGCTGCATGTTGTTTTTTTAATAAAAAAAAATGACCCCTCCTGTGCAGCATTAAGCTACCAATGCAAAACCTGTCTCTCTGCCAGTGATAGACTAATAAATTGAGTTTTCCTACAGGAGCAGGGGTACCTTCTCAGCCATGAATATCCATGTGATCCCAGCCATGAAAAGCGGTGTTCAGAATCAAAGATGATGAAATCTTTTCATTAAAGAATGAAATCTCCAATTGGACTGGCTGTTGCTATCTCTTCCCCACTCCCCCCAGAGAGCTCTCTGCGAATTCCCCTCTGAGCAGATCTGTCAGTTTGCGGTACTTGGGGCAGCACTTGCGATAATTTATCTCCAGTTATTTTATTTCTGCTGGTTTCTGAGCTAATAACAAGAGATGAGGACTCATCTCCTGCTCTGGGCACCTTCCCATTACTTAACTAACAATTAATAAGCCAGATAATGGAGTGTTTCTCCCACACAGGAATAAACACTGACTCTATTAAACTGCGGCAGTGCAGCATCTCCAATCTGTTCAGAAACTGCAGCCAGTGCACAATCCAGTGCCCTGCTTAGAAGGAGCTGTTTTTCCCCAGTCCGCAACATGAAAACCAGGCTCAATTTATTGTTTTCTGGGCTGGATGGGGGGGAGTTTCTTGCCCACTTGGCCTAAGGAAGCCTGCTCCAGCAGCGTGGTCACCCAGGGCATTGCCCTGGGAATGCTGGGGCCGTCCCATCTCTCAGGGATGCTCTGGGCCTTGGGAAAGGGACAGTGGGAGCCCCCACCCATGGGAGCTGGTGGCTGTGTTTGTTTGCAACACGCTTCTTTAATTGGTGGAGCACAGGAAGGGTGCCTGTTTATTACAGTGTGTGTGCATCAAAGTAAATACATTAACTCCATATAAACATTTCCTTGCTGAAAAGCCTCTAATTAAGAGTTCTCAGCAGCAGGCAGCCAGTTGCTTATCTTGGCAGCTTCTTGTGTCCCCTTGGCTTCACCCACTGCCTGAATGTCGTGAGGGAGGGCTGGAGTCTGCAGCGTGTTCTGAAGGAGGAGGATGGAGGTGTCCCTGTGCTGCTGGGATGACAAGGACAAGACCTGTGTTCCCACGTGCTTTCCCTAATCCTGTAAACTTGAGCCACAGGATGTTGTGTGAGCTGGGGAAAGTCCTTGGAATGTGGATTCCCCACACCAGAATGGCTGGCACACCCGGGAACCTCTGACACTCCCCTGTGCCATCGACCCCTGGTTTGTGAACCAGGCCACAAAGTCCCTCAGCCTGTGCCTGTTCTTCAAAGTGCCATTTTTCCCTCCCTCCGCCTCCTGCCACTGACTCTTTCAGTTGTTTCACCTCAGTCTGTCCTTTCAGAGACCAACCCCTGCCGAATATTGCTGGTGGCAGTGCAGACTTTTCTGACATCCAGAAGTGTGCCAGACCACTGAGCTGCCATTTGGAGAGATCAAATGATTCCCGTGGCTGTAGAATGATGACACTAGCCTAGAGGGCTGGAGGGAGTGGATAGTCGTGAACTGAAAGCTGCCCCTTTGAAGTTTGGGATTTCTGGAGATGTCATCTTTTATATATATCACCAGCTAGGTTGCTTTTCATTTGGTTGGAGTGTTTTTCTTGTCTAGATTCTGAGAGAGCAAGACCTTACTTCAAGGCAGGAGGGATGATGAGAAAGATAGATGAGCCCAGATGCTTATGCATTACATATCTCTTTGGAATGGAGTAGTTCCAATTTTTCAGAGCTAACAACTTCTAATGCCCTGTGTGTTTGGACACAGCATTTCTCTCCGGGCTGAGGAGAAACCAGGAGTTCCCTGATCCATGGGGGAACATCTCTGCTGGGTCTGGTCTGAGCTGTGCCAAAGCTGAGCCTGGCTTTAAGTCAGAGGTGTTTTTCCAAAGTCTTGGAATGGATGGGCATCAAACCCCGTGGTCTTTTTTTGGGGGCTGTTTTGCTGTCCCCATTTAGTGGAGACGATCCCCGGTGGCAGCTGTGGTGTGAGAGATGCTGGCCTTGAACAGGACACCTCTCTGTGCCCTCTGTGGTGCACACCCAGCCCCTTGGAGCGTCACATATTCCCAGGATTGGAGGAAAAGCAATAAAATTGCCCAAAGCAAAATCACTCAAGCTGACTAAATGCCAGTGTTTCAAAGGACTGTGTGTTTTCCCAGCTGGGGGCTGTCTCAGCCTTTAGGCACCATTCCATTAAGATTTGTGGGACTGACTGAGGGTGATATGCCATCGGGTTAGATTATAACATGCCAGGTACAGGTTAGACAGAAAGAGCCTTACTCCTCCTTAGAAGTAAAGAAAAGTAAAATCTGCCTGTCACTTCTGTGCTTTTAGCACTTTTGCTGAGAATTAAGCGATAAGCAATCCATGCACAAAAATTGTCCGGCAAGTTTTGATCTTGGCCGTGGTTCCAACCCCCTGTCTTGTTCTGGTGTCCAGCCGCTGTGGGACCTGCTCCCATTTTCACCTTTTATCCTGTTAGGGCACTTTTAAAGGAGTGATTATTTATGTTCTCATGGTTAACATCTGATCCAGGGAGAGAGGAGCTGCTCTGAATCCTGTGGCATCCGTCCTTGCCATCCGCTGGGTCACCAGCCCTGGGCTTGCAGGATATCGCTGTGGGAATGGAGCCTCTCATCAGCTGATGCAAGTGGCTGAAAATCCTCACCTGCAGGTGGTGTGGCTTGACCCAAGCCACCTCCTGCTCCTCAGAACCTTTGCCCGAGCAAGAAGTGCTCTGTCTTGTAGTGGACACTACAGCGAAGCGATAGGCTCTGCCTGTGCAGACACAGGCTTAAAAATATGCTTTAGCAAAAAAGGACCAGTTAAATTAAATCTTTCCTTGCTGGCTGTGACCTAGATACTTTGTCTGATGAGACCTCAGTGGCCATGGTCCTTGCTAGTGGAGCAGCAGCTCTGGCAGGCGAGCAGGCAGGAAAAATCTGTGCTGAGACTCTCGTCAGCCTCCCACATACATCAATGTCTCGTGCCTGTGAGGAACTCCTGGACAAAAACTAAAAAAAAAAAAATTCCCCTTGCACACAGTGCAGTGACAGATCTGGATTGTCTGGAAAAGATGAAATAATTTATAAGCTTTGGTTTAATGTTCCTGTTTCCTCTTCTTTTTCCTACAGCTGCCACCTCCCCACCTTCTGTCACTGTCGTCTAAATGAATTTACAAGGAAAAGAAAATAGTTCTCGTTAATGTTCTCACACAAACGAAACATTAGCCAGAGAGACAAAAAAGAAAATAATTGATTGTGAAAGCAAACCCCCTCTGAGACAGTCTGAGCATTATCAGGAGCAGCCTGAGAGAGGGACTGGGGTGAAAGGGACAGGGGAGGAGGAGAACAGAGCAGGCTGGAACAACAAATGTAGCGTTTATGATAATTATCCACGTTTTAATCCCCGTTTCCAACCAAGCATTCACTTCTTTTAATTAGTTCTCGATTAGAATGAGATTATCTAATAAATTGTACAAATAAAGAGCAGGTTATCTTTGCAGTATTCCTGCACACCAAGTTCTGAAAGGATGGGGACACAGGGATGGGGCTTGAGAGGGACCATGAGCATGGAAAACCTTGCTTTCCTTTTTCCTCGTTTCCTTGGCTGCAAATATTGGCTGTTTCTGGCATTAGCAATGCAGCCAGTGAAGTAAATCCATAATTAAACTGAATTAGCATGTACTTGGAAGTTTTACATGCACAGACACAAAGAAGGTTTCTGCTTGGAGCATTTCCAGTATGATTTGCACGGGAGGTGAGGGGGGAGAGCAAATAAAACTGTGTAGTTTAGTTTAAAAGCAGTTTTGCTGATATTCGTTCTGAATTTTTGTGCTAAGAGAAGGTAATGTGGGGTTTCTGGGTGGCTGGTTGAACAGGGCCTCCTTAGTTTACCAGGAAATCTTTGGAAGTGGCACGCTGGAAGTCACCTCTCAACTGGCCTGTGACAGCACTGAAGTCTCTGGGTGAGCCCACAGGAACTGGAAGCTGTGAGAGGTGGATGTTGGAAAGTAAATCAACTCTTCTGCTCTTCAAAAGACAAGCTCTTAGCATCACACCTTGCCCAAAACCTCAAGTTGTGGCAACAGATTCATCTGTAGCCCCTTGTTAGCTTCTCTCCTGAGCTCTGCTAAGGAATTACCTGTGCTCTTGTGCCAGGTTCTCAGAGCTGGTGGAGCCAACAATTTCATGGGGACTTGTCTGGTGCTGTGCACGGCTTTTGTCACCTGGGGTGTGTAGGCATGTTCAGACTGGGTCAGGCCTAGCACTGCTGCCATCTCTGTCCAGATGCTCTGCGCTGCCTTTCAAAGCCTCTGCACGACCCCTTCTTGCCGAGCTAGCAGGGAACTTCATTTTAACCCCGACAAAGCACAGCCAGATTCTGAGCTCTCGTGCTTCTTGCTTCTTTCCTCGGGCTTTCCAGCATGGAGCCAGGGCTGTGACTGGTGTCAGCACTGTTGGAACCCGGGGGTTCCTATGATGCCTTTGGCCGACCCAAAACCTGGTCAGGAGGCTTTTCAGCATTGCCAGAGGTGTCAGAGACCCTGGAATGATACTAAAAATACCTGTAACTCTGATTCTAAGCCATGGAACAGGTTGTCAGCTTTGTATGAGGAATTTCAGGTCACAAAAACTTAGATAGTAAAATAGTAGTAGTTATAAGTAAAAAGAAGATAATTTGAATGTATGTACAGGGGGGTTTAGGGCCCTGTACAGGGGGGTTGGAGATCTGTACAGGGGGGCCTGAGGCACAAGATGGAGGATTTTTACACGTGGCATGTTATGTTCTTCTTCATCACCTCCATCTTCTTGGTGATGCTGGCACTTTTGGATTGGTTTGACACAGATCTGGACATGGTGATGTGAGGGGCATAGATTGGTACTTAATTGTAAACATTTAATACGTAGTTTTTAGTATAAAAGATTACAGCTCACCCGGGGCGGGCACAGTGTGTCTCTGGACGCGTTCTGTGTCGACCCTGGCAGAGCAGAGAAATCTCTCTTTGATAAGGACTTAATAAACTGCCTTGAGAACACGAACAAACTACTCCAGACTACTCCTTCAACAGCACGGGCCGGAAACCTGGACTTTCCTACATATTGCGGGGTCTCCTGGGGTTAAGGAGATCCCCACAAGCCCTAGTGAGAAGCTGGAGTGCCCTGCAGCCAAAGCTGGGTGGCTTTGGAGGTGGAATCCACCGGGGCTGCGATGAACCGGGGGAGCTGGGGCTGTGCCTCGCTCTGTGGTCTGGCTCCACCCTTCCCAGTGATTTTCCAGGCCCGTGGTGGAGCAGTCAATACTTTTGTTGTCTGGTTTTAATCCAACTTGACAAGGGAGGGGAGATCTTGGAGATACCGAGTTTGTGCCAGCCCAGATAAATCAGCCTGTGGCACTTTGACAGCCTGTGTCACCTCCTGAGCGCAGGCTGATGGTTGGGCGGTGTCCTCCAAGGGGTGGTGTGGGGCTGGAGCAGTCCAAGGTGGTGGTGGCAGAAGGAATAGAGGTGGGACGTGGCAGAGGCCGGAGTGAGAGGCTGGGAATTGCCTCCCTGGGTCTGTCAGAATGTGTGCTTCAATCAAGGACGTGTCCCGCTCGCAGCGTGTGTGCCCAAAGTGACCTCCCCATCGATCGCGACAGTCAATAGGCAGCTACTTAAGAGTGAAGTTCCGTTTTCTTTCCTTATTTCTATTTCTTCTTCTCCACTTTAATTATCTAAGATAGATAAGCAGCTGCGGGCCAATTAGAAAACAATTACCCGCTGTAATCAATGCTGGTGTGGAAAAAGGGTGAGGATGAGTGTAAAAGCTCAAGAAATGCCTTAAAACGCAGTGCTGAGGTAATACTATCCACGACTCCATCCTTGAAAGCCCTTTGCCTTAACTTCCCCAAGGTAAAGAGCCAGAAATGTGAGGAGTTCCAGCCAGAAAAAAAAAGCCAAACAAAGTGAAAAAGGTATGGAAAGTATTGGACCCTTCCAAAAGGGCAGAATTAAGGATTTCAGGATGAGGATAGGGACAACAGCTGTGTGATTTTTGAGGAGGGAGTCTGTGTTGCTGTGCTGCTTTCACCTGAGAGAAAACAATCCTAATTTTATATAGGCTGTAATGGGCTCTGCACTGGCTGTTACCACTCAGCAGTGGGATCTGGTGGTTATAATGGATGGCTGGGTGAAAACATCAACTCTGCTCGCAGTGCCAGTCAGAGGCAGTGACTAAAATGATAGGAATTAGTAGGAAAACAAAGAACAAAAGAGTAAACTGTATCCTGCCATGACAGAGGGTACATCCCTGTCAAGAGTGGCCTGCCGCTGACTCTGGCAAGAGAGGGAAGGGTAGGGAAAGGTTTGGGGAGAGGCAAGAAGGATGATGAAGGTATGGAAGTGGTTCTTGCACAGAACACATTTTTGGAGAACCCCTGCCCTGTGTGCTAAAATCCCACAGAGACATGGGGGACAGCATCTCCCTGGTCATCCCAGGTCAAAATTTCTCACAGGAGCACTTCACACAGACCTTTCTCTGTCCCAAGCGGGGGAGTGCCTGAAAGGTGTTATTTCCATAAGCCTGCCACCAGGAAATTGTACACCAAGGACTTCCCAGACATGGCAAGGACTGGGGAAATGCAAGAACGGATGAAATGGATGTCATGCGAGCCAAAGTTGGTGATTTCTTAACTGTGTTTGGGAGAGGAAACAGCACAGCTGGAAAAAAATGGGATATTTCTGATCCAGGAGCTCAATGTCCTGGTCCTCCTGCCTGTGGCAAGCGCTTGTGCTGTGTTGTGTGACCCACAAAATGAGGAGTTTATATTCACGGCACCCGGTGCTGAGAGCCTCCCAGAGGAGCCTGAAACCTCGGAGCTGTGGGTGGACATCTGGGAGAGGCTGCTGGATACTCCAGAGGCTGCTCCTGCAGACCTGTCCCGGTGTGCTCTGTGGGATTGGGCTGCACAGGAGCCACCCCGGCTATTTCTGCATCCCAGCCCCACTGAGGCCAGGCTGGTGAGGGAAAAGGGAAGCAGCTATTGAGATGGGAGCACAAATGTCCCAGGGTGGAACCGCCACAGACTCTCAGGGCTATTTTGGTTATTCTGCAGGAGGATGGTGTTGGCTCAGCTATGCTGAATTGGCTCCTCGTGACAAAAACCAGAATCCCTGCTTGGAAGTGTGGGAGAAATGAGCTCTTCCCCTAGTTCCCTGGCAGGTGAGAAGTTCTCAGGGCGGCTTTCTCCTCTCTGTCTGCTTCTGTGCCAGCCTTGCCAGTTCAATGGCAGGTAAATGGCAATGCAGTTGCCAAAATAGCTCTGTGTGAGCAGCAGGCGGACAAGCAAAACTGAACTGTCTGCAGTCCTGGAGAGCCTAGATTTGGAGAGATTTCTAGCAGTCATCAGCAAAAGAAGAGCAAAAGGTGCATTTTCTCCATGGTTGCCAGCTCAGTTTCTCAGTTTCTCCTCTCCTCACTGCCTGTTTCTCCAAGGAAAGCAATCCCAGCTGGCTCTCAAACCAGAGAAAAGGCCTGGTGCTGCACTTGGCAGAGCTGCTTGAGAATTAGGAATAGCAGCATTTTCCTTCCACTTTTAATTTCTCTCTGATTTCCTCTGATGGCCACCAATATTTCTGCTTCATTATATATGACATGCAATAACAAAAATGGGGCTTTTTTGTGAAATATTAACTGCACGCCAATGGTTTGCTCGTAATGAACTGTCTACGTGGAGATTGCTAACTACAGTGTAATTATCAGTGAATAATTCATGGTGAATAATTGAATCGTTTTAGCCCTTTCTGCCGAAATCAGACAGTGACTCATGATTTCTGGGAATTATTCTTAGAACACTTTAATGGTGCCTATTTCACACGCTGAGGTCAATCAGGAATATTTGAAGATCGGCTGCGGCGGGCGGATCTGTTCCTAGGCCAGACAGGAACAGGCTTTTGTTGCAGAAACTTGAAAGACTAAAGATAAAAATGATTATCTTTTGTTCCAACTTGCTGCTCGGAGCTCTGCTGTTCCTGAGCAGCTTTGCTGGTGGAATTGGGGCACGGGAATGTTTGTGGCAAGGTGGATGCATGGAAGCAGATAACAACACATTCCAGCAGCTGCTTTCTCCTTTGTCCCCTCCTCATAATCTGAAACAAAGGGCTTTAAGCTCGTTCCCTTTGTGGGTCTGTGAACAGTCCATGGATTCAGGGAGCTGTAGGAACAGGGATGAGAAGTTTCCTTCTCCTGTGCATCAGAATGGCAGCCGCTCTGAGGCGAGAAGAAAAAGCCCGATGTAAATGTGCCTCCCAAGCCTTTTGCTCAGAGAATTTTGATCTATTCCCCAATTCCGTTTCGTTTCTCCTGCCTCTGCTTCCCAAAAACATACATGATCTGTCACAATTTACAACCTCTGGTTTAAGGAGGACGGGGCAGACAAATTCATCTCTATAAAAGCTTCTTTTTTTATTGCACTTAATGCACACCTTTTGCCTTGTGTAATGGAGCTTACATTCTGAAAAAAAATAACATTGACATCTTCCTATTTTATCTCTTCTTTCCCTCTGGCTGCACGAGCACCCTGCTCCATCCATGTGAGCTCCTGCTCTCCATCTCCCTTTCAGCTGCTGTTTTGCCCAGATCTCTTTCTGGTGTGCGGCGTGTTTAGGTATTGTCCAGCTGTGCAGATTTCCTCATTTCCTTCCCTTCTTTCATATCAGAGGTGTCAACACTCTGCAAAGCTCTGTAGAGTCACCATGACTTCAGTTTTCCAGGGTTGTTTTGCCGGTGAGGGGCATCCTGTTGATGATGAGAGGGGATTTTTGGGTCAATCGTGACATTCTTCCTATGCCGATCTACTCCCAGACCGTGCTCCCACCGCTGAGCCCACAGGGGTGGGTGTAGCCTGGTGCTCTGTGGGAAGGGATATTGGTGCTGAGAGGTGGCCATGGATGGGGCAGGGTGGGGGAGAAATCCTGTGCATCGGCCCCAGAGATTTTCTCTCTCCCCTCTGAGGCCTCCCCATGCTTTTCTGCATCCACCTCCAAGCCTGGTGCTCCTGGCGGGGCTGCAGAGCCTCTGCCTGGCCGGGCTCCCACGGGGAAGCGCAGTCTCCTTTGACTTTGGCGTGTTAGCCTGTAAGAGAGCTGACCCCGCCGGGGATCAGGCTTGACCCCAAACTGTTAAGGAAAAATGCAGACAATCCCACAACCCCATCCTCTTCCCCTCTGTGCCCTCTCTCCTCCTTTGCAGGACCTGGGAATGCCGCTGCCCCTGGCAGGCCTCAGCCTTGCTTACTCATCAGGGCTTTGAAGGCTTGCTGTGCAAAAAGTGGGGGGGATGAAGACCTTGAGACACACGGAATGATTTTTAGGACTTTCTTAGACAGGAGCATTGCCATTGCAATTACAATAAGTTCTGTTTTCAAAGCATTTTTGCTCCCAAAAAGGAAAAATCAGAGGCTGACCTGAGAATTAGACACCCTGAGTCCAGGAGAACTTCACCCAGCTTGATCTGGTGGTGTTTTGTCAGGGAAATACAGGCAAATAGCAGCTTAGGGGTTATGGCTTTGCACTGTGAATAGCGTGGACTTCAGGGGAGAGGAGGGCTGGAAGAGGGAATCAGGTTGTGTTTTCCTTTGGGAATCTCTGGCTTAAAAAATACCCAGGCAGCAAATGAACTGCCATGAACTGCTTCATCACTTTGAAGCTGACAATGTGACTTGCACAGTGCCTGTTTGAGAGCTCAGCTGGAGCTTCCATAATCCAAGTTTAGAGAAGAAAAGGGGGGAGAAAACTCCACTAAAACATGAGTTTTATCCTTTTGTATTACTTGATGTGGAAAAAAACCGGTATGTCAGCACCTCCCGAGGTCCCCACAGTGCTGCTGAAACATGAGATCTGCTTTGAAACAACTGGATGGAGCTGGAAAAAAGGCTGTGAGCAGCATTAGGAAAAGTCTGTGGCATCCAACATCTCCCTGGCCTGCAGCCACTCAGGGGTTAAAGCCATGTTTTCAAAAAACATCACTGAGATGATGAAAAATGGGCACATTTGCCCCTGTGTTCCCTGCCAGTGCAGAATCTCTGGGAAGGAGGAGAGTGAGGAATCAGCTTCCCTGAAAAATTGTGGGGTGCAGTGCCACTGGAATATGCAGCTGTCCTCCTTGGGAGCTCTACTCCAGGGAAAGCCCTTCCCAAGGAGAAATGAAGGCTGGAGCCAGGGGGGAGAAGGCCCACCAGGTCTGTATCTGGGCACAGGGAAGAGCAAGCTCATGCAAGTTGGGCTTTTTTGTCTGGAAGAAACAACCCGAGAGCCCCGGTTATGAAACAGAAATGAAATCCTATGGAAAAGTGAGAAACTTCATGTCAGTTCCAGTGTTTTTTCTCTTTCCACGGCGTTTTTGCCTGCTCGGTGATCCCCTCAAAAGTGATGCATCATGGCTCCTCTTTCCAGTTTTGATCAAATGTATCCCAATACTCATCCTCCCAAGAAATGAGTTATATCTCCGGGATGCCTCCTGAGTATTAGAGGGGCTTATTCTCCAAATCAAGGCAAAGAGGGCACCCACCTGATTTCCCAGGAGGTGAAGATTCTGTGGATGCTGCATTCGACGCTAAAATTACCCATTGGCTATTACACAGAGCATGTTGACATGAAAAAAAATAGGCTATTTTCTTTTTCTGAGTAGAAAGAAATTGGCTGTGTGCACTCAGATGCGCTCCAGATTTGGATACTGCATCATTGTGAAAGGGATGTGAGGTGGAGAATATCTGGGGTATTGGTATGTAGATGAGCACTTTAATTATTGCAGTCTGATTGCTGATTTCCCATGTCTGGTGCAGCCGGAGCACCTGGATCCTGGTGGGATGTGGGGTTTATTCGGAGCAGGTGAGCAGCTGGGGTGTCCTAGCTGCTGCTGGCACATCTGGGCGCTGCATGGAAAATACCTAACCTAGGGTGGGAGATGGAAAAGCCATAGGGATTGTGGTGCTGTGGTGTGAGGTTTTTGACGACCGCTCCTAAAAACTGGAGCTGAGGCAGAGCAGGGGGTGCCAAGCGCTCCTGGGAGCTCCAGGCTGACCCCCTCCAGGCAGTCCCTGCTTTCCTTGTGCCTCAGCAGAGCCTTTCCAGGCCAAATATTGACTGGAGTGTAGCACTGATGTCCCTCACGGCCTCCTGCCGTCCCCTCCCGCCCCAGGCCCGCTGCCCCTAGCCCTGCCAGGGACTGGCCTCCTCATTATCTCATGGATCTCCCCCGTCTGTGCCCCGGGCTTTTCACAGACCCCCATTATTTCCAATCCCCTTCACTTGTCAAAAGTAATTTGGCAACTTATTATCGCTCGGACAAAACAGCTCTGGGCTCTGCCAGCCCCCACGAGGGGCCCGCCTGCTCCCAAACCTTTATCATCCCCCTCTTCCATGCAGGCTCCCCTCTCTCTGGGCTGAGCCGCTGAGGGGAGCATTTAGCAGGCAGATCCCAGCCCCAATTAGCAGCTCAGGAATTTTAATTAGTTGTGCGGTCAATTATATCAATGGACACCCTTTGCCCTCTCCCCTCGCTCCCCTCTCTCCCGCCCTGCAGCCCCGCTGTCTGCGGGCAAAGCTCCCGGCCCTGCTCCGAGCCCTTCGGAGGAGCTGCCAGAGGGGCCCAGCTGTGCCAGATCCTGGTGGTGGCCGCTGGATTTGTCCCCTCTGAGGCGCGGCCTCGTCCCTGACCTCCACATGAACTGAGGCTTTGTGCCCTCCCAGGCCTGCCCTGCTAGTGGCAGTGTGAGCGAGAGGGAAATGGAGCAGGGAAGACTTTGGATTTGGGCTTCCTTCTCTCAGCTGGCTGTTGGGGAGAGGAATAGGATAGGGAGGTTTGCAGAGAGGAGCTTTTCCTCCCCTTCTTATGTGCTTCTTGATGCTGTCAGTTCTCCTCTGAGGCTGGCTCTGAAGCTGGGACACCAGGGGAGCTGCCAGCTTGTTAATACTGTCACTTGCCCATCAACAAGAATCCCATTGGAGCTGCTCCGCTATTTCTATTTTATTTGCTTCCTAAGATTGCCTCCTCTCCCACTCCTGCACCAGCAGCCTGCAGTACTCAGGGTGTTGCTGCATCCTGAAGGGCACTTCTGCCCACCACTGCTTCCTCACCTTGTTGGGGCATCAAAAACCTGTCCTAAACTCGCTGGTCCTTGCCATTGATTAAAGTGCTTTCTAATTGTTGTTTTTTACAGTTTTGTGTTAAGTGTTGCTGTTTTTGCTGTAAGATCAGGCTGCAGTGAGTCTCAAATCTGTACGAAATCACGTTCTCAGGGGGGTGGATGTGCTTTACAAGGTGACCTAGGTGGTGACAGGACTCTGACCCTGCACAGGCATTCCCAAATTCTGGCCATGGTCCAAAGTGTCTTGTCCCAGTTCTTTTTCTGGGCAGCGAATGCCTCTCTCTGGAGCATGAAGCAGCTTGTCATCCCTTCCTCCATCCTTCCATCCATTCCACCTTTACCCTGTGGCAGGATCTAACTCCGTTAAAGCCCGGCTGTGTAAAGCTGAGCCGCTGACCTTTGGGCGTGGTGGCAACTGGGCTGGAGTGACACAGGCTGCTTATCTCCTGCAGTAATTACCGGGTGTTTAAGGGCATCTCGGAGTGGGAACTCCTCTCCCGCCAGGAATTGCGGGCTCTGAAAGCGGGGACGTGTGCGCAGATGTTTGGGAGCCCGCAGACAATTACCCTGAGCAGCTCGTTCCCCTCTGACGGGGCCATTACACATCGGCGAGACGATCAGGAGCTGACGATACACGGTGGGGAAGGGATTCTGAAGCCATCTGGTTGTACTGAGTGTGATATGGGGAACATCTGGTAGGCACGTGTAAAAATAGGATTATCTGGGGAAAAAAAAATAGTGACTGTGGAAGCCACCACTTACCGTCCTGCCTTAATCCCCCTCCTCTTCTTCCTCACTGGAGCATCAGAGGTTCTCAGGTTGTGCTCAAAGTGGTTTTCTCTGTGCATCAAACACAATTTAATAGCTGTGAGTTTTAATGTGCCTCAAGCACAGGGAAAAGAATGGGGTCTGATCGCAATGAAAAGGGGAGGGAAGGGGTTTGGAGGAGAAGCCAAATGCCGTGAAGGGAACAGCGCTTTGCTGTTGGTCACTCGCTCAGTTATTGGTAAAAAGAAAGGGATGGCTCCAATACCATGAAGAGACTTCCTCTCCTGCAAGGAGCTTGACAAGGCCCTTGAGAGAACCTCCTAGTTTCAAGCCAACCAGAATGGTAAGTTAAAATACTTTGCAGAACCTCAGGTGAGATTTCTCACCTGGAAAACACGGAAAGGATGAAATGAATCAAGCGGAGAAGAGAAGACCGTAGTTAGACTGGGAGAAACCAGCTGATCCCACGCTTCCCTGACAAGTCTCTCTCTCTTGCTTTGATTGATCTCTGTGAGGAACAAAGCTTTGCCAGGCTGCCAAGTGTCTTGTGTACCCTGTCAGGCTGGTTTGAGTGTCTCTGTCTATTGTGAATGCGAGATCTGAGAGGAACACATCTTGCTTGAGATTTAACTGTGTTCCTTCTGTTTCTGTCCTTTTCCAGCTGTAAATATTCCAGGATTAGAGCAGAACTGGCTGTTTTGTAACTCCTTGGTGACTCAGAGCAGGACAGGCTTTGCTGGTCACAGTGAATTGTCAGTTTTCTCATTAAATTAAATAGATGTGATCCACAGGGATGTGATACGGGCAGCACATTAACCCCCTCCTTAGAAGGATGGACACTGTTCAAACCACAAAAAAACACCCTCCTTCACCTGGTGCCCTGCCTTTTATCCCATGCTGTTGGGAACAGACCTTTGGATGTCATGAAACACTTTGATTTCCCTTTGAAGAAATGAAGCGAGGGAGGACAGGCACATTCAGCTGCTGGGACTGGCGTTTGCTGCTTGCTGAAACACCTGGCAAAGACAGAGAATCTGCTCCTCATGTGGGGGGAAAGAAAAAACTCAGGAGCCCATAAGTATGGGCAAAGTGGCTCATTCTGTGCCTGGAGAAGGAGGACAGAGGGCACGTGTGTTCTCTGTCCTCACTCCTCCCCTCTTTGGGGCAGAGATTCCTATAAACACCCATAACACGAGACGAGGGTCAGCTTTTTTTGCAGCAGTTCAGCCTTCACTTAGAACCCTAAATAACAGCCAGGTTCTTTGGGAAAGGCACTGCACCCAGCAGCTCTTAGTATTGCTGGACTCACTTGAAACTCCTGCCTGTAATGGCTGCAATTATGAATTAATGGCCTTAAATTCACCATCAGACCTAATGCCTAGTTCTCCTGTCTGGTTCTTGTTTCCATTCTGCCTTCTCATTGCTGTTCCACAGCCACAATTATTTGTCATTAGTCATTAATCTTGAAAGCATCAGCTTTATTTTCTCTTATTTTCCTCCAAGAAACTCTTGCCTGCTCCCAGGTTTTTATTGTTCACTGTTTTCCATCACTCTTTCCATTGCCTCAATCTAATCAGTTTTGTACTGCTCTAAAAGTATTTTTTTCCATCGGGGGAATAAAGCACCCGAGCAAACGTGCCCCAGAGATGTGTGTGACACAGCTGATGCTGCCAGCACCTGAGGGTGTTTATGCCCTGCTTACAGCTCAGCCTGCTGGGAAGGGGGCAGCATTAGAGCATTTTTTCACGGAGATGCACCAACCCTGGTACATCCCACACTCGTTCCACTGCAGCAGCAGAATCTCCACGGGGTCTTTCTCCAGGACTCTGCCTGGTGTGGAGCTGTTTCTCCCTGCAGAACCCAAATCTCATTAAAAGACTGGCACAGGTGTTTCTGTGCTGAGATCTTGCTGGAAAAGGATCAAACAATCCAAGAGGGACAAATCTCAGACCTTTGACCAGCACCTGAAAAGAGAACAAAGAATCAGGTCATGTCTCAAAGGGTGTAGAAGAGCTCAAAACCACATGAGGGTGTTTAAATTAACACTTCACTCTTTCTCTGGGAAAGAGCTGGCAGAGCTGCCGTGCCAGAGGCAGGTCAGGATGGTCCTCACTGGCAGTGCAGGGGAGGATGCTGAGAGATGCTGGGACCTGCTCCCTGGCAGGTGGGGAGCTGTCCTCGGAGCTGAATGAGCCCTCTGCTGCCAGAGCATCCAGGCATGTCCCAGCTCTTGTTGTCTGCATCCCTGGACAGTCCTGTGGGAGAAGGAATGCTGTTGGTGATGAGGGACCCCTCTGATGGGTCACATCTCCTTTGCCTCCAGTCATCCAGCATCTTGATCCCACCGCGGAAAGATGTCCCTAGAGACTGCTTCCTCCTCCAAGATCTCCATTTGTTTCTTTCACTCTCCCTGAGAATGACTCCAGCGGGGTTTTTCACCACTCCTGAAGTTCTTGTCTTCTTGCTGTTGTGAGGTTTCTTTCCTTCTTTCATATTTCTCCCCACACCCCGTCGTCCCTTGGATCCTGAATCTTTCTAAGGAAGCGGCAGGGCCCTGATGCTTCAGCTGCTCCCTGCCCCTCTGGAGCCTTCCAGATGGAGAGGCCCAGCACTGCTCCAGGTTTTGCTTCCTCCCTGCACACACAGCCCGTAGGATAGGGAGGGAGCGAGCCAGCAAAGGATGCTCAGGGACGAGGTGAGAAATTGTGCATCCATCCCATCAGTGTGAGGAAAGTGGAGACAAAGCAGGGCCCAAAAGAAGCCGGTTCAGCCAGGCACGTGTCCAGCCCCTGTGTGAGATTTTGGCAAAGGTGACCAATGGTGGCAAAAAATATTAACTCTGATAGCTGAGCATTCTGTGGCTTTAATTACAAAATTCACCAGGGCTCTGGCAGTAGATCCCTGGGCAACAAAGATTAAGAGAGGAAGGTAAAAGAAAAGATCTGGGCAGCTTTATTTTAGAATAATAGAATCATTAGAATTAGAATTATTAGAATTATTTTAGAAATATTTTTCCCCTCAGGGTGTTTTTATTTTTTACCCTGGCTGTTGCCCTACTCGGTTAGACCAAGCATGGAGCATTTGTTTCAGGGGGTACCAAAGTGGGAGAAAATTGGACATTTTGGAGGCAAGTGGGACAAAAAAATATCCCTCAGGAAGACAAATAACCAATAACAGCAGAGAGGTTGCAGGAAGCAAGGAAATTGTGACATTTAGGGAATAGTCTAAAATTCAGGCAGACGTGACCAACAGGGAAAACAGTAGCCTTGTGACATTTGGGGACCAACTCCATTAAAAATAATGCTGCTGAAATGTGTCAAACCCACATGTCCTGAACCTCCTTTTCCACTGCTAAATGTTGGGAAATAGTGGTTGGGAGGGAGAAGGGGAGAAAAGGGTTATTTTTGTTTGAGTATGTTGGGACTAGAAGGGATCAAAAGCTGCACCGAGTCTTCCCTGAAGCACCAAACAATTTTTCTGCCAACCAAGTGCCCAGAACTTGGCAAGGCTTCACTGACTTGATTGCTATCCAGTAGTCAAATGCTGCTATGGAAACCTTCCAAGGAGCTGATGACTGATCATTAGTGTTGTTCAAAAGCATGTTCAACTTTTTGTGCTGGGTAAAGCCACATAGGGAACATGGAGGTGCCTTGCCTTCCAAAGCCGAGCTTAGCGCTTCCCAAGGCGTCCTCACTCCCTCAGCCCTGCATCTGCTGCTGTTGGCCAGCAGGGAAGGGGAGCTAGCGAAGCTGGTGAGGTTGATTTTGGCTCAAAGTGCCCTTGGTGGCAGAACTTTGGCCGCTCTCGCTCTGTGTCCCGGCCCATCATCCCCAGGGATGCCAAGTCCGTGGTGGTTGCGTCCCCCCCAGGTTGGTTTTGCTCCTTGTGGGGAAATACAGACTCAATATATATCCAAGAGAGAGAATTTGTTGGGGTGACAGGAGTTTGAAGGGACATCCAGCAGACACCTGCTGTGTTTGCTCCTGCCTCTGAGTGTGCCCAAGCCAATGAAGCTGTGGGAAGGATGGATGCCTTTAGCTCAGCAGTTTTCCACCCAGTTACAGCTGAATGGAGGGTGCAACATCCTTTTGACTCTGTTTGCCACTGGGAGAAGCCCTCAGAGATTTTCCTTGGTGAACATCTCTGAGGTGAGGGCTGCTGGATATGTCTGTCTGTTTCCTTCCTGCTCGTCTCCAGCTCCTGGCTGTGGAGAGCCATGGTCTGGCTGTGGCAGAAACAGATGGGAAGCTCTCAATCCAATAAACTTCCCGAGTTTTCCCTCTGTTTGTCACGGCTGTGCTGCCTCCTCTTGGCAGCAAAGGCCTGGAGACCTCTCAGCCCCGAGGCCAGGCACCACCTCCTGCTGCCACAGCTGCTTCTGGCTGGAGGATCCCAGTGTTCTTCCTGCGTGGTCAGAGCAGGGTGGCCTTGGGGGAAGCAAAAGCTGCCCCTTTGTGCCAAGAAGGGGAAGAAAAAAACTGGATGTCTCTGGAAACCCTTCTTCCTTTCTCAGCCCCAGCTTCACCGGAGCATTCCGCTAGGACAGTTGGTTTTAAAGCTTGTGCAAGGAGGGAGCTGTGTTTGACACGTGGCTTAAAAAATGCTCATGTGTTCACAGCCCTAGAATTACCAAAACGTTGTAGCAGGGCTAAGGGGGAAGAGATCAGCCAAACTCTGTTTTCCCACCTAAAACTACCTAAGATGGATCTGGGGAGAGACCGTGAGGGGAAAAACACAGGCAAAGTGGCCCTATTAAAGCAAGGTAGCAAAGGCAAGTCCTGAATTTCAGAACACAGAGCCTGCCCTTTCTTGCTGCCTAGCAGAAATCAAAACAAAAATAAGCTGAGAAACCTTTTTCAGCCTCATTTTCAAAGACATTTCTGACCGGGAAATAGTCCTGAAATGAGTGTGAGAAGTTAAGAGCCACACAGGGAGACTTAGGAAAGGAGCTGCTGGAGTGCTAGGAAGGTCTGTTTGTGTGCAAAATGTATTATTACCTATCTTGGAAAACACAGGATATTATATTGCTTTACATTTGGGGTATTTTTGCTGCAAGGCTCCAGAGTGATTTGTGGTGGTTGGGCTGAGGGAAGATAACAAATGGAAGCTTATGGAGAATGGAAATTCCCCCCTGCCCCCCCAGTCAGTTACAGTATTAAATAACTGCTTGTATCACAGCAATTTCTCCCCCTCTCCCCCCTCCCCTTTTTTTCGTGGTGTGCTGAGATAAAAAAAAAACAAAAAACAACCCAAACCTTTATTTGCTAATGCCACTTATTTAATTTAATCAGGCTGAAGTACACCTTTAATAAATTTGCCTCCGAAATGAAAAATTACAAAGATGTGGCAGAAGAATATTTTAATGAAAACTGATGATGTAGCAAGTTAGAGCAGAATTATGTCCTCTCCCTGCCCTTTCCTACCATGCAGCAGCACAAGAGAGCAGCCAAATATCCCTCAGAAAACCATGGGCTGTGCCGTAGAACTCTTTTTAGTTTTCCTGTCCTGAGATCTACTCTCTCGTGGGGTTGTTTGCTGATTTCTAGACAACCTGCCAAGAAATCCTGGAGTAACAGCACTGAAATGAGGCAGCCAGCAGGGTCAGTCTGCAGGATGTGCGATGCCAGGCTGGGCTGTCCAGGTGTTGGGATATTCATGGAGGAGGTTGTTCAAGGGCAGGGGATGCACGACAAGGAGAACTATTCTTAGATGGATCCTCAACCAGTCCCAAATCCACCCTGCTCTCCTTCCAGATGATGGCACTCAGTGGAGACAGAAAATATTTACCTGGCCCCAAAGCTGCTTCTCATGGTGGGAGAGCAGAGATGGAAGGATGGAAAAAAATCAATGTTTCCAAGTGGCTGTAAGGAGGGAGAGCTGCAAGAATTCAACGAGGCTGACTTCAGCCTCTTAAAATAACAGGGTCCTTGCCCCAACAAATGCTGGGATTTAGTTTTTTGAGCATTTCCCTTTTCTTCTGTGCAGGTATATTAAGGAAAAAGGCCACGGGGTTATCACCAGGCTAAAGTGCTGCACCATGGCAACCTCAAAGGAGGTCTTGCCTACTCACAGCCCTGTTTTCCTCCAAAATCTCTCTTTCCTCATAAAACTGCTCAGCTCTCATGTGGAGGAATGGAAGTTCTTGGAAACAAAATAAACCCAGGAGGTCAGCAAACCTCCAGAACCAGGGGACGCACACCTGCTCTTGGAAGCAATGTGTCCGAACAAACCCACCGCCATTGGTCAGGTCTCACCTTGGCAGCAAAGAGAAAAGATAAATCTGGGCTGCAAAGTGTGAATCCTTCCTTGTTTTGGAGTGCTTCCCAGGGGCATTTTGGTGTGAATCACTGCCATTTGTTAGAGGGAAGGTCCTTTGCTTAGCCCTGGAGACCTTCCTCCTCGGGCCTGGTCTGTCAGTGATGGCGTGGTGATGACAAATTTATGACATCAGAACGTGAGTCCCTGGGAGCCATTGTGACAGATGAAGTATTGCAGATCCCCTGCAAGCAAAAGGAAAACTCAGCAGAAGGAAACTCCGATGAAATTTATGAGTCTTCTTCAGGAACTGACATCCCTCCTGGCCTGGGGCCACCACAGCCAACAGGATTTAAGCTGCCTGTGCCCTGGGCCTTGCTCCCAGGGGCTCAGGCTGGGATTAATCCAGCCAAAACCAACACTGTGCCACAGGGGCAGTTGTTGGGCAGAGCTGGAGAGAGAGAAAGGGAAGCCAGAAAGGGAAGTGCCCCAGGAGAAGTCCAGTGCATGAGAAGCTCTACCCAATGCTCCACTTTTACCTGTTACTTGGCAAAAAACGCAGAGAATGAGGCCGGTTACACCCCTGGACACAGAGCTGATACAGTTTTTTATTTGTTGTCTCACTCACTGGATGGACCCTGGTGGTTCTTGAGGAGCCCCGAGGAGCAGGCCCACGACTTCATTCGCTGATAACAAAGGTTCAGCAATGAACTCTCGCTCCTGGTGAGCTGGAAAGTTGGCACGTCATGTGAAATACCTCTCTTCCTCTTCTCCCTAATTCAGGCTGAATCTTGGCCACTGGCCTCTGGATCGCACAGCTGCTCTCTTGGGTGGGGCAGAACTCTTATGAGCTCCCCTCTCCCGAGCTCCATCAGCTGTAGAACACAGGTGGCAACCAAAGCTGTCCATAAAATATCCTCTTTCCCAAAGGGTGAGCCGTGTTTTTCCAGGTTTGCCCGCTATGCTTTTACTAGTTTCCATGAAAACAAATCGCAGTTTTCATAAACACAAACTACCATCTGGCCCTGGAACGTTGGTGGGTGTTTTTATCTGCCTTTGACGGGATTTGCAAACTGTTGGGAAAATCCTAGCGAGGTGAAAAGGAGAAGTTTTGGCACAGCTCCACGGAGCTGCCGCTCCAACCCTGACGGCTTACATGCTCTAAGGCCGAGTTTGCTGTTGCGGGTTCAGTTGCCTTGACTTGGTTGAGAGCTCCAGAGCATCATCCCAAGAAGGTTTTTCCTCATCCCTTCACCTGAAAAGAACCACCCAGCAGCTCTCCCTTTAACGCTGCTCTGGTGCAAGCTGTGCTCAGCGGTGATTCAGCGCCGGGCGCGAGCCTGGCACCATCTGCCCGTAGCCGTGGTGTTCGCACCCAGGAGCACAGCACCAGGACAGAACCAGCACAGGACTGGGCTGAACAGGTTTTTCCACCAGCACAAACCCAGCTCAGTCATCTTAACTCAAGGAAAAGCTCCTCCACTGTCCCCAACTTCACTTAACAAAGCCATTAGCACTCCCATTAAATATTTAGTGTGGTGTGTTATCCTACCTGCGTGCGGGGAAGGGCAAAGGCAGGAGCAGATGGGACAGGGATGATTCAGAGCATGGTGTTACATCCCAGAGCGCCAGCCAGGGAGCTGCTTAAATCAAATCAGGCTCAGTAATGAGAAAGTACATAATTAGATGCTTTAACAACCATGGCTGCCCTGTGTGAGGTTTTGCACCATCTCTATGGGTTGTTTTTTCAGAGTGAGGCGAGATTTGGATTAATTGTCTGGAAGGGTTTCAGCGCTGGATCTGGGTTGTGGGAGTGGAGGGGGCATCTCCAGGACGATGGGAATTGAATTGAACGGGTTTGTGCTTGTGGCAGAGAAGTATAAAGGGAAGATCTGACCAAAGATGGGAATTTAGGCAAAGGCATGCCAGCTTTTTGGGTGCTGGAGAATAGAGGTGGCAAGGGATCGGCAGAAGTACGGTTGCCTTCAGTTTCTGTGTCCACTCATGAAAGGAATGGTTTGGAAGCCCAGAGGGCTCCAGCAAGATGATTTGGATAGGTTTTTGATCTGTGCTGAGGCTTCAGCCTGTCTCTGGTATTCCAAGGTGATCTGCAGTGAAGGAAGGAAGGGGGCTTGGCCAAACACATTTTACGGAGCTTTTTCAGGTAGGAAATGCTTCCTCCAAGGGCATCCATCTGGGATACAGCAGTTCATGCTCAAAACCTCTGCTGGAGAGAGAGAGAGCTGGTATTAATTAAATATGCACAGGGCCAGAGAGGGAATCAGCAGAGCAAACATGAAAATCCTTCATCTTCTCAGGGAATGTTCGTAACCCAAGTATTGCATTTCTTAGCCCGGCCTAAGTTCCCTCTCCCTCTCAAAAGAATCAAACATTAAATTAAAAGTTCTTGGAAGAGAAATCCCCAGATTTCACAATTCACACAATTCTTGTTTCCTGGCTAGTTCTCATTCCCAGAGCAGGCTATTGATATACTCAGGTAAGGATAATTCTGGGGATCTTTAGGTCTTTCTTGGACTCTGGGCTTGAACACCGTGTTTAGACATTCAGAAAGGGGCAGCGATGCATTTCTTCGTGCTCTTATTTTTTCCATCATTTCCATGTTCCTTCTCCCTGTCAGCCACTGTCCTCCTGCCTGACCTACAGAGGTTCTTAAAACGCTCTTCTTCTCCACACCCAGCTTGGGCTGATCTCTGTGCCCCCCACGCCTGCAGGAATAAGGAGCCAGCACATCTCATTTCCTGCACAATTCCCGTGGGAAGCACCTTTAGCATGCTCAGCTCAAGGAGGAGACCCTTCCATCAGCCACTGGGGACCCCTTGATCTGAAGTGTGCTGCACAAATACAAGGATAAAGAACTGATCTGGTGCTCGCAAAAAAGGATTTTTATGCAAAAACCATCACAAATGGTTGCAGATGAGAGCAAAAAAGAGAAGAAGTATTAATATGAGCACCTCCTTGGACGCTGCTGCTCTGAGCTGCTGTTTCCTTTCCAGGTTTTTCTCTTCATCTCAGACAAACCAGGAGCACTCTTGTATTTAATAATGGGGGAAATTCAAGTGATTTCAATCAATCAGCCTTACCCAGGGTCTCTGGAGGACTGCAGCTCCAGCTCTCCTCCCCTTCCCTGTTACACTCCAAAACTACTCAAGAAGATCACATTTGTAGGCTGGCAATTAATAAAGCAATCCCATCATTCAGAAAAATAGGGAAATTGTGTTAAAGCCAGACTGTGGGCTCAACTGCTTACAGCAAGAAATGTGTGCCAGGCTGGATTTTAACCTGCTTGGCATTTTTGAAACAAAGCATTGTCCATCTACTTCAGCTCATCAGAGCTTGAAAGAGAGAAATAAACGTTTTCCTGGGGCCAGCCTAAAAAAGCTCTTCATCTTGGCTCTGAAAAAAAAGAGCTGAGGATCTGATTGTGCCTAAATGGATCAATTTTTCCCTCCCCTATGAAGTCCATCAAGCTCCCATCTATTGAAATCTATTGAAGTGGATAATCCTCATCTCTGGTGGCATCTTTGTGGTGGCACCCCCAGATATTGGGGAAGAAGAAATAAGATGCAACAGGGAGCTGGTGAGGGGGAAGGTTGAAGAGTAGAGAAAATGAGAACACAGAATCTCTTCCACGCTTTGCTCAACATGCAAGGAAAAAAATAATCTCTTCCCTTTAGTGAAAGCCATTAAAGAGAAAGAGGGAAGGAGAAAGGAAGGAAGAGGAGAGTCTTTACAAGGCTTTGAATCCGGAGGCCTTTTCAATCTGTTACACTGAATGCAGGTTGTCAGCAAAGAAGAAAAGCAGCCGCTCTGCTGATAACACAGGTACCAGTAAAACCTGCTGTGCTTCTAATGAATCCTGACAAAGCACTTTGGGAGGGGAGGGAAAGGAAAAACCACTGGCTTGTCAGAGTTTGACCTGTGGGATTGCCTTCCTGTGTCTGAAGCAAGGAGGGACCCAGGGGCTGGTCCTGGGCTCGCAGGCCTGTCCCTGGGTAAAAGCCCTGATGGGCTCCAGGAGCACTTCGGCATGGATTGGCTGCAGGAGACGGCTCCTTCCTCTTGCACCTGATTAACTCCAGCTGAGGGGGGTGGGAGGAGGTGGCCCTGCTCCTGCATGGATTTAGGAGGAACCTCCTGAACTCCCAGAGCAGGTCTTTTGAGGTCTCGGTGTTCCCCAGGGCTTTCCATGGAGCCTTTCCAAACTCAGCCTGACTGGGGCCGTGGGTGGCTGCTTCAGCAGTCAGGGCCAGGTGAAGATGGTGTCATGGGCTTGGGATCTCTGTCCATGATTGCTCCTCTTCTTGGAGACCAAGGGGTGAGTTCATCGTGACAAAGAATTTCCAACCTAGGTGCGAGCTCTTCTACCACCAACCCGTGCCACGGAGCAAGGAGGAAGCGTGTGCCTCCCTGCTGCCTCCCATTCCAGCTGGGAGCAGATGTTTTTCCTTTTTGGATGGTCCTGTAGAGCCCATCTCCCTGCAGCTAGCTGGGAAAGCAAATATTTCTTGTTCAGGGCCCAACCGTTTCTACCAACGCTGCCTTCAGCAAAGGCAACTTTTCCTTTTGTGGGAAGAGGGAAGAAAGAGTAAAGATGGACGAGCAGGGATGACAACAGTGCGAATTAGCAGTCCACACAGCCCAGAGATGTGTGTAGTAACCTCTTTTATGTCTTATTCTCGCCCAGGGATACCTTTATCTTCGGCAGCATAGAAGGATTTTTAATCTTCTTCACAAAGACAATCTTTGCAGCAGGAGGAAACAATCAGCTTTTATGGGGCTGTTCACTCCTTTATTTATTTGCAAATTCTCGGCAACAGTCAAACTTGAGCAAAGGATAAAAAAAGGAAACAAACAAACAAAAAAAAAGAAGCAATCCAGAACAGGTGAACAGAAAGATGGGTATTTTTCTTCTTCCTGTATCCCACAGAATAAGAAATGGATGTCTTACATGTCTATAAATAATAGCCATCTATAAGTTACCAGCATTGAGATGTAAATGAGCTAGCAGTGGGAATTTCATCTCGTTCAGCATGAAAAATGAGTCTCCTGTTCCAGAGAGTTTCAGGACATGCCTTTGAAGCTGGAGACAGACCCTTTGCTGGAGCAGGGAGCGGTAAGGCAGGCAGGTGACCTCCAGCTGAGCCCCCTCAGCCATGTGAGCATCCCTTCCTGCCGAGTCTCCAGCGTGGCCTGGCTTCCCACTGCGAAAAAATTGGAGCGGGAAGAGGAAGGGGCTGCGTGCTGCTGAAAAAGGGATATCTGTCCTTCTGCTTGAAGCCTGGGAAGAGGTCAGTCTGGATCTCCTTCCCTCCAAACTGTCCGTGGAGAGAGGTGAGGGGACTGGGGGCTCTTCAAGCACCGAGACGTTTTTCCTCTTGGTGTGACGGGTGTCTTGACAGCACTTCCTATCCACCCTTGTCTCCAATTTTCCATTGAAAAGTTAGCACACAAAGGGCTCTTGACACATCTCCTCATTCTCCATGAGTGTTTCCAGCTCTGGCATACCAATTTCTCAAGCTCCTTATTAACAATTCCAAAGGAGATCCTATTAAACTGGTGCTGTCAATTTGGGTAGGACCAGCCTCTCTTCATCTGTCAAGGAGTCTCCTCTTGATTCCAACTGCCTTAAAAACACAATGAGACAAAAAAACCCAACAAACTAAATCTCAGATTCACAGATTTGCTGGGAAAACATGGATTTTGATCGTTGTTACCAAATTTTATGGAAGCTGCTGTTCATGCAAGGTTAAACCACGTAGTTTAGAACTAAGAAATCAGGATCACAAACGTGAAGATTGATAATAGTTTGGCTCCCTCTGAGAGCTCTTGTCAGGAGATGGAGGAAAAAACCTACAATAAATGAGATTTCCCCAGTGCTGTCACACCCCTCCTTTTTGCGAGAGATTTTTGTTCACAACGGTATGACTGGAAACATCTTTTTGGAAAAAAATCATGTCACACTATTGGAAAGATGCTTCCTGAGGATTCTTCCTGAGATGTTCCTGAGGAGCTCTGTGGTCTCCACTCCTGATTTCTCATATAAATGGTCTTTCACAGATTCTTGGAATGATTTGGGTTGGAAGGGACCCTAAAGATCATCTTGTTTCAACCCCCTGCCAGGGGCAGGCCACCTTCTTTCGCTCATTAAAACACAGAAAAGCAATTAGATCTTACAGCTCAGACTGTGATTAATCATCCTACAAACAGCATATGGACACGGGGAAGAGGAATAGCTCCTGAATCACGTGGGATGTGTTCAACAAGTGAACGCACTGGGATAATGTGGGAGAACATCTGTTGGCTTCTGCATGCTCCCCCAGAGCTGTCGTGCGCATTCCTAGCCCTAAAACCTGGCCTTGCCCTTAAACCACAGGTTTATGGGCCCAGAAATGCTCTAACCTGGGTGCTTCAGGAACATGGGGCATGGAGATTCCTCCCTCTGCTCCTCAGCAACGGAAAAGAGAATAACAGCACTTCTTTCTCATTGCTGCCTCTCCCTGCCTTGCCTCCACAAGCTGCTGACCTTTCCTTGGAGAAGTCTTTCTCGGTTGCACTTGGTTTTTTCACCATCCAGGCTACTGACTTTTTTCTTTTCCTATCCAATATCTAAATGCTGCTGTAGTAAACGGTCATTATACAGCTATAAATAGTTCACAGCACTCCAATTAGGAAGCTGCACTTAATTGCATGGGGAAAAAAAAGGCAGAGGGAAAAAATTAGCTGCTGCTGCAGTCCTTGATGAGGAGACCCTTGAACTCAGCAGAAGGCATTCTCAGGTCACTCCAGGGGCTGGACAGAGTGGGATTGGATGGGGGGGTTCATTCCCGCTGGGTCAAGGGTGCGAGTAGAGAGGGAGGGACCTCTTAGAAGACAGAAATAGGTGGTGATGTTGGGAGAGTGGGAGACAGAGTCAGGAGTTTTTGGAGCTCTGACAGCCAAGCCTGACAGCAGAGGTGCCACTTGGGCTGTGGATGAGCAGCTTCACCCTTTTATCCTTGCTGCTGGCACTACTCCGAGTGAAAGAAGCACAGCCCATGGCTTACCTTTCCCTCCAGCTGTTCCAAACTTGGGTCATCTGAGTGCTCTGCAGCTTCCTGGGGGTCTGGGGAAGAACCAAGGGATGAACTCGGAGGAGGAAGTGATGGCAGAGCAGCCCCTGCTTGCCCCCACAGCTTTACTGAAATCGTTGGTGCTGCTGGGATCGATCAAAGAATGCAGGAATCCACGTGGGATTACAGCCCCGGGTGGAGCTTCACCTGCCAGCTTGTGCAGGAGTGTCCCAAAAAGCAGAGTACAAAAACTGCATGGGGAAGAGTACTTGAGAGTGTCCTTTTCACATTGCTGGGCTGCCGGCGGCCTTCCTTTCCAACGCCTTTGGAGCAATTTGCATGGCATTACCCACAATGCCTGCAGCTGTAATGCTATTACAGCTTGGCAGCCTCTCTAACCTAATGATGACAAACACTGCAGCATTCTTTATCTGCTCTTTGCCAAAAAAACCCAATAATTATTTGGGGGAGAGGAAAAAAAAAAAGTGATTTGTCTGCTCTTTCTTCCCCTCTTTTTTCCATGTTTTTTTTCTTGCCTTAAAAAGGCTCGTGAGGAAGGAACTGGCAGGATGGGAAGTTTAGGAAAGGGCTGGCCTTGATGCCAACTACAAGGTAGAGACTACATTGCTAAAGCACAGCCCATGTCCTACACCTTCCCCATCGCTTCTGCCTTTTCCCCTGATTCATTTATTACAAAGTGTATTTCCTCTCATCCACTTTGAGCTCAGCTTTGGGGCAGGGGCCTGTGTTTGGCAGAAATACTTCTTGGGTGATGGTTTCAGTGCTGTCCTCCTCTACGTCTGTCTTGCTCTCCAGGCTTCCGTGCTCATCTTTTGCTAGGAAATACATATCTGAGTGATAAAATGGGATATTCTCTGCCTCAACATAATTTATGCTTTTCTGGCAGTGCTAGGTTGGTTTTTGAACCTAGGATTTTGCCCACCAGCTGTATATTCCCTGGAAAAACTCCTGTAACAGGGTACTTGCAGATCTGAGTTCTGCAATGTCGTCTTTGGTGGGTGCCCGCCTCCAGCAGAACCACAGGATTTGGTCCTGGGGAGGGCTGAAAGGACAGCCCCTGGAAAGCCAGGGAGACAGCACGTTGGCAGGGCGGCAACACGGCCTTCTGTCCTTGTTCCCTGGCACGAACCCAGCTTTTCATTATCTGGATAAAGCAAACAGAGCTGGGACAATGAGCTCTGTTTGCCCACGGAGCAGAATTGGCTCCTGGCACGTGGGCGCTGCTGCTCCAGCCCAGGGGACGGGTGACCCCAGGTGGCAGGGATGTCCCAGGGGGTCAGAGAGCTGAGTCAAGGGCTTGGTGATGAGCCTGGCATGTGGCTTTTCCAGCCGGGACAGCTTTCTCCCCGGGAAGCAGAGGTTGGCACGGGCAGCGTGCCGAGCTGGCCCGTGGGCTGCGTCTCTCCAGACAGAAAATGGGAAGAGTAAAGCTCGTAAAACACCCGTAATAGCTCTGGGTTTGGCTCCTGCAGAAAGCCCCGCCGCTTTCCCCTCTTCGGCTCACTTCCTTTTCAAACATCCCATGGGCTCCTGAGGGACAGCAGGGAACGCACGCCTGGGAAGGGCCTTGCAGTGGCCAAGAATCCACACCCCAATCCTTTCTCCTGGGCTCTGTGAGCTGAGGCAGAACAACAGTTTAGAAATCATCCTGAAAATAAACTCAAGCAGCACACTGGGAGCTTGCTGAGGTGTAGGAGAGGTATCCAGGTTCCCTTGTGAAGCTGCCCCTCCCTCCTCCTCCCACTCTCTGGCTTATTAATTAACCTCTGTTAATTAAGGCTCAGCTCTCATTGCTAGAAGGTATCGGCGTGTTTGGAGCTTAGCAGGATTAAATATTATTAGATGTTCTTGGATAATAGGAATGCCTCTGTGCTCAGAGCTTGATTTTTGATGGCTGGCCTGTAAACTGGAGCTAGAAAACTGAGAGAAAGTTGTTTTATTTTTGTGTAGTTATGCCCAAAGCAATGAATTTGGAGAGAGAAAATAAAAATAATCTCTTTTCAGTAGCAGAACTCTCCTTAACCTCACCGCGAGCAGCCTCTGGAAAACAGGGAGCAGCAGGTGACACAGGAGATGTTACAAAGCAAACACAGGTGCTTTGTTTGGCTGAGATCAGCTGAAGTTTGCCTGGTTTGTGACCCCTTTCCCACGTGTGCTCAGTGCTGAGCCCTGTGGTGCCGCCCTATGCCCTGGGAGAGCCCCAGCCTGGCGTGTGAGCGGGATTTTTTCATCCCTCTCCCCTCTGAAGAAGGATCCTAGAGAAATCCTCCAGAGCAGCCAGGGCAGCAGGAGCGTGCCAGCTTATAAAGAGTGCAAACATAATATTTACATCAGGAAGACTGCCCGTGTTTGACCAGAAGCTAAACAATTTAAAGGCAAGATTGATTTGTTACGTTAACGGGTAAACCGGGTCAGGGTTATGAAAAGAAGCTTTAAATACCATTCACAAAAGCAACATCCCAAATCCCCGCACTGCTCTTTCAGAGCTGGAAATGTCACAAAGAGATAATTCATGCGGTGCCACATGAAAGTGGCTGGGATGATGTCCACTTTATCCAGTTCAATACAGCTGGACTGGGAGCTGGGATTGGAATATTCAGGCTGTTTCCAGGTTGTTGGTTGATTTATTATTTAACTCAGGGGCAGAAAGCTGAGAATTTCCCATAAAATAAGAAGGCGGATTCAGAGAGGCAGCTTGTTTAGATAACAATGCAGCAACCTAAAATTGTTACAAAGAGCTAATAAAAGTAAACAAAGCGAGCGTGAGAGAAATTCAAATGGTTCCCTTCCCCCACTCCAGTCAAACTTTTAATTGCCGGGAATTCAAAGCAGCTGCATTTTCTGCTGGAAAAGTGCTCGGCTGCATTTTTTTATGGCAGCTCCTTTTAACTGCAGGAGCCTCAGGAGCAGGATGGGGCCTTGCTCCGTGGGTCAGATGGGCTCTGTGTGGAGCAGGACATTTCGGGGAGGTTTGTGGGGGAAGCCAAAAAGGCTCTGGCTGCCTATTAGGCAGCTCATAATATTTCATGGCAGAAAAAAATGAGGGTTATTTGGCCCTGAGTCATGCGATGAATGGCCTTCAGCATGTTTCACCCATTTTCCCATGAGCAGGCTGTGACTTTTTCCTCCCCAAATGAACCATGACAAGCCCCTATCCAAACAGTAATAATAGTAGTAATAACAGTAATTATCCCAGCAGCAATATTAATCATAAAACCCTCTTTTTTTTTAACTTTTTAATTCACTGCTCTCAAGAGCACTGAGCCACTGATTGCTGCTGCCTGGGCTGCTGTGCAGGGATCCTGCTGCTCCAGGACCTTCCTGGCCAGGAGCTTGATGACCCAGAGCTCGTCTGGGGTGCACCAAGACCTGCGGGGTAGAATTCGATCATTACAAGCTGGTGGAGCTCCATTTGCTTGGTCCCTTTTGCTCTCAGGGATGCCCAGCAGGTCTGGCTCTGCCACGTGGGTGCCCTCTCCCACTCCCCAGATCCCAGCAGCCTTGCCAAGAGGGAATTAAATCATCCTCTGATAGCACTAAAGTCATCCCTGGCCCCAGGTGCTGCCCTGTGTGCTCCCAGAGCTCTCTGGGTGCAGGGACAGGGTGGGACACTCATGGAAGGGATGGTGAAGCTCATCCAACGGGAAAGGGCGACCCGGAGAGCAGCATGCTGGATTATCTGCTGCTTGGGAGCTTTTCCCCTCTATTTTCTTTTTCCCCTTTGCTCTCCCAAAAGCAGCCTCTCTGGAATCAATGTTTTTAGAGGCCTAAATGCCAGCAGATTTGGAAGCTGTGGCAGGAGGTGATGCTGATCCACACGGAGGGGTTCCTAACCCCAAGCCAAAGAAACGCAGCCCCCATCCCAACGCTGTTCTGGGTGCTTAACACCGCAGCAATTCATCACTTTGTAAATATCTTCTGATTTATTACATAAGCAATAAGCACTTTGTCGGAAACTGCATAACTTATAATCCAATTAAACAATAATTACATTGTAATGGCTTTGTAACTATGGCATTAATTAACTTTTATTGCCCTGTAAATTAAGTCTGGTATTGATACGGAATTGGGAGCAGACAGCTGGCTCTGGTCGCGGCAGGAGAGGGACAGGGAGCCCCGAAAGCTGTCGGGGCCATCATCAGGCTGTGCGGTCACACAGCTGGCCTCAGCAAGAGGGAGCTTTGCCCAAGCTCTGAGCATCCTGTTCCTCCTGGGGAGGCCTCTTTTCCCGTGGAAGAGAAGGGTCCTGGTGGCCAGGGGTTTCTGGGGACCAGATTTGTGGCATTGACGTGGACCTGGCGGCTCATGCAGGAGTGGGAAGCCGGTTCCATGAGGGGAGAGCTGCTGCGCACCCACGTGTTGATGCTCATGCACACCCAGCGCCCAATTCACCCACGGTTTGCAGGTGCTCAGGAGGTGGGGGCCGTGAGGCCTTCTCTGATCCCTATCATCCTTTCTCAGGGCAGGATCTGCAGCTCTCCACTGGGAAATCCTCCTCCTGGAGAGGGTTCCTTAGTCAGGATGGTGCTCCAGGTGGAGCAGGGAGGCAAATCCTGCCTGTGCTGCTCACCCCCACTTATGGGATTTGGTGACTGGATGTGTGTGGGGGCATTAGAGCATCCTGGGACAAGCAGCGAGGCTTTACATGGGATACATTTTTTTTTTCCTAAGTTCAAGCAGGGAACCAGCAAGTTGAATCCTGGTGGCATTGGTAGTCAAACTGAGGTGCCAAACTCTGACCAAATACAGATGCTTCGTTTCTGGGGGGCTTCTGTGCACCTGCACTGATGCTCCTTGATACCACAGAGGTGTCAAGGGAAACGTTTGCAGACTAAACCTTCCAGATTTTGGAAAGTAAATCTCCAGGTCTCACGGGGTTTGTCTCTCTGAACGCACAGCAGGCAGGTCTGATGAAAGGTTGGAATTTATTGCTGACGCTTTAGAAACGTGTTCCTTACACCAGGCATGCTCAGAAACTCGAGAATCAGCCTGGCCTCTCAGCTGCTCGCAGATCCAGTGGAGCGATGCAGATAGGGAAATGTAACAAAAATAATTATCCTTTTGATCTGGCCTAATCGCTAAATCTCCTCCCCACCTTCTGAACCTTGTTGAACAAACTCTCTGCTCCCTCCCGGGTTTCTGCCTGGCCGGCACCCTCCTGCTTTGCCACGTGTCTGCTCTGAACTCTGCAATCACCCAGGACGCACAAGGAGCCATGATTTGGCTGTGCCTTGTCCTAATTTCTTTGTGCTGCCCTTTTAAAATTTACACAGGCGTAGTCATTTCGTAAAAATCACAGTTTACAAGTGCAAAAGAACCATTTTATTCATGGAAAACAACTCGCTGCGACCGAGCTCCCCTCTAGGCAGAGCAGGCAAGCGGCGGCTGCTGCCGGTGGGCTTCTGATCGGGATAAAACAATTATGGAGACCTGCCACCTTGTGGGAGCCGGGAGATGTGGCAGGACCCCCCTCCAGCCCCTCACCTTCTCAGCGCGCTGGGTTCTGCGGCATCTTCAGGCCGGATTTTGGGATGTGCACCTCTGTGGAGGCAAAGCACGGGCTGGAGGGTGGGGATGGGCGGTGCTGTGCTCGGCCTCGATTTAGACTGGTCCCCTCCGAGTGCTTCTGTACCCAAAAAGGGGCAGAAAAGCTTTAGCCACCAAAAAAAAAAAAAAAAAAGGCTAACCCCTCCCTCCCTTAGAAAACCAAGGACAAGGAGAAAGAGCGAAGCGAAGAGAGATGTAGGAGGTGAGCTGTGGGGATGGGTGATGGGAGTGCCATCTATCATGTTCACTTTCTCCCGAAGGGAATTTCCACTCTCCCCCTCCAGCCAGCGTTCTGGCTCTGTGACTGCCTCAGTGAGAGCCTCCCCAGTGCCCCATCCCCTCGTCCCGGGTCAATGGTCCATCTTCTCTTGCTCCGCCCTGCTCCACAGGGCTGTCAGGGGCAAGGTGAAGAGCATTTGTAGGAGTAAAAGAGTAAAAACTGGTGTTTGTGGCAGCTTGGTTTTTCTGCTAGAGAGTTTGTGATCCTGGATGTAGTGAGGCATGGAAAGCACTCCCCAGTATTGCTCAGAGCCTTCCCTACTCCTTCTCCCCTCTCCTTTATTGAGTTTCCATTTTGTTTTAGTTGGGGAAGTCAGTTTTTCTCTCACGTGGATGTCCATCCTCCCATGCCCAGCCAGCTTGGGCTCTCACAGCGTCCCACTCTCCTGCAGTGATGGCACAGGATGCTGTGACTCGAGGTGGGCACCAGGCAGCAGGAGGATCATTTTCCTCTGGCAGAATGATCCAGTGTGTGAGCAGCTCCGGTGACCGAGTAGAGGGAAAAAAGGAGATGCAGGGAAGAAATAGAACGAATTAAGTGATTTCCATAAATAGCTCTGAGCTGTTAAATGGAATACTCTTCATGGCTGGGCGTGAAACATCTGCAGGGTTTGTTTAATGCCTGGGTTTTTCCATCTGTCCGGCTCTGCTGGCAGATGGATCCCGTCGGTTTGGACCCCTCATCTCATCCCGTGCCCGTGCCAGTTTGGGGAGAGGGGAAGGTGTTTATTGTCCAGCAGAACAGATATTCTGTCCTGGGTACCAGGGCAGGAGGGAAGTGGCAGCCTGGGGGTGCCTCCCTGTGCAACGTTTTGGTGCCAGGAGCAGCCTGAGAGTGCCCAGCACTGCCCTGCTCCGAACTGGAGCCGACAGGGCTGAGGAAAGGGACAGGAGCAAGGGGACACATGGGGAAAGCAAAGTGATGGTGAGTCCTGGGGTAGCAGAACCCTTGGACGGGCACAGCGGGGTGGCAGCCCCTCGCCTCACGAAGGGATACCTGTGTGCGGTGCCACCCCAGCGCTGGGACCTGGGCACTGTGGGCAAGAGGGGCATTACTGGGAGCAATAACATAAAGCCCCCTCCTGAGTGGGCTCAATTTTCCTCAAGGAAATTTCCTTTCCTAAAAGGAAAGATGTTATTTCCCAAATAGCTGCAGGAGGAAAACTCCAGACGGGGTCAGGCAGGAGCCAGCCATAGGCACTGGGTGCACTGGGTGTCCCCGTGTCCCTGTGAATGTGGTGTCCTCTGGAAGGACCCAGGGAATGTGATCATTACCATTTATTTAAATTTTTAAACTGGCCAGCCAGAACTTGAACCTCATCCCGGTGAAAACTCAAGTCACACAAATCCACTGGTTAACTGGGAATTCATCAGGCACTGAATCCCTGAAGTTTTTTGAGGGTTTTTTCTTTTTTTGGGTTAGATTGATGACACCTCCCGGCTTCCCTGAGGCTGAGCAGGCACTTCCAGTGAACACGAGCGTCCAGATCCCCCCTGTGCCAGCTGAAACATTCCAGGATGCCCTGGGTCACAGCAAAGCGTTTTCCTGGGCTGTGGCACATGTGCTTGTACTTTTGACAGGGAGGGGGAGGCAGGAGGAAGGAAGAATAATTAATCACCGAAGATACTTTGCTCGTTTATTTTAACAACTGGAGTTTGGCTTGAATTATTTATGCCGAAGCTTCATAATGCACTAGGAAATGCACTGCAACATATGTCATCCAAAGAATGAAGCCTGGGAAATGTGAAACCACGCTCCAGCCCTATTAAACCTGAGTTTAAGTGGGAAGAGGAGGACCTTTTTTTTTTTCTTTCTTTCCAGCAAATTAATAATGTGTGCTGATTAGCACAAAAGAGATTAGCAAGGTTCCTCTCCATGTGCTTTGTTTCATCAATAGCAAGTTAATTAACAGCCCTCTGCCTTCTGATACCCAGTTATAATCCTTAATCTTAGATTTTGAGTTTGTTTGTTTTTTTTAATTTTAGATACGAGCTGGCCAGGAGGTGTTTTCAAAGTTTGGATTTACTCGCACTTTCCACATTTCAGGGTGATGCTGCATGGGGTAGAGTACTGGGGCTCTGTCTTCCAGCATGAAATTATGACCTGTTTTACCCCCAAAATGTTACTAAAATGGTATGTGGAAAATTTGGGACATGCCACAGATAAGCAGGAGTGATAAAGACCAAAAATACAGCATGGCTTGTGAGACAGAGAGACTCTAAAGCGGTTTTTAACAACAGCATAAGGCTTTGTAAAATAAGAATTTCACCCTGTTTCAGCCCCATGGACCCGAAGAGATAGAGTTACAGGGGCTCCAGCCCTCAGGTGCAAATCCCTGGAGTGAGGTAAGGGCTTTTCTGAGCTCAGGGTGAGGAAATGTCCGTTGCTGTAGTGTTGAGGTATTAGCTCCAAATTAAAAATTAAATGAAGGCTAAATGTCCTGCAAGCTTTGCTCCCCCGAATATGTTCTGTCTCCCCAGTTAGACACACTGTTAGAGGGCTTGAAAAAAAAGAACATTATACCACGGTCCTTTCTCGTACCTTCAGCTAAGGCCTTTCTTTCTCAAATCCCTCAGTGGTTTGGTTTCCCACATTTGCCTTTACTTTCCCATAATTAGCGCTCTCTCTCCATTAGCAGCCCTGGCAGAGCTGCAGGCTCCCTCCACATCAAACCTGCTCCTGTCCCCCTCCCCGAGGGGAGTGTCTGGACCGTCAGGTTTCACACCCGGGCATCAGCAGACCTGCCCGAGGTGCCCACACGCCGAGTCCGGGTGCCACCCGAACTCCTCTTCGCCTTCTTCCCTAAAGGAGACGAGCCAAAGTCCTTCTGGCAGCTCCCCGCTCCCGGGTTTCAGCCCTCCCTTTCCAGCCCAGCGTCCCGACCGCCATCCACGGAGGAACCGCAAGGACGAGAGGCTTTGGCCCAAAGACGCTGCCCAAATGAAGGACGAGCTGGGAGCTCGCAGCCTTTGATCTCGACCACGGGGAAAATAACTCATCTGGCTGACAGCAGCTTCGCCCTCCCCTCCCCTCGCCTGCCCCCGCCCCGCTTCATTAAGGGGAACAAAGAAAAAGTTGCTAATTAAAAGGAACAAGGGAAAGAGGGAGGGAGGGAAGGGGTGGCAGAGCAGGGGTGGGCGGTACCGGGACGCTGGGATTGGGAAGGAGCCAAAAGCAAAGCTTTGTTGCTCGTGTCCCGGTGCAGGCTGACCTGTGCTGTTGGATCTGGTGCTTTAGCAGAACCCCAGACCTCCAGGAATTAAATCCAGGGGCGGGAGACAGCCGAAGGAGCCATCTCAGGGCTCGCATTGCAGGGCCTGCTGTGTCGTGATGCTATTTAATCACCAAGCCGCCTTCTCCCCACCCTCCAGCTGCTCTTTCTGGGATGCAGGAAAAGGTTTCCATGATTTCGGCCGGGTGCCACTGGGCATGGCTCTGGTGCCTTGTCCCTGCTTATGGCAGTCCATAAGTGGGGTGGTTGTGAAAGAGGGACTGTGAGGAGCGGTCACGGAGTGAATTTGGAGGCAAATGAGTGGCAGTACCAATGTGTGAAACATTTGGATCTGGAAAGGTCTTCTGTGACTTTCAGAGAGGAAAAATAAAAGTAACCTGTGGATCCAACCCCCCCCTCTCCTGGCTTTACCTCATATGGTTGCTCCCAGTGACTTTGCAGTCTCTTCCCTCACGAGGAAGAATGACACGCACCAGCAAGGATTCCCAGGCACGGTCAGGTGCAGGACAGCCATTCCTGCAGAACTTCAGTTTTTTTTATATAACTTATAGGGTTATCCCTGCTGCCAAGGGAGGCTGCTTCTCCTGGGACAGGTGTGCTGATTTGGGAAGCAGGCAGGTGAAAGGAACACCTCCCCTCGGAATGTGTCTCCAGCCAAGGCCAAGGGACGATACTCAGGGAGAAGGTAGGGAACAAAGGATGGGTTTAGATCTGCTCATACGGCAGCTTGCAGTCCCCAGCAGAGGTCCATGTGCATCCTTCCATCCTATCCCTGCTCCACGTGTTCCCATGAAGAGCCTGTCCTGTGCAGGGCCAGGAGCTGGACTCGGCGATGCTTGTGTGTCCCTTCCAACTCAGGATATTCACAGTCCTGTCTTCCCCTTCCAGCTGACGCTGGAGGGCCCTTTCAGAAGCACAAATCAAAGCTGTTTCCATCTTTACCTCCAAGCTGTCCCTGTGCCTGGTTTTGTGCATAATTCATGTCTTCAGGCAGATGTGCCCTGCCCCTCCATAGATAATGCCCAGCTCCCACTGAAGGTGTTCCTATCTCTGTTGCCATGTGTCTGAATCCTACCGCCTTGCAGGCCTGAGGCATTTTTGGAGGGAGACCCTTGAGCAATTCTGCATCCTCTCTGGGAAAGTCTCAACTCTTTTGGGGGAATTTTGTATTTTTGTCATGATGGTGATGATTTTACTCCTTGTTATCTTCCCTGTGAGTTGTCCTTCATTTGCTGGCAACCTGATGTGCTCACAGACAATCTGACATGACGTCAGTGGGGTCAAAAAATGTTAAAAAAACCCCAAAAGAATCAAACTCAAAGTTGAACAATAAAATGAACATCCAGGGCCGGCAGAAGGAAAGAAGAGAATCAGGGAGGGTTGCTCAGGGAGCTGAGCAGCTGCCAGCAAGCAGAGGGGTGAAAAAGCCACGCAGGATGGTGAGAGGGCAAAAATCTTGTGAAAGCCAAGGAGAAAAGGAGGACACAGGGAGTTGTAGGGAAGAGTTTGTGAGGGTGTCAAGTGTAGCTCCATCTATGTGTGCCGGGAGTGCAGGGTCCCGCTGTAGCTCAGCACTACCCAAATCATCCTGGGCTCCGGGGAAAACACCCCCCGCACCCATTGTTCAGGAAAATGCACCTTGCTCCACCTGTCCTGCCATTACAAAGAGAGCAGGGACAAGAGACAGGGAAAGCATCAACTGCCACCCAGGAGCCGTAGAGGAGAATGGCAGGAAGGGTGGGGGACAGCCCATCTCCCTGCCTCCTTATCTGTCATTAACCCAGGTGTTAATGAAGTGCAACCAGACAGCTTCCTTCACCTGCTGGAAAGCTCTCAAGGAGCACCACTGGCTAATGAGGACATTAGAGTCCGATCTCTCCCTTGTCATCCTCCTATCGTTTTCGTATCAGGCTAATTTCGCTATAATGTAGATTAATTGGCACCTTTCTGCCTGCAAATTCCTCTGGCAGTCGAAACTATTTTTGTTTTTCTGAAATTGTATTTCCCACCCAAAGAAAACAGTTTCCTTGGATTTGGAAGAGAGGTAGAGAAAAGGGGAGTATCTCTGCTGCAAACCAGAAACGAGACCCAGACAGAGGCCGAGCAGGAGGAAAAAACACATTTCATTATTCAGTGAGCAAATTCCTCTCGTCCGTTCCCTCACTGGGCAAGTGCCATTCCCTCTTTGCTCAGCGTGAAGGCAAGGCAGAATGAAAGGAGTCTAAATATGGCAAATAATGTGAGGAAAAAGCAGGGGCAAGCGTCATCGAGTGTCTGGCCCTGCGGACTAAAGGAGCCAAAAGCCCTCCTCTTTGTATAAATGTCTTTGCTTGCTTTCCTCCTGGTGTGAATTTGGCAATCCCTTCGTTTCCATGTGGTGAGCAGCCACAATCCAAGCCCTTGCTGTCCCACCGTTGTGCTGCAGAGCTGGAAAAGGGAAGGGTAATCGCACAGATCCAGAGACGCTGGCTGTGTCCAACTCAGGCAAAAGCTGTGATGGTGTGGAAAGGAGCTGTGAGGGAAACCCAGCTCCTCTCTAGAAGATTGTCAGAGCAAGGCTGGGTGGAAAATCCAACACGGGAAACCAACACAGTCTCCTGAAATCTGTCTAGAAGCGGGACAGCAAATCTGGCACAACGGTTGATCCATCAGTGCTGTGAGGCAGGAAGGGTGATTCAGAAAGGGAAACAACATTGGAGGAGTTTTGCAAATATCCCTCAGGTTTTGTGGACCAGGCTTCTGGGGAATCCAGCTGGGATCGTGTGGAGCGTGGGCTGAGTTGTCCAAGGCAAAGCTGTTCTGTTGGTGCATCCACGTGTCTGTGGACGTGTAGGTGGGGGAAGGAAGCGCAGCCTTGAGGAGCAAGGACTGGCTCGGCCATGGATCTCATTCCGTAGGCAACGTGGATACACCTGACATCTGCCAGTGGGCTGAACTTGAGTGCAGCTGGTGACAGCCGTGACAGCTCGGGCAGGACTTTGGGATCAATGATTTTATGCTGCGAGAAATATTTTCCACTCCCGAGCATGCAATTCTGAGGTAATGCTTCCCATTAATAAGGGAAAAAACAGGTTTCTGCAACCTTGGACGTTCTTCGTGTTTCTCATTACTGGTGCCCTAATCATGTCCCCAGAAAGAAAAAGCAAGACTCTTTTACACCTGACTAATTCTGCTGCTGTTACTCAGTGCTGCTTTCACACCACTTCCCAAGCCTGCCAAGACACCCTTGAACCTGTTTAGAAAAGGTTAGGATGCTAATTAAGAAAAGCTATTCCCCCCACCCCAAACCTGAGGGAGAAACGTAAAAAAGCATGTGAGCTGGGGTTGGATCTATTATTACTCTTTCTCCTTTTCCTGTGTTATGAGACGTGTGTCCCACTTTTCCCCGGGGGAATCAGCTGCTCCTGCGGGCCTCGTGTGCCAGTGTGGATATGGGACAAGAGGTTAATTTGAAGCCCTGTGATGCACGAGCTTTCCCTTTGCACAAATATTGATCCAAGGCTGTTCAAATATCCATCCTGGCTGGAATAGCAGCAGTGTGATATTGCTGCTGGAGATGCACAAGGACATCGGATGGGAAGGGAACGGGAAGAGAAAGGAGAGCTGGGTAGGGCTGCGGGTTGGGCATCCGTGTTCTCGCCTTCTCCCCTCCCTTCCCGACTTAAATTTCTCTTTATTGACATTTGTCTCACTGGACTGAGCAATCTTTCAAAGGTGAGGGAAGCAGCAGCATTGTTCCACCCTGGGCATTCATTAGATGATATTGTTTCAGCACTTAAGCTGGCTGAGCTGCCCGGGCAGTGTTTAGGAGAAGGTTAAATAGAGCTGTTGAGTTCTGGGCAAATAAATCTCCCTTTGACAGCTCGAAGCAGAGGAGAACTTCTGCTCTCCTGCCTCTCGGCCAGAAGAAGAGCAGTCAGAGCAGCTCCTTTGCTGAAGGAGCACGAGCAGGGCTGGTTCTGTCCCTCAGCAGCACAAAACCAGTCAGGCTGCGGAGATGCCGAGATCCCCGGTGGGTTTTGAGCTTTAGGCGAAACCCCCCCTTCCCTCTGCCCGGTGGGCTCCACCTCGCTCCACACCAGGACTCTCCAGAATTATTTCTCCGTGAATAATAATGAGAAACCTTTGTAAATTAGCTGATTAGTCAGCTCCCCTAATTAGCTAATTACCCCGCTCTGCTTTCACTTGCGCTCTCTGGTTGTTTCCCCAACCTCAGGTTGAAGGAATGAGCGCGCACGTGGCTGCGCCGAGATCTTATCCTCCTTTGAAGGCTTTAAACTTGCATGATTCAGCCATGTAGGGCCGACACGTGGCCGACCTTACACAACTTCTCTCTTTCAACCCTTTTGTGTCGAGCGGTGTGCCTGCCTCCTGTGCCAGGGACCGGGAGTCTCCGGTGCCAGCTTATGCAACTGTTCCCTCCTCCGTGCCCGCTGCCAGCAGCTATTCCCGTTAAACCCCGATCCATCTTCCTGCTCCCTGTGACATCTTGCCGTTGCCTACAGATCGGGCAGGTTTCCCCCAAAGCTGGAGGAGAGGGGATGTGTTGTCTGGAGCTAGCGAGGTGTGAAGGCACGACAGCGGTTGTGCAGGGTCAGACCAGGTGTCCCCCAAACACGAGATCCTGTCTCTCATTCCGGCAGTGTTCCTGGAAACCTGTGTAAGTACGGGGCCACCAGCAGGGGGGTTCTCTGGGATACTCATGCCTTAAGTTTTAGCTTTTATGTTTTTCAGATTGTGGGCTGTTTTGGTGTGTAGTTCTGGGCATATGAAGGTTTGGTGAGCTCTCTTCACAGGCTAGACAGACAAAACAATTCCTTTCCAGCTGGGGACCAAGGACAAATTTTAGGCCCAAGAGTGTAAACAACAGTGAAGAAGAGAGAAAGAACAAGGAGGATGGAGCTCCATAACCTGAGGCTGTAATTGGACAATTAACTCCAATATGCTGATGGACCAAACCCTATAAAAGTGAAAAAAGTGACCCCTCAGTGACCAGGGGTCCATTTTTGTGACCATTTGTGGGTTTGACTTGGGTGTAGCCCCAAGGGGTTCCTGCACTGCCCAAGCTGGATCCTTTCAATAAATCCCTTTTATCCTTTTATTCCACTTCCTCTCTGTTTCCAGGTCAGCCTTTCCAGGCATCAATATTCCTCAGCCTCCTGTGGTTTGTAGATCAGGGACCTCCTCACCCACAAGCGATGTGTTTGTACATAACAGCTTCCACACACAAGCTCTCAGCTAGAAAAATCCAGATTTTTTTTATGAGCTCTTCTGAGCTCCAGGCAGGCACAGTTCCTGTATCGAGGAGTCCCATGGCATACAGACAGGCTGGGTACAAGAACAGCTCATTTTGTTTGTTCTGAACTGGTGAGTTTCCTCTGATGCCCCCAGTCCTTGCTCCAGGAGAGACGGAAACAGCTTTTCTTGTGATTCTCAGATCTCTGTCGTATCCCTTTCTGAGGCTGAGGAGCCCACACCTAGCTAGCATTCCTTGTTCCTTTGATCATCTTGTGGCTAGCCTCTGAAACTGCTGTTCCCTGAATCTGTGATAGTTACCCTGCAACCTTCGGATGGGGAGGAAGGGGACACAACTTCATGGAAAACTCAAGACTGGGACAGAGCTTTCTGTGTTGTCTTTTGCTCTTCCCCCTCTGCAGTTTTTTCCTTGATCCTCCGTGGAAATTTATGAGCATGGTAGAAACCTGAGAGGGTCAAGGAGAGGAGGCTGTCTTGGTCAGGGGGGCCCAGGAAGGGAGACTGCAGGGGGAAAGTTAATGGATTGTGAAAAAAAGAGAGAAGCATTAATGGGAGAGAGGAAAAAACAAGGGAAGTACTAAAAAAAAAAAAAAAAATCCAAAAAAACCTGATAATCTTCAGGTGGACATTTTTATGTGGCTTTGGCTGTCGTCCATGTGGTACATCTTCTGTCCCTTCTGGAGGGAAGGAGTGGGAGATGAGCAGGCCCTGCAGGTCACACCACAGTAGAGACCTTTCCCTCACTAGGAGCTGCACAGAGAAAGCTGATTTTATTCCAGCAGCGTCTTGGAGCCTCTTCTGAGGTATTTTGGGGTGACCACGAGGGTAGGTGACACACAGGGGTTGTTAAGCAAGGACCTTACTCACCCCACACTTGGTGTTGGCTTTGAGGGCGCTGTTAAGTTGACTTTACTCTTTTGTTGCTGTCACGTCATCCTCGTGAAGGGCTCAGTGATGATCCCATCTGTAATCAGGGGCAGAATTCTCCCCCTCCTGCTCCTGCCCTGCCTTTCCCATTTACGGATAGAAATGAAGTCTGTGGTAGGGACCCTTAAGCTGGTTAGACACTTGAGACTTGGAAGTCCTTAAGCACATTAGCAGCTGGAGGTCCATTATTATTCATTGAATCTCTCCGGGCTGGTTGGAATCCTCCTTTTAATTGTGTGCATTTCCCTCTGTCCTTTTATCACGGAAGAAAGAAAGAAAAAGGGCGAGAGACACAGCAATCGTGTTATCTCATTACCCATCCTGGCCCTGGAATGGGACACAGGCTGGAGTCTGCTCTTCCCCTCCAGCAAAAGGAGGGAGAGGTGCCCATTTTACATATTAATGGCAAAATGTCATCCTCCCCACTTCTATCTCCCTTAGCACGCCGCAGTTAATAATTCACATTTCATTAACACGTCTGCACGGCCTCACGGTGTTTCCCGTCTGTCAATGAAGAGATATTGGGAAGGCTTAGAGGAGCGGGAATTGGGGCAGGACCGGCTGAAGCAGCTGCTTCAGGCTGGACTCGAAGCCGAGGAGCTTTCAGAGCAGGGCAGTTTTGGGCTCTCCTCTGCACGTTTATGTCTCTGTAGGACTGGGGTCACAGCTCCCCACCAGCTCCTAAGGAAGCAGAGAAGGTCTCTCCAGCCTGACAATATTGGCCGAGCAGGAATAGGGGAGAAGAAGTGTTGTGGACCGTCACAATCTGGCCTGGCTGCAGTGGCAGAGGGGAGGGAGCTGGGGACACCAAAGCAGGGCCACCCCACGCTTGCAGGTGAACCAGCCACACTCTCAGAGCACCGAGCCACTGGCAGGAGCAGTTTTGAGGGAGGTTAAACAAAACACACCCTCGGAGCAGTTGGCCATACAAGTCCTGCTGCCAGCTTAAAGAATTTTACATGAGGAAGCTTGTCTCTTGAGCTTGGCTTTCCACACACTGAAACATTAATCAACTTTTGAACCATGTACCGTATGAAATATTCATCTTTTCTCCCTGCAAAAAACAAACCAGAAACCCCAACTATCTTCAAAGCTGTCTCGTGGCGCTCCATGCTCTGATCCTTTAGGAATTGCTGTGTCATTTTCACCTAAGTTTATTCTATGATTGCTCAAGAGCAAGCAAACTAAAAATCACTTCAAGAGGGACTTTACTGGTGTGTCTGGGTTTGAGAGAATTGTGAGTTTTGGCTTGGAGTTTGCTGGCCATACCCAGGCTGGTTTTGTTTCCCTGAAGAAGAAAGGGGTTTAATGCCATTTTCCAACCTAATTTCATGGGGAGCCAATTCATGCTCTGATCCATCGGCAGGTGGTTTCTTGATTAAAATGTGGAAGAGAAAGCAGCTTAGATCAGCCACCCTTGAAAGGGGAAAATTCTGTCCTGCTGGTCCTTTAAACTGGTGGAAAACCCTTCCCCAGCAGGCATTGATGTCTTTCATCAGTGGACCAGGAAAGGCAAAAGAGCCATGAGTCTGGAAGGGATGATCTTTTCCCTCCACGGAGATGGGTAAATATATCCTCAGCAAGGCTCCTCCTCTCAAACTTACTCAACTACGTGCGCTTGGAACGGAGCGCTCATAAATAAGTGTAAAACAAAAGAAAATAAAAAACTAGATATAAAATTCCCTTCCATTAGCAGATCTTAAGGCACTTTTAGAAGCATTGGATGAATGAAGTCTCTTCCTTGCCCTGTCTGGGGTAAACAAATCCATCCTGTCCTTCAGCTCGATCTTGCAGTAATGTCATAATCCCACCTTTATTACATCACTGTTGTCATGGAAATAACTGTGATTTCATAAAGTCTCCGTAATGAGTTTACCACAAGATCCATTAGGATGGGAAGATGGATTGTGAAGGCTAGAAAAATGCTTTCTTTAGGCAAATGCATACTGGATAATTAGCAAATGCAGCAAAGGGAAGGAATGGAAATTGGATGGGAAAAAATAAATGGATCCATCTTTAACACGGGCTATTTATGAACATTTTCTTTGATTTGGTTTCAAATGGCACAAAGGCACTATTATAATATTCCAAATCGGTCTAGAAGTCCCGTACTTCGGGGCATAGTCAGCACATGTTGAACAAAAAGCCAAGCCCTGCCCTTACCTTTTCCCTCTGAGATTCCTCGGGCTTTGAAATGAAGATTTGGGGCTTTTCCTGGTGGCCCAAGAGCCTACTGCTTTGCCTTTGCCTGGCTGAATGGAGGAGCAGGTTGGACACACGCTGAGGAGGAAGATCACGGGGGTTTTCCTGGCCAGGAAGCCTTTTGTGTCTCCAAGGTCTTCGGATTTGCCTGAACTAGGGAGCCTGGAGTGAGTAACCCCTCCAAGGCCGGAGAGGTGCTTGGTGCTGGGATCCTGGAGGAGGCAGATGGTGGGATTAAACCTTGGATGAGCAGGAGCTGGGCTACAAAGGGCAAAGAAAGCGCTTTGGCCAGAGTCCCATTAGAGGTGTTGGAGGAAGGCTGTGTAAACGCCCTGTGAGCGCTCAGAGGTGCAGCACTGGATGCAACTCCTGCCTGGAATGCCTGCACCTCTGAGCACTGCGCCCTCAAAATACAGCAGCTGGCTGCTGCCCCTTTCCCTGGAAGGAGACACAGGCAGGTGATGAAAGGTTTGATGGAATATCTGATCCTCCTGAACGAGAGTCCTGCACCGCTCAGCGCTCCATGCATCAAAGTGACCTTGCACTAACAGTTGCATGGAGGGATTCCCACTCTGGCTTCTTCTCTCCAAGAACCTACTGATGCAGATGGCTTTTTCCTGAATTCTGCTTCCCTTAGGAGCATCTCAGTCCCTTATTGAGATGTGTTTATTTTTAATTTCTGGAGAGTAACGGTGTGTTTGTGATGGCGAGGCACACCTCGCTCGCTGAACGGCTCTGCCCGCGGGGAGGGAGGAGGCTGCAAAGTGCTGGCAGTGGATTCCTGCTCTGACCTGTGCAGTCTCTTCCCTCCTGTCCCAGTGCCCTTGTGGCACAGCTGGCAGCACCACGTGCAGGCAGCTCCCTGGGGACACTCAGGGCTTCGGGGTTCAGGGAGGAGGTGTGGGAACACCGTGCTTGGGAAATGCTCAGGCACTGCACGGAAATGCTCAGCTCGGCGCTGAAACACCTCTGGGTGAGCAGGGGCTGCTCGTGCTGCCTTTGCCTTCAGAGTTCAGCATCTCTCCAGGTCCTCTTTGCCAGCTCTGCCTGGCATGGCAGCAGAGATGCAAAAAAGCACTCATGAGCTAATTGAAGTGGTCACATCCTTGCCAGCAGCATTTCCCACATTAGCCAAATTTGATCTAAAACTAATCTCCTAGTCAAGACAAATCTCTTCTCTGCAATCCTCTTATTATATTTACATATTGGAATCCAGGGATGGTTCTGAACTGGGCCGCGGTGACACTTGTGGGGATGGCTCCTGAAGTCCCTGGCACTGCTGGCTGGAGAGGGTACAAGGCACGAGTGACTCCTGCATTCCCTAAATCCCTGTCTGCCCTGAAGGGGTCTGATGAGCCGAGTACCTGGAGCCTAGGTCATCTGCTTAAAGCAGTCTTGAGCTGATGCTCCCTGTTCCTCCTGGTAACATGAAAAATACCAGCTAAGGGGAAAAAAAGCCCTGTGGTTGGGCTTGACACAGATACATGGTGATCAGTGAACATTATCTTGTTAATCAGATCTTGCCTTACTTTAATTGCCAGCGCTGTTACTGACTGCTGTCAAACCCGCGACGGAGACAGAACATGACTTGGCTTTGAGAAATAACAACTTTTGGTGATTAATTATTGCTGCCGGTCACGTGCAGTTGTTAATGATCTCCTGGGATATCTGGCTGGAACAGGAGGAGACGGTAGGAGCCCCTCGTCCTGGCTGGGCTCCAGCTCTGGCTCTGCAGCTTGGCCAGACAAAATTCCTACTGCACCGTCAGCCACCCATCGCGGAGCACTACGGGGAGAGCAGCCAGCCTCAGGCTGTGCCAGGAGAGGTTCAGGTTGGATACGGGGAAAAACTACTTCATGGAGAGGGTTTTTAGGCCCTGGAACAGGCTGTTGAGGTAGAGTCACCATCCCTGGAGGGATTTAAAAGAAATGTAGATGTGGCATTTGGGGACGTGCTCAGCGGTGGGCTTGGCAGTGCTGGGGGAATGGTTGTACTTGGTGATCTGAGAGGGCTTTCCGAAACCAAACAACTCCGTGTTCTGAGAGGGCCTTCCCGAACTAAACAACTCCACGTTCTGAGAGGGCCTTCCTAAACTAAACAACTCCATGTTCTGAGAGGGCCTTCCTGAACTAAACAACTCCATGTTCCTCCTTCTTTCTGGCAGGGGCGGGGCAGGGTAATGAGCAGTCTGAAACATCTGTTACACTTCATAAATCCAATGCGTTAAGGGCCAGGAATTACTCCTGTCTGCCACAAGCGTAGTGAAGCAGAGGACTGTCGATGCTGACAGGGAAGGGAAGAGATTGGCACAGCCAAAATGGGAATAACCTCACCCCTTCCCACGGGAACAGCTCAGCCTCACCTACAAACCAGCTCTTGGACACATCCCAAGTTGCCTTCAGGTGCTGTGCTGGAAAGCAGCAATATCCCATTGCTGACTCACAGGCTGGGGATTGGGAATGCCACATCCTGGCACTCAAACCCCAGCCCTGCTTCCTCTTTTTATTCCTTCTGACATCACTTTGAGGATCACCACCCTGGGCCGTGGAGCTTTGGCACAGAAAGGTGGTCATGAGAGGTTTTTTTTTCCCCAAGCTTTGTATCTGAGTTTGGAAATAGAGTGCCAGTGAAGAAAGTAAATAGTGCTTCTGTTTATTCAGTTTAAAAAAATATTTTAAAAAAACCCCACATAAATCAACTGAAATCAGAACCAAACCTCTATATTGAGGGTAAAATGAAGCATTTTGATTCACCTTGAAATTAATTTATTGATTTCCAGAGCATTGGTTTAGGGGTGTGATTTTCTTACACTGCTAATGATTTTTTACCTCTGCTAATGAGGTCCTGGGGTCTGAAGACTTGGTACTGTATTGACACCTCACTCCCTTTCTGTGTCTGATCCAAGCTCTGTGGAAGTCAGTGGAAAAGAATGCCTTTAACAGGAGTCAAACCAAGCCTCTAATCTGTGTTTTGTTTGGGCCTGGCAGAAGGATGTGGGGATCCTTTAGGATGCATTATGAACAGAGTCCATCTTTTTCCTTCCCTGAACTCTCTTGTTGGGCAGCTCTCAAATGACACCAATTTTTCGAGATGGGCTGCTCAGGGCTGCAACTTCTGCCTATTTATTACCAGGATGTTTTCCTCTTTAAACGTGCTCTGCTTTTGATGAGGTCTGTAAGGATTGCTGCCTTTGCTAGCGTGCTGATGTGTCATGGAGCAGCCAAGGAGCAGCAGGACAGGAGTTTTCCTGTCTCCTTGGCTGCCCATGCCAGCCAGGAGAAGAAATTCTTCCACTGGGAAACGTGTCCCTGCACCACCAGGCACATGTGCTGCTTGTGTATGCACTCACTTTTCTTATTAGCAGTAAGAAATGACTCTTGTGGCAAATCACCAGAGACTGAAGAACTTCTCCCTGCCAGGGCTGAGGCTGAAAAATTTTTTAAACCAAGTCCTGATCTTGAGCTTACCCTGCTGTGCTCACTTTGGAGCAGCTTGTGAGACAAACACCTTATTTACCACCGCAGATGAGTTGCAGAGAGGGATCAGGCATGTCCTGCCTTTCTCCCCGTGTTTAAATGGACTTGGATCGTGCAATTTGCAGAACACCCCTTGGAAAGCAGTAACACATCAGGTGTCCAAGTGTGTTTTTCTTAGGTACAGTCACCTTCAGACTCCTCAGTGTATCCATAAAGGACACCCTGGGCCTCACAGAGTGGAATGGAGAAGGGAGAACATGGACACAGACAACTCCTTTTTTTTCTTATAGTTCTGGAAGGTCTGACTTGTCTTTTTGTCCTGACTGAAAGCATCCAGCTGCTGCCATGATTTTGCTATCAGGGCCTTCGTTCCAGGCAAGGGAAACAACAAATGCCCCTGCAACTCCCTTCCTTCTCCCCAAGTTGTAGCTGTCCCATCCTTGGAAGTGTTCCAGGCCAGGCTGGATGGGGCTTTGAGGAAATTGGTGTAGTGGGAGGTGGACTTAGATGATTTTTAGAGTCCCTTCCAATTCAAGCCATTCCAAGACACTTGGCTCAGGGTTATCCCTCACCCGCTGAAGCTGTGGTACATCTGTGAATGCACTCGGGTGTCAGCCTTTAAGGATGATGGGGCTAATTTGCCGTGATATTGGACTCGTATTTTCCCTGGCCCTTGGTTTCCCAAGGAGCATTCCTGCCACGCTGGATCCTACATGTGCTGTGAGCAGCCGCAATCAGCCCCCTGTCTCGCCTGCAAATGGAAGGAGCGGATCGCGGACGTTGCGAGCGCAGCTCCCGGCTGGTGCAGCAAACACACGGGGCAGGGGGTCGGCCTCACGGGTCTGAGCAGCCACTCCTGACCTGAACCTCAGGCTGGGCTGTGAAACCAGCTGAGACTTGTTCCTGCAGCACCGCAGGCTTGGAAATCAAAGCTGAGCTGCAGGGAGAACACGGGCAGCGTTCAGAGAGTCGGGAGGAGCTGGTGGATCTGATTAGCCTGACACGCCGGCGGGGAAAAGCGTGGGATCCCTCCATCCCTTCCCATCCCCTCTCCAGCCCTGGCTCTAATCACAGCTGCCTTGATTTGCGCTGGGAGAAGGGCGAGGAGGAATGGATGGGCTGGATGTTCCCCCCGCCGCCTCTCTGCAGTGGGGCCACGGCAGGTCTGAGAGATCAAGAGCTTTCCCCAGAGCTGGGCTTTGGAGGCATCGCAGCCCCGAGCAGTGCAATCCTTTCCTCCTTCCCTTTTCTATTTTCATTTCATCACCGTGTTCAGGACTGAGTGGTAACGAGCAAGTCCCCAAATAACCTGGTTTCCAGCAGCAGCCTCGCCTTTCCACTGGAAGGAAAATCTGTTTCTAGCATAGTTCATCCCCATGTGCCTCCAGCATGACCCCACAGGAGCTGTGGGCTCTTTGTAGACAAGACCCAGAGCAAAGCAAACCTGTCTGAATTCACCCCATGGGGTTCGCAGCCCCACAAACCAAAAGGTTGAAAAATCCCTGGTTTGGAGTCCCGGGTGCAGTAGAAAGCCTTGGGAATACACAGACAGCGATTTGTGTGAGGGAGGATTTCGCTGAGCAATAAGGATTCAGACAAACTTGCAGAAGTGGAAGTGCAGCTTAACAGCAGAGCTGGGTTCATTTGTCAAGCCCCTTCCTTGCTTCTGTACTTAGGAGAGTGAAACAATAATTGGGAGCAAAGCTTAGGTTAATCTACGCTGAGAACATGATATTCAGTAGCTTTATTAAAAGGGGTGGCGAGGGGGGAGGCACGGGGATGCTTTGGCTCATTTTAATTTTCAGCTTCATCTTTGGTGCTCACAAGTGTTGGAAAATAACCCCGTGCTCCACTGACTGTGTGAGGAAGGAGTCTCAGCTGGAGAAGATGGAGCAGTTGCTCCCTTTCAGAGCAGCCTGCTGATTGTGAAAGTGCCATTAGACAGCTTGTGGAAGAAGGCTCTTAGGTGTGAAAACTGCTTTTCCCCGTGCAGGCTGAAAAGGCCAACGTGGCATTTGCAAAGCCGTGGTGAGCGTCACTGGTGTGAAACTTCCCTCTGTCCCCTTTCCAAATCCAACTCCCTGCCAAGCTGTCCCTGAGCATCGTCACTTTCCTTCCCACTGCAAGCCAGGAGAAACCTGGCTTCTCCCTCCTGCGTGCTCTCACAGCTGGCTGCTTGTTCCACCATGGATCCTTACTGAGCCCCGTGGTGTATTTTCCAGTGGTTTGATCCGTATGATCCAGGAGGCTTTGCCAGGTCAGTGTTCGCCCAAGAGGAGGAATAATTGCCAGTGTCTTCCAAGTCAATTGTTTTATTGAAATATAAGTGGAAGGGAATATATTAGAAGGGTGAGTGAGGCGGGGGGAAGGGAGGACATCTCTTCCCTTCCACCCGAGTCTGGTCAGCTGCCCTTGCACCAGGCTGATAAAGGTCTTCTCAGGTGTTGAGTTGTCCCTGGGATCCCTCAGAGGAATTACAGGTCCATAATTCTCAGCTGCTGTGGTGGGAATCTCCATATATACGAGCACTTGTCAGGCCTTTATCCCGTACGTATTTTTACAGCAGCCCTTACAACAGATAGAGAAAAGCTCCAGCTGCCTCTAGTGACCTTTTAATCACCGAGGGATGCCTTCAGCTAAAAACCCTGCATCTGAGGTGGCAAACACCCAGCCCGTTGCTTGGAGCCACTTGGCTTGGTGGGAGCTGCGGGACTTGTTCTGTCTCACGTGGAAGGAAAACACAGCTCTGCGTCCTCTATGCCAGCAAAGAAATCAGTTCTGGGATGCAACAAGTGTGGCAATGGCTTTCCTGAGCCAGGAAAATCATGGTACAGACTTATTTTTCACCTCAAGGCCCTCAGGTGCGTACTTGGGTACCGTGTTTGCCAGCTGGTGTGAGGGCAGGGCTGTCTGCAGTCATGTTGGCGGGTCAGTTTACCCTGCTGCACGCTTCGAGAGAATCCTTTTGGTTGTCTCAGTACCGAAGGAAGGGACAAGGAGCAGTCCACTGAGGGTGCATGGCTGTGTTCCAGCAGCGCTGGTTCCCAGTGGGAAGGGATAAAGTTCTTTGCAGGCTCTCAGAGGAGCCCTCACAGGTCCCCAAAGCTGAGGCAGACCAAGCTCTGCTCCAGGAGACGCCCAGACTGCAGGGGCTCGGATCTGCCTCCCAACATAAAGCCTGGTATCAGTCAAAACAAGAGTTACAGCAGCTGGCTCCAGATAAGTGGCTTAAGAGCCTAAACTTTTGTTCTCAGGGAAATGCAGGTCTCCTTACCAGGTTGCCTGGAAGTGTAGGAAGGAGATAAGCAAAGAGCCTGGTGCTCTAAACGCCAAGTAACTATCTCAGAGTCTCAACATTTGGAAGATGATGTATGAGCATGCAGAGAGATAAGGGCATGGGAGGTCCTGAGATGGTCTCATGCTGTTTTAAAGGAGAAAAAAACAAACAGAAACAAAATTGTTGGCTGGAGTCCCACATACACTGTCAGAAAAAATGCTCAGGTTTTTTGGAGCTCTCTTCCCAGCTTCCCGCTCGCTGAAGGAAGACAAGGGCCTTGTTTTAGTGGAAGAGTTGAGCTTCACGTGACCAAGTGAAATTACCTTAGTAAAGGCTTCCTTCCTGCCTAAGAGGGGCTTCCCATGTGGACTTTATTCCCCATTTTAATGGGAAATTGAGAAGAAATGGGATTAAATTTTCATTTACCAGCATTGCTGCTTGTCACCTGGGTTTACTCCTCATGCATTTTAGAACATGCGCTAAAACAAGCACTGCCATGCAGATAATGGGGTTGAAGTGTCAAACAGCTTTGTGCAGGAGATCCTGGAATTCCAGGTTGTTGGTGGGCTCCAGGAGTGATGAGACCGGTTTGAAGAAAGGGTCCAGCATGGGATTTTAAAGAGCAGCTAAAAGCCAGCGTCTGGCTCGGAGTATGGAAAGAACAGGCTGCTGGGAGAGCGTGCTGGGCTTGCTCTGTTTTATTCCCCTTCCCAATATTTCTGCTGATGAGCACAGCCTGGCCAGGAGATGGCTTGGATGGATTTTGGGTGTGACATGAGCAGCCACACCGATGTCCCTTAGGTGTGCACACCTGGTGACAGTGTCACCACCACGCTGACAGCAGGCAGGAGTTCTGCACTGACCCTCTTCCCGAGGAAATCCAGGCAGCTTTCTTTTGTAAAGCCTCCTCCAGGGTTTTGCTCCTCCACCAGACACAGCTCCTGGGAGCTTCCTGCTCATCTAAGAGATGGGTTAAATTCAGTGTTCCCAGAAAATGTCTCTTGATGTATTTTACAGTTTAATATTTGTCCTCTGTGAAGCTTCTTCTTTTCAAGTTAAATGTGCACCTATTATATGCATGGCTTATTTTCAAATTACTGGAGGAGGCTGGAGGCTCAGGCTGTCTGCAGCACAGAGGAATGCATCCCTCCAGCAGGAAGGCTCCCAGCTTTATAGAACTCTCAGCCCTTGGGAGCTGGATTTTCCCTGTGCCTCCTGGATTCTTGACTAGAGGCTCCATGTGCTGGCTTTTCCCAGCTATGGGCCATGAGCATTAGCCAGAAAAAAAACATTCTGGAAGGGCAAGATGTTGCTTTTTCCACGTGCTGGTAAAAGCCTTTACCTCTGGATTTGGAAATGTGACCTCCTGCAGTCCATCTGCTGATTTAGGAATCTTATCCCACTGGCAGTGATTTTTTTAACCAACTTGCCAGAACTTGATTTTTCCTCTCTGAAGCTTGGCTTATTTGTCATCAGCTCTGGGATCCTGCTAAAAGAAGAACAAAACCTGAAAAACTAGCAAGTCCTAGATTTTTACTTCGCTGATAAGAGTTTGGGATTGATTTAGGATTGTAGGCTGGAGATGCCCCATCCCTGGAAGAGTTCAAGGCTAGGTTGGATGGAGCCCTGAGTAACTTGACCAAAGGGCTGGCATCTCTGCTCATGGCACGAGGCTGGAACTGGATCATCCTTAAGATCCCTTCCAGCCCAAATTGTAGATTGGAATAAACCCTGTGATTTTATTCAAATATCTCCTCCAGCGCTCCTGAATTTCAGTGCGAGCTGTATTCTCGCCTCCTTTGAGAACATCAATCCCTGGTTCCATGCTCCCACTTTTCTCTTGATGAGAATCTGACTGTGCGGGAGATCAATCCCTTCTTCCCCTGTGGAGAATGGACAGCCCAGAGAAAATTCCCAGGAGAAACAACAGCTACAAAGTCGTGGTGGGAAGCTCCTCCTGCCCTGAGCTGCCCCACGGTGGAGATCAGGGCACTGGTTTGGCACCCAGGTGGTCCCACCAGGAGTGTTCCCAGTGCAAACCAGTTCCCACCACGATGGACTCGTGGGAAGGTCGCCTTCCCTTGCTGCTCATTCAGGGCTTGCAAGACAAATGTTGGATTTGAATGACTACACTGTGGGCAGCCAGTGCAGAAAATCAATTAAAATACCAAGCAGCTTAGAAACAGGAGCTTTAATTACTCACAGACAGGTCTTTAAAGGGGAATGAAACCATCAGCCCAGAGCAAGGCCTCCTCCGCCCTTGGGCTTTCTATTCCAGAGGTCTCAGGATGTGTTTTCCGAGCATCCAGAGTAGGTGGCTGGATCTCTGTGCCGCTCTTTTGGTGGTGTGTGAGCTCTGTCAGCCCAGGACGTGGGCAGGGAGGGGGCTCCCTGCAGGCTGGGGGGGCAGGCGTTGGCAGCTGGGTTTGCAGCAAGGGGTGAAGCTGCCTGGCAGGGCGTCCCCCTCTCCCTGACTGGGATTTAGGCTTCCCATCCGCAGGGAAGGCAGCTCAGCGAGCCTTTTGCCTGTCAGAGGTTTGGGTGTGCGAGCCCGGGAGACAAACGATGCCCCAGCACACACAGACTTGCTGACAAAGTGATGGGCATTAGAGGGAAAAACAACAACAACGAAAATCCTACTTTTCTCAGGGAACACCAGCCTGCAGAGCCTGTTTATCCTGCCTGCCTGTTTATTTGCTTTCTGCTGACTTACTGCAATGCATCCAACATGGGCCTTCAGCGACGGCAGGAACCGCAGGGATTTCGGTGGCTCTTTAGTGGCCCGGCTCCTTCTCCCCCTTCAAAGCAGCCCAGGGCTCTTTGTGGGGCTGTTGCACAACCAAAGCAGCAGGGTAATAACACCCCGAGCGTGGAAAGTACAGAACAAAACAAAGCACTGATGAAACTCTTGCAGGCTTTCCAGATGCCTGTCCACATCAGTGTCCTGCTGGGAAGTACACAGAGTGAAATAAGGCTCGGTAGGAGCCAGCCAGGGAATGGGCTGAGCTTCTCCTCTCCTTTCCCAGCCCAGTGGAAGAGTCTCAGGACACAAGGTTGCTCTGCAGGATGTGCTGCTGGCTGCCAAAAAGAAGGAGGGAGCCCGGGTTTATTTTTATGTAACTTCGGGAAGGAAAGGCAAGACAAGTTTTGCTTTGTGCTCTGAATCAGAAGTTTGGACACACAAAGTTGAGCTTTTCTCCCTGACTGCCTGCCACCAGCAGTTCTGAGTCTTCCTGGGGGCTGCCCCCTGACTGTCCTTCCCCCACCCTGAAAGGAGACAGGATGATTTAAACTCCTCATCCAGAGGAAAAATAACAATAATAACAAAAAAAAGAAATCTGCCTGGGAAGAACAGAGGAGACTTCTGCCTGCCTGCAGGGAGGAAGACATTTAAAAATATTCCCTGTTGACACAGAGATGAGTTATTGCAATCCCTGAGCAGCCGGGGTGGGGCAGAGCTAAGAAGCTGTGCTGGGCAGTGAGTGGGCTGTTGGGGGTCTGCAAAAGGGGTTCCCACCAGGGACCGATGCTTTTTGGTGCTCCTGGCCTGGAGTGCAGCAAAATTTGTCGTGGGTAGCTCAGCGTTTGCACCAGGGAATTTCCAGGGAGTGATGGAGCCAGCCTGGGGAAGCTGGAAGGGACACACACGCTGACACTGTGCTGTTCCTGAGAGTGCTTCAGCAGCTGGAGCTCTCTCCTGCTCTGTCATGTCCTCTGCTTTTCCTTTTCCTTTCTCAAGGAACCTTCCAGGCACGAGAGGGCAAAGAACATTGTGCAGGCAGAGAGCTGAACTCACCCTGTGGCTTAGGAGGAGCAGTGAGACTCCATCGCTTCAAATCCCTTCCTGCTGCTGAGGGGGAAAGGGCTGAGTGTGCCTGATGGATCACTGGGGTGGAGCTGGTGCTGCTCTGGGATAAATGGGATGAGACTGTGTCTTGGGTTGAAGACAGGTATCT
>VXBU01009690.1:526931-560760 GCA_013400315.1 Bombycilla garrulus | reverse complement strand
AGCAGCAGCAGGAAAAAAAAACGGCCTGTTCTTTTCCAAGCAAACCCAGCACTGAGTGTGTCCTCTCTAGTCTCCCTTCTTGGCCCGGCAAGCCTTTGTCTTGCAAATACACTTAAGCATCGGCCATCAGGTTCCCCGGAACAAATGGGACAAAAAATTCCATAATTAAAGAGGACGAAAAAAGAAAAAGAAAAAACTAACACCCCAACCCCCCACAGACTGTTGCAGTGAGTCCAGAGGAGAGGGCCGTGAAGGTGATGAGAGGATGGAGCCTCTAATGAGGAGAGGCCCTCTCCTGTGGGGAAAGGCTGGAAGAGTTGGGACTGTTTGGCCTGGAGAAGAGAAAGCTCCAGGGTGACCTAATTGTGCCCTTTTAGAGAATTTTAGTGCTTAAAAGGGCTACAGAAGAGCTGGAGAGGCACTTTGGACAAGGGGGAACAGCTTCACGCAGACAGAGAGCATGGTTAAACGGGATATTAGAAGAAATTCTTCCCTGTGAGGGTGGGGAGGCCCTGGCACAGGCTGCCCAGGGAAGCTGTGGCTGCCCCTGGATCCCTGGAAGTGTCCCAGGCCAAGTTGGACAGGCCTTGGAGAAACCTGGGCTGGTGGAAGTTGTTCCTGCCCATGGCAGGGACTTGGAATGAGATGAGGTTTAAGGGCCTCTCTACCCAAACCGTTCTGTGATGGTTTTATGAGAGAATTCCCTCTGGAGTCTCTTCCATGTCCGCATCAGCGCTTTGGGATGTGCAATACGCGGCACAACCCCCCACTGCCAGGCTGTGCCCAGCTCTCCCGCAGCTCACACCTTCGGAGGGCGGTGTTTGGGCACTGATCTGTGTGCCACAGCCTCGTCCCCATGCAGGGTCACCGCACTCCCAGGGCCACAGGAGCGCCCAGGGCACACGGCCCCATCGGAGCTGTGCGGTGTAAACGCCAGCTAACGGAGCTTCCCACGCGCTGGAGCCAAGAGATGACATTGCAGGAACAGTCTAGGTCAAAATAAATTGCTTTCTGGTATTCTGAGATTATCTAAACCCTTCTTTTTCCCAAGATGAAAGGGAACAAAAGCTCTTGCCTGCTCAGGAAAGAGCCTGGAATACCATTTTCTGTGAGCCACGAGAGCTTATTAGGGGTGAGGGTAAACAAACAGATTTGGGGTCAATTTACTCAGGGTGGGGAGGAGGGAAGCAGAAGCTGCTGGATTTTGAAGCCTGCCATTCTCGTGTCAACAGCAGCAGGTTGCTGGTGTGGCCGTCACAGGCTGCAGTGTCTTTCCAGGTATTGAGTGGCAGCCCCGGGTGCTTTCTCTAATGGCACATCGATCTTCCCCGGACCCCTCCCAGCTCCGCAGCTGCCCCACGGATCACCGCGGTTCCAGCGCTGCCCTGTCACTCCTGACACGGCTGCAGGCCACTCTGACTCAGCCCTGGCTGCTGGGAGGGAGTCCTTCAGCCTTTTTCCACTCCCCAGCTCACATTGCCAAGGCTCCTTCCTCGGCTCCTGCTGTCTCTCTGACAGCAGGTGCTGGAGCACCTCTGGAGCCACAGGATGTTGGATGTTTTCAGAGCTGGCAGGCTCTGGATCCACCAGCAAATCCCCATCCTGGGTGGATCCAGCTGTTGGCAGCTGCTGGATGCTCTTGGTACCACTGGTGGTGGCACTGGTGTTTGCCTTCTCTCTGCTGAGGTACAAAACCAGACAGAAAAAGCAACTTATCAACCTATATGTGGACTAAAAATCACTTAAAAATTTAAAGGGAATGACTCCTCTGGGACAAAATGGCAAAGTAAAGTCTTGTCCGGAGCACTGAGCTGAGCCTCCACAGCTGGGGATTTTCACTGGAGTTTCATAAAATCCTCATTTTTTCATAGAGTCCCTGAATGGTTTGGGTTAGGAAGGGACTTAAAGACAGTCTCATCCCAAGCCCCATGCCATGTGCAGGGAATCATGACTCTGCCTCCTGCAGCCTGGTGACAGAGAAGATTCCTAGGCCTTGGTATAGCACAGAAAAGTTTAGAAACTGGAGGGACATAAGGAGAGAAAAACCAGAATTTTTAAAATTCTTAAGGCTTTGAAATGTTGACAATTAGCCATAGTGGAAGCCTTTTTTTCAAAAGTTCCATGTTACTGCAGTCCATGGAGAACCATGGCAGGAGGAGAGATTTCCTTATTCTTTGCTCTGAGCCTCCAAGTTGTGATCTGAATAAAATCTATCCTTGCTCTTTGCTGGGATTTTTTTTTCCTTTTCCCTGGTGTTTCTTCCTGTTTGTTTCTTCCCTGTTTCTCCCCCTTTCTCCCCTTTTTTTTTTCTCTGTTTTTTTTTTTCTTTTTCCCTGAGATCACTTTAGCAAGTGCTTTTCTCCTGCTTGGGAGTTGAAGGAGAAGGGGCTGTAGCTTAAATCTTTAGGTCCCCACAACTCCTGCTGGGGGGCTGCACGAGCAGCTTGAAGGGTGTTTGTACCTACCAGAGCAGGGCTGACCTGCCCTTCCCCCTTGCAAGGAAACCTTTGACTTCCAGAGGAAATTTGAAGCAAAAATTGAGAGTGCTTTGATTTAAATGTGGAGATACCTTGGTTTAGCAAAGAAAAAATAGAAGAACTTTTATTTTCTCTCCCCCTGCCCCCAGTTTGCCTGCTGTTCCAGCTTCTTCCAGCTGCCTGTGGGATTCCTGAGGAGGAAAGGCCACGCTTCCCACCTCTTTTGTAGAGCTGTGAGTACCTGTGTGTGTTGGTTCAACAGCAAACATCTGCAGCTCCCCTCTGTTCCACGGCAGAGCCGTATCCTGCGTGGCAGGAGCAGGAGGATGGGTTGCCTGGTCCCTTGCCAGGTGAGTTGGCAGGAACCTGCACATCACTCCTTGAAATTCTCCGCGGGGTTTGATGGATGCTCGCGGCTCAGAACATTTTGGGTCTGTTTAATTGGCAGGTTTTGACGAGCAGCCGCTCAGGCAGGAGGCTCTCACCTCTCCCGAGGGAACTCCCGGGGCTTGCAGAAGCTGTGGGGGAACAATCCCTTGAGCTCCTTTACTTCTGAATTTTGTGCTTGGAGCAAACATTTCCATGTGGGCTGAATTTTAAAAGGGTCGTGCTTGGTTATCCTCATCCAATGGTAAGAGTTAAAACTTGGCTTTTCCCACCTCCACCTTGGGCAGATGAAGCTGTGTTAGAAACGACCCCTTAATTTCATCCCTCAGTGCGGGAAAACAAAAACCTGCTGGGGGACTGAAGCTGAAAGTCACCTTTTTAGGTGGACTCAGAGCTTCCAGAGAGAATCCCAGTTCTCATCCAAAACTAATACAGAGAAAATTTCCCTAGGAAATAGCGACATGGGCCTGAGAGCATTAAACTGGAACTTTACACCAATTAATAGCCAGATAATTACACCCCATCCCCTCCTACTTGCTGCTGACTTCCCCATGTAATTTTCTTTCAAATTTTGCTTAATAGGCACGCAGGAAAGATGAGCTGCTCCGTGTGCAGCTTGCATTTGATATGTGGTAGACTCAGCAGTAGGGAAGATTTTTCTCTGTCCTCCATCCTGGATCAGCCTCTGGGTGCAAGGAGTGTGCTGGAGGGACTGATGGTGCTTCTCAGCTCGTCAAAGGATGGAGAAACCGAAGGAAAATGGAGGGGGAAAAAAGTCAAGGCTGGAGAGAAAAGGCAAAATGGTGAGTAGAGCTGGGTGCTGCTTCAGCGGGGTCACAGATTTTCCTCCCTCTTCCCCCAGGCCCTTCTGCTGTTGTAGCAGCCAGAACCCCCTGGTCTCGCTCATTTTCACATCTGAACATGCAAAACTGGCATCTTGTCCACCCATGAGGGCAGCCCTCTCCCTTGCAGGGGGAGGAGTGATTTGCCCTGGCACAGGGTGCCCAGAGCAGCTGTGGCTGCCCCTGGATCCTTGGAAGTGTCCAGGGCCAGGCTGGACAGGGCTTGGAGCTCCCTGGGACAGTGGAAGGTGTCCCTGCCCGTGGCAGGGGGTGGAACAAGATGGTTTTAAAAGTCCCATCCCACCCAAACCATCCTGTGATTCTGTGATTCCATGCCATAAAAACTTCACCAGCCAGGCTCTGCCATAGCAGTTCCAAGGAGGGAAAAAGAAAACAAAGAAAGCAGAATTGCAAACTTTCATGAGCATTAGATTAGAACAGTGCACAGGGTCTGGTTTGGTTCTCAGGCACAAACACAAACTCTCAACTCTCCCCTGCCTGCTCTCTGATAACAGTGGTACCCACAGGCTAAGCTCAGCCTGGGGGTGATATGCAAAAAAGAGGGAAAGAAATAAAAACCACCAGCCTTGTGTAGCCTGGTAAATGTAATTTCAGGTGTCTTGGCCTCTCTCGTTACTCCTGTTCCCCGGCTTCCAGGAAACTAATTCTGCAGAAGGAAAACCCCAAAAGTCCACCTGAAGTGATGGGAGCTGCTCGGCAAACTCGCCTGTGTTGGACAGTGGGCCCTGCCCATGGAGCAGGGATTTCAGGGAGTGATGGAGTGCTCCGGGTTCAATTTTTAAAGCTCACTGCGTTCCAGGGGCACCTTCCAGGGTGCTCCAAGCTGTGTCCAACCTGGACGCTTCCAGGGATGAGGCAGCCACGGCTTCTTCTGAACAACACGCGCCAGGGCCTCATCACCCTCACGGCGAAGAATTCCTTCCCAATATCCCATCTAACCCTGCTCCCTGGCAGTGGGAAGCCATTCCCTGTGTCCCCTTACTCCGTGCCCTTGTCCAAAGTCCCTCTCAACATCTCTTGGAGCCCTTTAGGCACTGGAAGGGTCTCCCTGAAGCTTCTCCTCTCCAGGCAGAACAACCCCAGTTCTCTCAGCCCTTCCCTATACGATACGTGTTCCTTCCCTCCAATCATCTTCCTGGCTCGCCCCTGGACTTGCTCCAAAGTCCTGTGCTGTCCCTTACCCCAGGGCAGCTTGTTTTCCTGCTGCTCCAAAGGGTTTTCCGCCTCTCCCTGATGCACTTGTTAAGGCAATGAGATAACTGCTGCCGACACACACGTTCATTTAATAAGTATGCTAATTGGTATTGACCAACGCGTGGCAGGCGCTTTGTCACGTGCCAATTAGGAGCGCCTCAGAGCCGCTCCGGAGCCTCGAAGATCCGGCCTTCCTCCGGGTGGGGACCCAAGGAGATGCCCAGGCAGGGGTGGAGTGAGCACAGGGGCGTGTCAGGCCCCGGTAATCAGCCCTGTAAGCACTCAGGGCTTGCTGGCGATGGATTAACGTGATCAGCCACACACACGGCGTTTCTAGCTCTGCCACCGGGGCTGTGGGAGGTGGGATAGTGCGGGGATTTCCTTAACTCCAGGAGACCCTGCAATATGTAGAAGAGTCCAGGTTTCTGGCTCGTGCTGTTGAAGGAGTAGTCTGGAGTCGTTTGTTCGTGTTCTCAAGGCAGTTTATTAAGTTCTTATCAAAGGTAGATTTCTCTGCCCTGCCAGGGTCGACACAGAACACGTTCAGAGACACACTGTGCCCGCCCCGGGTGAGCTCTGATCTTTTATACTAAAAACTAAGTATTAAATGTTTACAATTAAGTACTAATCTATGCCCCTCACATCACCATGTCCAGATCTGTGTCAAACCAATCTAAAAGTGCTAGCATTACTAAGAAGATGGAGGTGATGAAGAAGAACATAACATGCTACGTGTAAAAATCCTCCATCTTGTGCCTCAGGCCCCCCTGTACAGATCTCCAACCCCCCTGTACAGGGCCCTAAACCCCCCTGTACATACATTTAAATTATTTTCTTTTTATTTATAACTACTACTATTTTACTATCTAAGTTTTTGTGACCTGAAATTCCTCATATAAAGCTGACAACCTGTTCCATGGCTTAGAATCAGAGTTACAGGTATTTTTAGTATCATTCCAGGGTCCCTGACACCTTTGGCAATGCTGAAAAGCCTCCTGACCAGGTTTTGGGTCGGCCAAAGGCATCATAGGAACCCCCTGGGTTCCAACAGGATAGAACAGTTGGATGCACGAGGGCAGACCAGACAGGATCTGTGGCTGAGCGAGGAGAGTCCTTGGAGTCCAGCTGCACCTGGGGGCAGAGCTCCTGCTAAGTGCAGAAAAGGGACAAATGGTCAGTCACGGCTACTGTTGTTCCCCTGGGATGCTCTGTGCCGGCCCATCCTCCTCCTGCAGCCCCATTTCACCCAGTGTATCCAAAAAAAGGGAGTGTTAGCCCTTCCCCATTTATTCCTTCCCCAGAAATATACTGCAAAATGTTCTCCTTTCCCAGTTTTTTCCTCTACTGTGCCGGCAGCTGCTCGGATGCTCTCATTTGTCTGGAGTGGTTTATTTATTGCCACCATTAATTAATTTCGTTTGGGTAGGAAGGACACATCCTCTGGGATTGTCTGTGTGCTGGAGACCATTACTGCATTGGTGTCACAAAAGTCCCTGGCTGCTCCTGGCCTGGCACAATTAATCAAGCGGCGCCACTCAGGCCCGTGTTTAACGAGGCTGGCCCTGGGATCTTTTCCCAAGAAGGAGCTCAGGCATTGCAGGGAAAAGGCCACCTATTTCTCCAGGTGGTACTATGGAGTTCCTGCCTCCCTCCCACCCCAAAGTGGGAGCTCCTGCTCCTGCCTTCTGCTGTGGGGTGCGCTGAGAGCTGAGCTAAAAAGCCAAAGCAGACGTTTGGGATGGTCCCTCTTGACTTGGCCCAAATTCATCGTTTTTTGAAAGAGAACAGCCCTCGCTTTCTCCAGGCTGTGCTGCTGTCTTGGCACACCTAGCTGGTCCTGGAGCACCACAGGAAGTGTGGAGGAGCAGGAGCTGGTTGGGTTTATGAGCTATCAGGAGCACATTTCTCAGAAATACAATGACCTAATCTCACTCCTATCGATTTTGAGCTATATTTGTACACACACATGGGGACAGACAAGTGCTGCTGAAAATACAAAATCCTGTACTCCTGGAAGGGCAAAAATTGTTTCCTCCAGGTTTGCTTTCAAGCCTGAGGAAACAAAGGAGGAGGCAGAGAGCCTGACCCAGTTTCTGGGGGGTCTGTGAGATGGGTCCCCATTCCCAGCCCCCTCCGGTGCTCAGGAGTATGGTCCGGGTTGTATTTTAAGGAGGTGCTCCTTCCCAATCCCAAAGGTATCCAGCTGCCCAAAAGCATCACTTTCTGTTATCACTGTCTCCCTCCCTGGAATATGCAAAGTGGGAAGAGAAAAAAGGCCCAGAAAATTAGGCAGAGCAGTTTATCTGACAGGGCAGCGCTCTCCCAGATAAAGGAACAAACAGAGTTTGTCTCCTGGTCAGGGTGACACTTTGCCACAAAAGAAGAGCAGGGAGTTAAAGTTAATTAAACTCTGAAGAAGCCATTTATTAGGAAAGGGAAGTAAGACATGGCTTTTCTTCAGTGCTGCAGAAAGGTTCATTATAGAGGAAAGCCATCCTTTAGCAGTTAATAAACTATTTTCTCCCACCTGGCTTTGAGGGATGGCTAACGGAGGGCCCATGGCTCATTTTAATGGGCACTTTTCCGAGGTGTCCATGGCCCATTGGCTAAAAGGGTTGAGAAAACAGCTGTTTCTGAAAACCAGGCAACCAGAGAGCTTGGCAGGGCTGTAAACAAAGGCAGAGCCTTTTTTTGTAGCATTTTCCATTTGCTGTTTCCATTTCCAGTGCTTCCATGCTCTGTTCTGCTGGTGGCATGTTCTGTCACTGGGAAAAAAAAAAAGCTTTTTCTCTGTTCATCCCTCCAGTGAGAGAACAGAAGCCTTCATCAGGGACAGCCTTTTCCTCCTGAGGCCTGACACTTTAAAGAACCCATTGCCACTGGATATATATTTCAAAACAAAAGAACCTCAACCAAACCTGATTTTAGATAATGAGGCCCAGCAGCTCTAAATCCTGAACCTCCATGCTGGGAAAGACTTTAAATCCTGAGTCTCTGTTTGCTCCCTGCTGCACTGAGTTTATCCTGGTAACTCCCTCCCCTGGGGTGGGAAACTAAAACCTCTTGCTCTCCCCCGGCTCTGAGATCACCCACTTTCACGGAGTTGCTGGCAAACACTGCGGTTAGAATTCCACAGGAGATTGTACAAGGAACTTGAAAAGACGATTTGTTTTAGCGAGTCTCATTTCAGCTTGTGTTAGCTATGCTGAAATTCAACTTATTGTCTATAAAGCCACTGTGCATGGTGGTAGATGTGACTTTGTCACCTGTATCCTCTGCCCTGTGGAGCCTTGAGAAGATGCTTTTGCACTTTAGTGACAATTTAATATTGACAGGCCTTTTCTTGTGCATCAGTGCCCTGAATCTGGGGAGTCCAGCTGGGCCAGGGAGAAAATAAAAAAAGAAGTAAGAGCATTTGGCGGCAATGCTTAGTTAATACCAAAAATATTAAAACACAGCCAACCTCCAAGAATGGGGAAAAGCTCTTATGATATTTAGTGAGCAGATAATAAAATGGCAGATGAAATTCAAGGCTGCTAAATGAAAAACAATGCACGAGGGGGAAATCATTGGGCGCTGAACTGGCTGATTCTGCTTGGGAAGGAGATCTGAGAGTTATGCTGGAAATATCTGTCAAAATGACACTGCTGGTCCATAGTAGTCCAAAAAAAACAGGGAGGTAAGAGAGGCTCAAATGGGGAATGTTATTGTGCTGCTTAATGAATGTCTGGTATCTCCTGCCTTGAGCAATTTGTGAGTAGCCCACAGAAAATGGATGGGAAGAAGCCTGGAAAATTATCCACAGCAGGCAAGGATTGATAAAAGAAGGGCCAGACATGAAATCGTTTGTGTTGCAAAGCTCAAGAATTAATCAGCAATGATGGCTTAGTTCAAGAAACGCTTGGAGTCAGGAATATTACAGAATCCCAGAATGGTTTGGGATGGAAGGGACCTTAGGGATTATCCAATTCCAACCCCCTGCCATGGGCGGAGACACCTTCTGCTGTCTCAGGTTGCTCCAAAACCTGTCCAGCCTGGCCCGGGACACTTCACTTGTTGAACTCCATGAGGTTCACACAGTCCCACCTCTCGGCCTGTCCCTCTGAGTGCCATCCTTTCTGTTCTAGATACAGGGAAGATCTCGAGGAGTTCCAAGAAGTGAAGGCAAATCTTTACCCAGTAGCCTGTTAAAAAGCAGGACTCATTGCCAAATGAGGAAATTTTAGGTACTGGAGGCTTATGTAGACTTGGAAAGTGGCTAGATATTTTCACAGGCAGGAGAAAAAGGGATGGAATGGTTGGTTGTCCCCATCCTGTTCCAGAGCAGTTGGTGTGAGAAGATAAGGGGAGCTTGCCAGAAGCTCAGGAGGACCTGCCTGGTGTCCCATCCAGTTGGTGTCTTGGACTCTCTGCCTTTTCCACCTCCATCCAGACCCGCTGAGCTGCTTCCTGAGGATTCAGAGTGGACAGAAACGGCCTCTGCAACAGCACTGTTAGCCAAGCATGGAATTCAACTCCTTATTTTTACTGTGAGAATTTGAACCGTGTGCCAAAGGCACTCGTGGTGTTTTCTCTCTGTTACAAATCAGTCAGGAGCAGCCACTCAGCCTACTTGGCCGCCCAGCTGCCCTTTCCCCAGGGTGTCTGGGTGTGGTTTCCCACCACAGAGGGACCCAGCTGATGCCTTAGGTTTTAGCTTTTATATTTTTTTGGACTCTGGGCTGTTTTAATGTGTAGTTCCGGGCTTCCTATTAGGGGTTGGTGGGCTCTTCACAGAGTAGGGAGACAAAACAATTCCTTTCCAGCTGGGGACCAAGGACAAATTTTAGGCCCAAGAGCGTAAACTACAGTGAAGAAGAGAGAAAGAACAAGGAGGATGGAGCTTCATAACCTGAAGCTGGAATTGGACAATTAACTCCAATCTGCTGATGAACCAAAACCTATAAAAGTGTGAGACCTTGTGACCAGGGATCCATTTTGTGCCCATTTGTGGGCTTGACTTGGGTGCAGCCCCAAGGGGTTCCTGCACTGCCCAAGCTGGATCCATTCAATAAATCCCTTTTATCCTTTTATTCTACCTGGTCTCTATTTCCAGGTCAGCCTTCCCAGGCATCACAGCCAGGGTTTTGCAGGCACAACACCCTCGGAGCTGGGAGGCGATACCTCGTTCCTCAGCAGAGCCTGGCGGCCGGATATCATCTGCCCAGCGGTCCCCTTTATGGCCAGGCAGACAGGCTGAAATTCATGGCCACCACTTATCAAAGAATAATGAAACATTTCCTGAGATGGCAATAAATATCCCCTGCCATGACAACACTCACCAGAGCCTCTTCGATCCAGGGAAATGCTTTAAAACTCAGCAAAGTGGGATTTTCTGTTTTTTTTTTTNTTTTTAATGCCTCTCTACTTGCTGGTTGCAGCTGCCCTGGCTGTTCCCAGTCAGGGTGAGGGGAGCATGGCTGGGGTTTGTGGTTCCCTGGGGAGCTCCAACACTGGCCCAAATGGCCCTGTAAGGCAGAGGATGACTCTGAGGATAACTCCTTCCCCCCAGGCAGGTGGAAAGGGACAGGTTTGCAGCTGCTGTCCCCTTCTAAGGGGTTTGTTCTGATCCAGAGCAGCTCTTTCCCACCATGAGGAGGTGATGACACCACAGTGTGCTTTTGACACAGCCAGCTTGGCTCCTTTGCCCCAGGACAGTTTTTCAGCAGGGGGGTGCTCAGCAACCTCTTGGTTGTTGTGCTGATGTCAACTGCAAAGAAAAGCCATCAGCTGGGACAAAAATTCTCTCTGAGGGTCTCTGGGCCCAGCCAAATGTGGTTGAGTCCTCTTTAGGCAACAGCAGGTGTGCCTGTACCGGATACAAACCAGTCTGGTTTCCCCAGAGGCCTGGGCTTCCCTCACTCCACAAAACAAGAATTGAGACAGCCAGGAGAATGTTCCATGCTGGGGGTTCATCCTGCCTCTCCTCTCTGAGGAAAACCAGCCTGGAGCCCCTGCATGGTGGCTAAACCCCGAGCCTCGTGCACAGGCTGAAACCAGGAGGAGATGGGGATGTGGGGGTTTGCTGCCTCTGATCTGGATGAGAGCCTGGGGACGGCCACCCCAAGAGGAAACGCTCTTGTCAGCCCTGGCCACAGAGGGAAAAGGAGGTGTTTGATAGCAGAGGAAAAGCTGGTGGTGGGAAAAGCGTGGGGAAGCGATAGATTTTTCAAACCCAGCCAGTGAATCAGTCTCGTGGTTGTGGTCACTTTGAAATGGATCAGCAGAAATAAAGTGAGTTTAGATCTACAGTGGGAACACGCAGCACGGAGAAAGGGGAAGGGGGAGACATCACATGGCAGCAAGCAGCAGAGAAGATTGACTTAATGGGATCAGCCCTCATTTTGTTCTTATTATCAGCACCTCGGGAGTGCAGCTTCTCTTAATTAATTCCTTTGGTCTCTCAGACATGCAGCTGAGGCCTGTGTCCCATCAGGGGCTGCTTGGGCTGGGTGCTTGTGGGCCAGGACAGGCAGGGAAGCACAGTCAGTCAGTGCCAGAATCCCAGAATGATTTGTGTTGGAAGGGACCTTAAAGCTCACCTCATTCCAACCCCCTGCCATGGGCAAGGACACCTCCCACTAGACCAGGTTGTTCAGAAGAGGTTTTCTTAATCCTGGTTGGAAAAGAGTGGCTTTTCCCACAAGACACTTGTGGAAGATCCCAAAATCAGCATCTATTCTAAATGCATTCAGTTGTAATGTAGAATTCTCTTGCTGGCTGCATAACTGGGCTGAAATGCAGCCAAACCTGGCTCTCCCTTCTCCTGCTGTGGTGTGGCCACCAATTCACTGGTTGCTGGGGGAAAGTGCTTCCCTCAGTCTCCCTTCCATGGTTCACCAGGTTTTTAATGTGGAGCAGAAAGAAAGAAAGAAAGAAAGGAAAGAGCTCAATTTATGCTCTTGGTATCACTCAGCATTTTCTACGCCCATGGTTAAGTTGTGATTGCTATCAAGGCTATCGAAATCTCCAGAGGCTGGAAATCAAGGTGAAAGCTTGCTTTCATGGATTATTTCCAGTCACTTTTCTTCTGGCTCTGCTAAAAATAACGCAGGAATAGCTTTCTTCGAACATTCCTATTCCCTCCTGGCTGGAACAGAGAAGGTCAGGAGGATGAAAGTGAGCGGCAGTGGGGGGAAGGAGTCACAGCACTCTCTTTGCTTGTACGGTTTTGGATGAGATTTGTTGCCAGTTCGTTTGGGTTTTTCACTTTGATCTCAACCTGATTAACTTTCTTTCTGCATTTCTTCCCTTTAGCTTGTTGTGGGGAAAGCTGGGTGTTTTGGTCCTACTGAAGCAAAAAACTTGCTGGTTTGAACCATTTGTGTTTAAAAATCTGCGAGAAACATCCCCAGATCTAGATGGGGATGAAAATATTGCCTCCAGTATTTAAAGATCTTTGTCCAAGACCTTGGGATGATGCTGGGCTGTGTATCTTGTCACGATATCCGACCCGCTTTCCCTTGCAATAGTGATGGGTTTTCTTCATTGCTGGTTTGCTCCCTACATTTCCTGCATCTTTTTAGTGTGGAGTGTTTAATGGGATCCAACAGCAGAGAATGGTACCCCAGGAGACAGCCAAGGTGTTATCCAGGAGAGGAGAACTCCTGGAGGCCACTTGGGGGAGGAGATCCCACTGCAAGGCAGCTGCAGCGGGAATTTCTGCCGTGCTTGGGTGGACCTCGGGTTAATTAGAGGTGGAATCAGCCTTTCATTTGCAGATGAAAAGCATTTCCTGCTGCTCTGCTGCTCACCCTGGGCTGGCACAGCAGCAAGAAGGGACTCTCAAGGGGTCCCAGCTTTCTTTCCCCAAAATTTCTGCTCCTAGGCCGCCCCAAGGACACCCAAAGCTGGGAGTATCAGGTGGGATACCAAGAGCTCAGGTAGACTTTAAAAAGGATTAAAAAAAAAAAAAAAGCGTCATTTGGAAAAATTCCTACTGAAAGGAGGGAATACATATTTGTATTTATGTGTGTAGATATAATCCAGAAGCTCTGCCAAAACTGTGGTCTCCTTATGTTTCAAAGGGGAAGGAAGCCATTAGCACACCTGACAAATACAATGCTGGATTTTTAGGGGTGTGGTCATCATGAAGAGTAAAGGTGGAGCTGCAACCTGGAATATGTTCCCAAAGATGAGGACCAGACAGGCTTTACAGCACGGAATCCTAAAGCGGTTTGGATGGGAAGGGACGTTGAAGACCATCCCATTCCAGCCCCCTGCCATGGACAGGGACACCTGCCACCGGACCAGCTGGATCCAAAAGTCTGCAGTAAAATTAAATATCATTGTCTGGTGGTGCAGTTCTCTACCTCAGACTTTATCTTCATAAGAACTTTTTCTGTCATCCTAGGGTGCAGGAGGCTTCTTTCATGTTTATCCGTTTTCTGCTCATCTCCCCAGCGAGGCGCTGGCAGGCAGGGGAGGGAACTCGGCGTCAATCCAGAGGCTCGTGCTCGCATCCTGAGCGTGGAAATAATCCAAGCACCGATGGGATGGCAAAGGCTTGGCATTCAGGATGGCCTTGAGGGGATGTTGGCCTGAGGTCCCGCTCAACGGGCACGGAGCCAGCAGCAGCCTGTGGATCATCTGGAGTGGTCACTCCAGCTGTTTGTGGTTCTTTATTGGAGCGTGTGACTGATCACCAGCGTTACCTGCTCTGGCTTCTGCGCTCAGATTAGATTCCTGCAATTCTGGGAGAAGTGGGATAATAAATAACAAATCCTGAGGAGTGAATAACAAGTGCCTCTGCTTCTGCCGAGGGATCCTTCTTTGCATGCCAAAATGAGGACTTACCTGCTCTTGCTCTCCTCTCCCACGACTTTTTATTGGTGTGATGGCTTTGAGGGCGTTGTGCCACTGGCACTGGAAGCAAAGAGCTGCTTGGGTGTGCATTAGCCAGGAGAGCTGGCATCACTTTGGACAGGTTGCCCAGAGAAGTTGTGGTGACCCCTCCTGGCAGTGTTCCGGGATGGAGCTTTCAGCAGTGGAAGGTGTCCCTGCCCACGGCAGGGGGTGGAACAAGATGAATTCTGAGGTCCCTTCCAACCCAAACCATTCTAGGATTCAGCCAACTCAGAATCCAGAGCCTTTTAGGCAGAGGAAAACAATATATAATAAACCTTGGGGGAGCAGAGGAGCCCAACCCTGCAGCTTTTTGTTCTACCAGTTAAATAAAGAACCAAATATGATCAGCGAGGTAGCAAAATGAAATTAAGATGAGGGTTTGCTCAACGTTGCTGCTCTTTTGGCTGCGTTTTTCTCCCCGTGCACATAGAATGCCACTGCTGACATAGCTCTGGCCTTGTCAGGAAAGGCTGGGAATGTGTTGGGTTGCTTTTTCCTCTGGTGCTCCACCCCTGCTGCTTTCAGCTGTGGGCTGGAGGCAGCTCCCGCGCCACTCCTGCTCCCATGTCCTTTGAAAGCTGGTGGTGTCACCTTTTCAAAAGCGAGTGTAAAGCTGGAACTCTTCTACGGCTTTGCTGGAACGCTGGGGGAGAGTGGCAGGAAGGGTATGGGAGACAAATTGTCTTTTCCTGCCCATCAAAAAACAAACAAACAAACAAAATCTGATCCCCACCATGCCAGCTAGCTGTGTTGGGGATGTGATGCTGCACTGGAGTTTTGGGGTGGCTGCAACCAGGTTTGCCTTCTTTTTAAGGCTGTTCTGCGTGCTGAGTATCTGCAAGGGCAATGCTGGAGGTACCAGTGACACTTGTGAGGCAGCTCCCTGGCAGCCCAAAGCATTCTCAGCCCCTTCCCTACCAGAGGAATTAAAGCACTTGCAAACCCCAGAGCCTTGCTCTGGCCTTTGGGTTCTGTGCAGGGTAACAGCACTGCAGGTTTCTTCTCCCTCCTATTTGACCCCTCCCCTTCTTATTTTCCCTAAGGACTTCTGAAATATTCCATTGATTTCTTGATCCCCTCCACTTTTGAAAAGGCCACCAGGAAGGTCTTGTCAGCAATTTAATGGGGAGATAAAAGAAGATGGGAAACGGGGGATTGTGAGCGGAGGGAGAGCGCCTGACATCTGGCCGGGGCTAATGTGTGATAAGACAGGAGGCTTGTAGGAAATCTGCTGTGCTTGATCTCTCGCCAAGGCAGGGCTTGGACCTGATGGCTTTAAAGCCAGGTCCGTGTGGATGGAGCCTGGCTTGCCCAAATCCCTGGCAATGCCTGCGGATCAGGTAGATGGAGGCCTGGGCTCCCGCTCGCTCAAGTTAAAAGTCTTTTCTGATTGACTTCAAAGGGCTGTAAGCCCAGATTATCTGTGCTGTCTGTTTTGACTGGGGGAGATAAAGAATGAAATAAATAAAAAGGAAGCTGCTGCTTCCAACCTCAGTCCCCAGAAGATGGAAAATGCTGGTAGGACCAGCCAGATGTCCTTCCAGACAGCTCTGTGATCCACCCAGACCTGCCCATGGAGGTGGCTGGAGCAGCACCAGGAAGAGCAATCACTGCCTTTTGAGTTATTGAACTTGTTCATGATTTGGTTTATCTCAGTGTTTTCCCATTCCTCCAAAGACTTGGGGCTGGAGCAGCTGGTTTTCAGTAAAAAGCAGGCAACCAAACAGGGATTTGTTTGGAGCTTTGGGGCTTCAATCGTCCTTCGGCTCCTGTGGAATTGAGGGCCAGTGCTTCAGGTGACTGGGTTTGTAGCAGGTCCCGGATCTGGGGGACAGCTCCCAGTCCAGGCTCAGTTTTGTCACTTAGGCTCCATTTTGGGATCCTGCTGGTTCTCCTTCTGCAAAGTTTTGCTCTGTGCCAGTGAAAAACCCGATGACAGAAGCTCAGCTTTTGGGGAAGGAGTTTTCCCACGAGTGCAGAAGTTTGTGTGCAAGGAGAGCAAAGAAACTGTGGTCAAATGCACAATATCCCCTTTTTTATTCCAATGTAGAATTTTTAAATTTTTTTTTTCCCGAGGACAAAGAAGGCAACGATTAGGCATGGAAATAATTTGGACTACTGCCTGTGTTAGAGATAACTCTGTGTAAGAGATGCTGGCTCGGATGTTTCTTTCTCTCCATCCACAGGTGAGAATAACTTCAAAACTTAAATCCAATACAGAAAAAGGCAGGGAGGGAAAGGTTTAATTGTCCCGACTCTGCTGCAGGCTGATAAGCTCCCATTGATTTTCTGTAGCCAAGTCTCCAGAGTGAACGTGGGTGATGTTCGTGCGAGTGAGTGCATGAAAGTTTCTCACTTTTTAGGTATTCCTAATTCTCTATTTCCTATCTCTCATGGAGAGAGCTTGATGCTTCCTCTGGAAAATGACCATTTGCAGCACAAATTTTTGAGGGTTTGGGGTTTCTTTTAGACCTCCTTTTCACCTTTCCTATTGGCTTCCTATGAACTTCCCACCAGAGTGGGGAGAGAGGTCTCAGGAAAAAAATGTCCCTTCACCAACGTGTATCCCTCAACCTGAAGCTCAAAGCAGCTTCATATTCATCCTGTCCATTAAAACCATCTGTTCCAGTGGTCTAATCCCTGCCTGTTTCTGCCTGCAAACTCAGACAGAGGGAATAACACAAATAAATGCAGTCCCCAACCAGGGATTTCCCAATAACCTGAACTATTTTGTCCTGGAGAGCACAGAAATATCCAGGTAACTCTTTATCTATTTATTTTGAGGGTTTGTTGGAAAGAAAAATAAAAGAACTCAGGAAGGAGGGATGGTCCAGCAAGTTTTTTGTTTATTTCAGAAGCCTACAAGCTCCAAAAATGTTGGATGTCTAGCTGGAACCTGGCTGCTTTATCTCACCTGAGCCTCCAAACCCACTGAGATTTTTTTTTTCATCAGTGTCAATTATAGAAGATTGGTTTGTAGTGATGGAGAAATGTCCAAAGGAGCCCAAAAAGAGACAAGCAGCATTCAGATGGGGGGATAGGAAGAAGAGAAAGCACCAACCTCCCTGGAGATGTAATAAGCTTAGTGGTCCTGCTTGACACATGTCGGATAAAATTAAAAAAAACCCCACAACAATGTTTATAAGAAGATTAGCTCGAACATGGTGTAATTTCTCCAGGGACTGGCCATGTTTGAAGCTTGAACCACCAGCTCCCTGAGCCTTATCAGAGTAATGAATTTCCACCACTTTTGGGCCATTAAAATCCTCACGCCGGGCCCTTTCCCCACCTGAAACGTCTTGGATTTGGGGCACATCTGCTGGGGCTGGCTGGGCCAGGCTGGAGGGGCAGAGTTGGGAGTTAACTTGCTGGAAATAACCGGATGTGACTGTCTAATTTGTGGCTGCCATCCCTCCGGGAAAAATCCCTGTCTCTGGGCAGCAGATTATCCTTGGGCTCATTACAACATTGTTCCCAAACAAATCCCCCAGGCTTCTGCCTGTAATCACTTTTACATCCATGTGGGCAAATATCCCTCCATCCGTGCCCGCAGGTGGGGAGGGAGCCGCAGCCACGTGATAAATGGGAGAAGGGATGTGGCCACAACCCCTTGGACAGTGGCTGGAACCCACCAGTACTCACCACTGGTCAAATTTCAGCTAAAACCGGGTTGGAATCAGGTTTGGTTTCCCTGAAAACCAGCAGATATAGGGTTTGTTGACCTTTTTCTTAGTTTGCCGAGTTTGGGTTTTTTTTTTTAAGAAAAGCAACTAAACAGCGAACGTAAAGAAACTCGGCTTTTAAAAATTCAGCAGAAATTCTCAGCAGGTATCAGTCTGGGGGAGAGCAGAGAGGTTATCCTGTTCTTCCCGTGGCTGTTTTAGCAGGATCCAGCAGGGCCTTGGAGCTGCTCCAGTGCTTGGTCCCTGCAGGCATTGCCTGGGGCTACATTCCTTCAGCCCAGTTTTTCCAGGAGTGGTCCTGTGCTAAAATCCATAATTCTCAACATTTTTAACCCATATTTTTTGGTGTTTCAGAGCCAAGGCACAACAGCAAAGCGTCTCTTTGATCTCATTAACGACGGGGATGCACTGGAGACGGTGCCAGCCCCAAAAGCAGGATGGCCACCTGAAGCCAGTCTTTAGAGCCTGTTTGGGGACCTCTTCGGTGTTATTTTCTGGGGGAACATGTCAGGGCACTGGTGGGGTTGAGGTATTTTGAAGCTGTGTAGTGACGGTGGTGACGTTTGTGGGGTTTGGGGTGAGGAGTTTGTGAGATTTGGGATGTTTGTGGGATATGGAGAGCAGGATTGTGGTACTCAGGGAGTTCAGATGGGATTTGTGGTGTTTGTGCATTCTAGTTTGGAAGGTCCGAAAGAGCTTGCGGCATTTTGGGAATGCCCAGATCCACACTGGAGCAGCTGGTGGGGGAAAATCCTTGTACTGCACTCGCCCATCCCTGGCCTCCTCCTTCCCTGGGATTGCAGGCGTGGAGGCACAGCCACCCTCACCTGGCAGGCGGAGGCAGGAGCAAAGTGAGCAAACCCCTCACCTTTCTTCCCACCTTTCCTGGTTATCCACAGGGGTGCAGACTCGTATGGGAAAAGCCACGCAGAGGGCTTCCTGCTTTAAAAATCGGTTTTGCAGGAATTCTCTACGGCCAAAGTGCCCTTGCTGGAGCAGATTCTTGGATGGGGTGGTGCTCCGTGAGAAACTCCCTGAGAGATCTCTGCCTTTACCTCCTTTCCGTATGACTTATGATCCTCCTCCTGTCATCCCCCCGCTCCACACGGTGAGGAAATGATTTATTTAGCAAGGGAGGGGCTGTTAAGGGAGATGGATTATGCATTTGTGGCTTAAATAAAAGGAAAAGGGAGAAAATACACTTCTTCCCTCTTCCCCCCCCTCCTCCCTCTCCCTGGGTGGGCTTGGGCCTACATCCCCTATTTTTCATCCGAACGGAACGGTTTATTTTTATCTCTCTAGAAAAATAAGCGTTAAAAGTTCCAAGATGGATCACCCACATGCGGATCTTCCAGGGCTGCAGGGAAAGGAGGCTGCGGGGAATATTGCGGCCCACAGGAAGCCGGAGGAATAAGTCAGGAATATGTGTGGAACTGAAGGGTGGCTGGACCGTTCATTCCCATCAGGGAGAGGTGCAGTGCCATTAATAATCATTTTAACAAGAGCTGGCCTGAGCCAGCGGGGCCGGGCTGCATTTCTGGAGAGGGAATTTTTGTTTAATAAAAGAAATAACGTGGTGCATACAAATGACAAGGGGCGGCGGGGCTCACTTCTCCTACCTGGGATTTATTATTGCTCCACCTGCCTTGAAATAGGAACATTTATTTGGCTAACACGTACTAAGAGGGCCGTGCCTGCCATGTTTCCTTTCCTACCCCAGAATCCTTGGGCTTAAAGCACCCAAAGTGCTGGTTTCTGAGCAGCTGTAACCCTGTTGCCTAGAAAGGCTGACCTGGAAACAGAGACTAGGCAGAGTGAAAGAATAAAAAGGGATTTATTGAAAGGATCCGGCTTGGGCAGTGCAGGAACCCCTTGGGGCTACACCCAAGCAATCCAGCAATGGTCACAAAATGGATGCCCTGTCACAAGGCCTCACACTTCTATCATCTCTGCTCTATTTGCATATTGGAGTTAATTGTACAATTACAGCTTCAGGTTATGAGGCTCCATCCTCTTTGGGTTTTTTCTCTCTTCTTCACTGTTGTTTACACTCTTGGGCCTAAAATTTGGTCTCCAGCTGGAAAGGAATTGTTTTGTCTGTCTAGTCTGTGAAGAGAGCTCAGCAACCCTTCATATGAAACCCAGAACTACACATTAAAACAGCCCAGAGTCCAAAAAAATATCAAAGCTAAAATTTATGGCATCAACCTTTCCAAGGAGGAAAGGACCGTTTCACCTGGTTGAAAGCATCCAATCAGCAGAAATCCCATGTTTGCAGGGGGGTTTTACACATGTCAGAAGCCTGCACAGTGAGTGTGGAGTTCACCAAAGCTTCTCATTTTGCTCAGGTGTGCTTTTTGGAGCTCATTTTTTTTCTGGGAAATCAGCAGAGCACAGGTTCCAGAGATGGAGCATCGCTGCATATTTTACCCATAAACCAAATTATTTAAAATAGATAAGGCATTCCTTTTTGAAGGAATAAAGGACTAGAAACCTTTTGGGTCTTTTATGAAGCAACCATGAGGAAGAAAGATTTTAATCTTGGCTGTTTAAGAGGGCTGGGGAATGAGCTTTTAACCAGTCACTCCTTGCCTACTCCATTTTTTAGGGGAAAAAAGCAGCAAGGCAAAGAGATGGGATTGGGAGCTGAGTGAACTGCTACAATCCATGCTCCAGCTGTCTTCACAAGGTGCTGGGGATGTGAGGATGGGGAGGGACAGGAGCTCTCCCTGTGCTCAAATCGTCCACGCTCCCAAAGTTTGTCATGGATTCCTGGTATTTGTGTCCACGCAGGGAGGTGGGGATGTACAGCTAGCAGGTCCTGCTGATGGGATGGGAAAGGCTCAAAAGGGCAGAGAGGCTGGGCAGTGCAAAGTTCATTTAGGCATGAAGGTTGTGGCTGAGAATCCCCTCTCAGCCAGGAGAAGCCCGGAGAAGGATCATCCCAAGGAACTTCTCCTGCCGTGGTGATGCTGGCACGGTCCTGTTCTGCTGGGATCTGACTCAGGCTCTTCTCAAAGACACGCCTCTAGCTCCAGTAGGGTGCTTGGATTTGGATACAGTTTGCCTGATGCTGCTGGCACTTTGATTCCAAAGTGAATTTAACCAGTTTGTCCTCAGGGAAGTGTGGGTTTTAATTAATACAGAGGAAAAGAGTGAGAACACAACATCAGCTGGACTCCTGCTATGTCTGACACCTTCATCTTTCCCTCCTGGGGAAGCTCTTGGCCAGGCTGGCTGAGGAGCAGGTTGGATGTTTCCTTCTCTAGAAGGGCAGGCATCACTGACGGTGGTGCCCTGCCGAGCACGGGGAACGGCCCCTGAGGTGACAGAGCTGCTGAGACACCCACACTGGGACTGGGACTGACAGCAAACCCCTTCTTCTGGGTAAAACCTGGAGCCAAGGAGATTTCTTCTCATTTTGCTGAGCCACTCAAGTCCTCTTTCCAGAAAGATCCTGTGCCACGGAAATACCTTTGTTCTGCCGTTAGCAGGGACACTCACAGGAGCAGCCGCTCACAGTGCTCGCTCTGAATTCAGAGAACCGCAACCATGGAATGGTTTGGGTTGGAAGGGACATAAAAGATCATCTTGTCCCAGCCCCCGAAAGGGCAGGGACACCCTCCACTAGACCAGGTTGCTCAGGGCTCCACCCAGCCCGGCCTTGAGCAGTTCCAGGGATGAGGCATCCACAGTTTATCTGGGCAGTCTGTTCCACCTCCTCTGGGGATTTGTTGCTTTGAGGGCAGTGGTCTCTCCACAGATTTCCTTTGAAAGAAAACAGAGCGAAAAGCCAATAGCAGGGGCCAGGCAGGCAGGAGGGGGGTCCCACGTGCCTTTTCTCCTTAGGAAATGAGAAAAAAAGTAAATGACTGAGGGTTAGGTTTCCTCTCTGATGATCCACAGCTTTCTGCCTCACCCAGTACCCCCAGCTCTTATCTCATAGCTGCTCTTTCCATCTCGAAGAGTTTGGAAATTCAGCTCCATCTGGCTCTTTCTGATGGAAAGATAGTGTATCACAGGCAAGGCAGGCAGGGCTCTGTTAATTAATGGTAATCCCTTAATCCAGGGGAGATGTGAGAGACTGAGCTGCCCACTTTGTGCACTGAGGTGTCAGACCCAGACCAGGAAAACTGCCCGTCCAACACGGCACCAGAGAGCTTTTCTCCCCTCTGATTATCCGTACTTCTATTTTCTATCCTTCAATAATTAGATATTACCACAAGAGTTTTTTTCCCCCGCAGTTGGTTGTCATAATCTGGTGAAACCACTTTTGCCACCCCAAAAAAAGAGAGGGAAATGATTTCTTTTGCAGTTTTGAGGGGAATTAGAGGTGAAGTTTGCTAGGACAGCTTTTCTTCCCTTCTGTCTTTCCTCCTGGCATCAACATTTTTATTTAGAGAAGAGCCCTGATGCCAAAAAGCACCATTTCACTTGGACAATTTACCACGTTTACTCTGGAACATTCCTCAGTGCTTTCATCCAGTCAATCAAAACTGTTCAGCTCTCAGCTTTGCAACATAAAAATACCCTTTTCCTTTTTAAAAAAAAAAATTTGTGCATGTCAGTTCTTCAACACCAAAACCAAGCAAGAGCAGAAAACAAGAAAACATCCATATTGTGTAATTCCCATGGACAATTGCATTTGAATGAAAGCAAATTTTTCTCCCGAGAATGTTAGCTTTAATTTAAAAAATAATTAAAATGAATATGTATATATTTTTTTACTAGTTCTGCTTCTGCTGGTGCCTGTGTTTTTTTCTCCAGCAGGAAAGCACCACATCCCAGTGCATGCCAGGAGGCACAATTGAGCTGTAGGATTAAGGCCACAGTGACACATCCTCCATCCTTTGCCTCTCCTATTTCCCACTGGTACACTTTGAGCTTTCAAAGTCATTGGCCCAGCAAGAAGCAGCAGGGCAGTGTTTTGATGGCCTAAATTTCTTCTGAGTCACCTTAGCAGTGCCTTTCTTCTCTTTAATTTGATCTGGGTTTGTTGTGCTCCCTCTTTCTGTGTTTCCCATTGTCCCTCAGCCTTGGGTTGAGCATTAAGGCTCCAGAGGAGTTTGTTTGGTCTGGCCCAGGGGTGAGTTTTACCCCTGGATTGTGCTGATCTGGGATTTAAGAGGCTGGGTGTCGCTGTCTGTGGGGTTTCCTAGCTCGAGATCACCCACAGCAGGACATTCAGGTGGTTTGAGTTTGTGATTTCCCTTTTTTCTCAGCTCGAGCAGTGAAGAAGGCGCAGGAGTCATTCTCTGAGGTTTTCAAAGTTTTTTATTCTTTCATATCTAAGTTATTTTCTCTCTAAGTTACAGAGGTCTGTCCAGCAAGCTGGTCAGGAGCACACTGCCTGCCCAGAGGGCAGCTCTTGTCATTTATAGTACAAATTATGTACATTGATATTTACTGTAAATATTTAAACTGTCCAGTTTTCTGACAAACCAATCCAGAAATGCCACCCTGGCTCAAAGATGGATGGCAAGAAGAAGAAAAAGAAGAAATGACACCACATGTAAAAATCCTCCATCATAGCTCTAAACTTCTTATCATAACAATGTTACAAACTCATATTTCTACCTTCTAACAATCTAATTTATACTCTACTTATCTTTTGTGACTTGTAATTCTTCCTGCAATGATGGTAATGTGCCCTCTGCCAGCATTCCCTGCCCCTCCCTGTGCTGCTCAGGAGAGGAGGATCCACCCCGCATTTGCCGGGCTGTAAGATTTAGGAGCTTTCACTTTTTTTTCTCAGTATTATCGGGGTTGTAGGAAAACAAAAACCTTGTCTTCAAATTAAAAATTAAAACCTGTAGCTGGTACATGCCATTGAGAAACTGCTGGGTTAAACAGGTACTGCACAGTCCCACACACACCCAGGAGTGCTATTCCAGCTCCAGTGGAAGCTTTCCCTGGAACACAGGGAAGTCTGAGTGTTTCCTCCTTCATAAATCAGTCTCTGCCGTAAATTCTGGTTGTCTTTGAGGGGGAGATGGGATGGGATGGGATGGGATGGGATGGGATGGGATGGGATGGGATGGGATGGGATAACAGGTGAGGCACAATCCCTGCTAAGGCTGGTTTGTTGAGTGGGCCCAGCTGCTGGGGGATAAAAAGGGACTGCCTGAGCAGCTCTGGGTTAGTTGGGAGTTGCTGGTGTGGCAGGAGCTCCTCTTTGCTGGGTGTCTGCAGGAAGAGCTCCAGGTCTATAATTAAGGCCAGCATTTAATAACTTTTCCTTTATTTTCAGAGCCAAATTACCTCCTGGCTTTCTGCAGCTTTTCTTTCATGGTATAGGAGAAGATTTGGGGAAAGCAGAGCTCCTCTTTTTATCAGTTGTTATGAGAGTCAAAAGCATCAGCCTTTCTTTCTCTTTGGTGCCTGAATTCCCTTATCTTGTGGCACTTGCAGCAGCCTTTTGGTTTGTGAAAGCTGCATGTGGGAATGGCTGGGAAGCCACAAAAGGTGCCTGGTAGGAAGCCAGGAAAGATGCCTGCTGAAAAGCATCTTGGCCTGAGTGTAGGAACAGCAGCAATCCTTGATACGGAAAGGAAAAAAATAGCGCTGGTGCTCTGTGTGTGTCATGGCTGGGATGTGGATAAAAGCCCAGCTGTGTTTAGCTTTAGTTTTATATTGCTTTGGATGGCTGAACCGGAAAAGGAAAGAAATGAAAAAAGAGCTGTACATGCATAAAAAAAAATAGAGATGGATAAGGCCTAGGTCATCTACTCAACACTTTCCTGCCACCGGATGATTGTTCCTGGACTCAAATCTCTGCTCGGAGTTGTGGCTGGGAATACATTAACCTTTAAAACAACAGTATTAGAATTTTATATATTTTCTTTAACCAAAATGTTGGAAACCTGGTAAATGTGAGGGGCAGGCCACGCTGTGCGAGTGATCCCCCAGGAAATTGGATTTTGGGGGGGTTTATTCCTGAAGGAGTGCTCAGCCTGCTGGAATTCCTGTGGAGGTGGTGCTGGCCAGTCCCTGACCTGGGGGACTGAGCTCTGTCCAGCCCAGGCGAAGCCAGCGGGGTCCCTGTGGCAGCAGTGCCGTGGTTTCATGGGCCCTGCTGTGTGGTTTGTCCATGGAAATCCCGCCTGGAGCTTCAGGAACAAGGAGTCCAAGGAGTGGAGAAAGTGCTGCCTCAAGGCATGTGGTGTATTTTTTTAACCTCTCATGTAGAGTAATTAAAGGGTACTCGGGAGCCGTAGAGTTCCTGTGAGATTTCCACTCCTGTTCCTGTGGCTGTTTCCTCCTCATTTCACAGCAGCATGGAAAGCAGCAAGGAATGTGTCTCCTTGAGTTTTGTGAGTGCCCAGGAAGTGACTTCAGTAGGAAGGATTTGCCTGTGGCTTTCAAAAGCCGTGCCCTTAAATTTCCATCATTGTTTTTGCTTGTGTTTCAGGGGCAAGACAACCAGGACACCAAATTAGAGGAGCTCTGTCTGGTGCCTCATCCTCTGAGCATTTCTTCCCATCCTGAGCCTCTGCTGCTGAATTCTTGCATGCTGGGACGGTGCTGCAGTTTTAAGTGGCTGTAAACTTTTTCCAAAGGAAGAGCGGGTCCAGTTTGGAAACAGCATCTTTTTTAATCTTCTCTCTTGACTGTTGTCTGCTGCTTTTCTGAGTTATTCAGCAAGTTGCAACACAAAGACACAAAGAGAGATGTACTGTTATTATTGGTGGTTGTTGTTCCTAAGTCTTTATTGATTTTTATGAAAGAAATAATAACAATGTGCATGAGGTATCCAGCTAACAAAAGAAGTCCTGCAGTACTCATCTCGAATTAAATATAGAGAAGCAGAATCCAGCTGGGATATTGACAGGCAAATACAAAGCTTTGTGTTTCAGGGTAGTGCTGGAGTGAAAGCAGGACTCTGCCTCGCCACAGCCTACCTTGATGAGGAGACACCCAGCATTGTTCTTCTCAACAAAGGTGTCCAAAACATCTCCTGAGGCCAGAAAGAGGGTGCTATTGGTGGCTGCTCCCTGAGATTGGATTTTGGGCTGATCTGTGCTGCTGGGGGAAACTGGGATGTCCCCAGGGCAGCAGGAGCGGGGTGTGAGCCCATCCCCTTGCAGTGCCTCCAGGTAGCTGGGTCAGACTGCTGAGCTCGAGCTCACAGGTGTGTTTCTGTGGAGGATTTCTGCTTTGTCTGAGTTTCTGGTGTCTGTCAAAGCCGGGCTGGAGGGGGCTTGGAGAAGCCTGGGGTAGCAGAAGGTGTCCCCTGCCTGTAGCAGGGGGTTGGAGCGAGGTGATCTTGAGGGTCCTTTCCAACCCAAACCATCCCATGATGAGCTCAGGGCGTCCTTTCAGCAATGAGAAGGTTGTGAGGAGGGAAAGCAAAGGGGAAATCTGTTCCTCATGGCTGGTCTGACTTTCTTCCTGCTGATCAGCTTGCCAACTCTGAGTCAAGGGTTGGTGCATCCCAAGTAGGGAAGGGTGTGAGGGACCAGCTCTGACATTGCTGCTGATCTGAACTCCATCCTCTTTATCCAACCCAAATTCTAAAAGCTCTCTTTCCTTCTCTTCTGTTCTCTCCTTCGTGCTGCGTGTTCTCACACGTGTCAAGATGTAACTTACACGAGAGAGATGCTGCTGCTCCACCTGAGAATGAGAGCTACCGGGCACCACACAAAAAAAGCCTCACAGTCTTTGTTGCTGGATTCTCTCTCCAAAAATACTCTGATAAGTTCAGCGAGGCTCAGGTGATGTCAGAATTTGTCTCTCCCTTGACTTTACAAGGAATTCCTTAGCACGATATTGAATCACAACCATATTGAATCACAGTCGTATCTCTGCTCTTAAATAATTTCCTCCAGCAAAACATCACCCTGTAGAGGAAGTCCTTTCAGCGAAGACAAAAATGAAAGTGTTTATTGGTTTGAAAAGATCCCTCTGTGTGCCAGAATCAGTGTGAGAGAGAATGGAAGTGTGAGTGCCTCTGGCAATGCCTTCACAGGGCAGTTTGTCATCCTGGCACGGGAAGGAGCTGAGCAAACACAAATATTAAACTAAACTAATATTTTTGGCGCTCGGTGAATTTTGATTGTCAGCTTGCGGTGCCCGAGGCAGCAAACAGGAATGAGATGCGGTATCCCTAAGCTTTGTATTCATGGCTGAGTTGATGCTCCTTTTCTATTTATTTATAAGTGCGTGTGACTCTGGGTATTGCTATTTATCTGCTGTGTGAGGGAGAGATGCTAGCGGGGATCTGGCCTAGGCTGCCGAGTCAGGAGGTAAAACAGCAAAACAAACGGGGTTTGGTCCTCGGGATCCCTAAATCCACACCAAATTGATGCGGCAACTTCCTGCTCAAATGTGATTAGATAGAGGGCCAAGGATGTGCAGGATGACTGGAACAGACTCCACATTTTCCAGATCTCTGCACTTCAGTGTGAGAATCCTTCATCCTGCCAAGATGTGGGGCAAGAAAAGGAAAGCTGAAGACTGGCCGATCACCAGAAAGTCACAGCTGATTCTGAGGCTTTTGCGCAGCTGTGGGATGGAAACCTGTCCTCTCCCTCCAGCTGTGCCCCAAGCTGGTGCAGCCAGGCTTGACTTTGAGGAGCTGGGCTGGTGCTTTTTGGTTGGTTTGTTTTCTTTTTCTTGGACAGACACTGAGGAAAATAAACAAGGTTGTCAACCCGTGACCCTTCTGAAAAGACAGAGCCACCTTCTGAGCTCCAAATCGTCCTGCTGTTGGCTGAGAGGCGCTTTGTGGAGGCTGCACCAATCATGTGGGGTTTTTCAGAGTGTGGGAGCTGTTATTTTCTCGAGTGAGCGAGGAAGAGGCTGAGAGGTGATAGACAGCTTTGCAGGGGAACTGCAGTTAACCCCGAGTTAAGTGGAACTCCCTGGGAACATCAGGAGCCAGACAAGCTCTGCGTGTTGCAGCACATGGGGAGGAGCACTTCCCAGCTCGCTGCATGTGGCTTCACGGAGGGAGCTCGTCCAGCACCAGGTTTGTTCATCTCCCAGGTTTTCATTATGGGGAAAATGCAAGAACCGAGCTCCTTCCCAGGGGGAGATTCAAGAAAATTCCCACGTTGTGCTCCTTACTCAAAGCTGGGTTAAAAAACATAAAAGAGCTGAAAGGCGAAGAGAAAAAGGACAAGAGGTTGTCTGTCTGTTTCTCTTCTCAGCTATCTTTGAGGGTGATTCACTCTCCCCAAATTCCTGGCAATTTCTCTCAGTGACCAGCAGCTCTGTCTTGTGTTTCTGACTCATAAATTGCTGGAAGCTTCTTTGGTTGAGTTCAGACTAACAAAAATGTAAGCGCTGGGTTTGATCCTGCATGAAGTTGTTTTGTAGAGGGCGAGGGGCAAACCAAGAAGGGGAAAAAAGCAGAAGGTGTAGCGAGCAAGAGGTAAAGATGAAGGAACAAGAGGTAAAACCCAAAAAGGAAGCCTGTATGTGGATTTTGAGCAATGGAGGAAAAAAAAAACCTCATCTGTTCCGAGGCCAAAGAAATGAATACAATGATGCAAAACTCTGAGCTATGGTTGGTTTCCTATTGTGGCAGTGATATTAGTAATAAAATCAATACCAATACTTAGCTCGGCCTAATAACGACACAGATCAGATTGGATTAGGTGGATATTACTTCTCCTAATAACCTGCTTTTGTTGCCATTGCACTCTAGGTAGGCATCGGTGTCGTGTCTTTTAATTAAAGCAGGCGCCTCAGCACTTTGATTCAGTTTGTAGCCATCACTGGAAATGGGTGGTCCGTACCCCAGCAATTAAACCTGTCCTGAAGGCTCTTCTAAATGAAAATAAAGGCAGATTCCGTGGAGAATCCTCTGCCTGACAGCCTTGGCGCTGTGTGTGGCACATGTGACAGCCCAGTGCAAGGCATTGAGAATCAAGGTAATTAAAACCAGGCTTGCCCTGAGCTTTGGACCACCAAAACCCTCCCAAAATGGGCTTGCGGTGATTTTTGGAGGTTCTGACATGAGCTTCCAAGGTTCCATTTAATGCTGGAGCACCACCAAAGCCCTCTGGGGGTTTGCTGAAGGAGGCTGTGCTGAAATGTCTGCTCCCAGGGGAGGCAGGCCAGGCTGGGGTCACCATCCCTCTGAGAACTGTGCCCAGCCTCTCATCTTGGAAACCTTCCTGGCAAGCTCCCAGCCCCGACCAATGCTCTTCCACGAGGAACACCAGCTTAGACAAAACAGCATATTTAAAGGCAAAAGGCACGCTGGGGTTTGTTGAATTTGTTCCGAGCAGTTCTACATCCAATCACCCAGAAACTGTCTCCCTGCAGGCAACAATATCTTTTACTAATGAGTGAATGGAATAGCTGGGCTTGTACATCACGAGTTGTTTGTCTCTGCACCTGCCCGATGCTGGGGCTCCTTTGTCCTTTTTTTCCGGGTGTTTTTGGGCTGCTTTGTGTCAGTGAAATCATCAGCAAAGGGAGGGGGAGGAAAAAACAAGGGGCGAGGTCACTTTATGTCTGAGATGAGAAGGATGCTCCCCTCAAGTCCAGGCCCTCTGAGCTGGAGAAGGGGACTTTGGGTCGCTCTCCTGATCACCAAGTGGCACCCAGGGGGCTGCTGGGTGTGCCAGACACGTCAGAATTAACTCCAGCCTCGGGAAACTTTGCTACTGCTTGACAGTGTGCAGGGTGTGGGTGAAGGGATGCTCTAAAGATCTCTGCATGGGCATCCCCCCCAGATCTGCTCTCACATCCATGCCTGAGCTCAGGGTGTCCCAGCTGAGCAGGGAGATGGAGATCCCACAGCATCCTCCCCACTGCCTCGCTGCTGCCTCGTTTCAGCTGGCCTGGAAGTGCTTCCAGCCTGAAAATAAAAAGAGAGATTGTCCACTTCAGCTGTGCTTACCAGCTGAAAAGAACTGATGAGGAACAGGAGGGCGGGAGAGAAAGAAAAGAGGAAAGGGAGATAATAACGGAGAAATGCGCTGTAGGGTGGGGTTGATCCATCATCCAGGTTGTTGCCGGTGGTCCCTGGGAGGGATCCCACACCAGGGAGGCTGGACCTGTGACTTCCCTGGGGTGCAGAGGGAGGGCTCCTGTCCTGAGTTATCCATCTGCCCCAAGTTATTCATGCCCCCCATTCCTGCATTTCCCAGCAAGCAGGGCTGGCTGGGGTTGCTTATCCTCGCCCTGGGGCCGGGACAGGCTGTTCTGCAGGCAGCTCTGGGTGTCCCTGGCTGCCCTTCCATCAGCCCTGGCCTGTGGAAAATGCACAAAATTGAAGAGGGAATTTCCTCTTGTCACGAACTGGGACTGAAATACACAGGACTGCTGGATCCACGAGAATTTTTTTTTTATTTTGGTTCTTTTGCCACTCTCCCCATCCCATATGTCCTGATCATTCAAGTCCCCATTTTTCCGCAGCCTTTAAATGTAAACCTCCCCAGCAGCCAGGTCCTGTTTGTAGAGCTGTGGTCTGGATTATATTTATTTCTTTTTAAGTTTTTAAGTGTATCTGCCTCACTGCTTGCAGGAGCTGAAGAGGAGGGAAGTCCCCGTGGTGCCACCAGCCCCATTCTTTGCTTCCCCTTTCTCCAAGCCCAGTGAGTGAGGAGGGATCCTTGGTGTCAGGGGCAGTGGGCGGTGATTGAACTGGGAAAACTGGAGATTTCCCAGAAACTGGAGTTTTCTGGCTCAGATGGCTTTCCCAGAGTCACTGACATTTCTTGGCCCTGCAGCCAGGGGTGGGGAGCGAGGTCCTGGGGTGCCCAGGGGATCAGCGGGGGGAAGGCAGGGATGATGCGGCAGGGAGGTTTTGGGGCTGCCCGATGTGCCCACTCCTGTTCGTGTCCGTGAGCCAGGAGCGCAGCCTGGGGACAATCTCCTTGCCACCCTCTGGCTTCCCACCTCCTCCGGCGCCCAGGGAGGCTGGAGAGCCCATGCAGAAGCCGCTGGGATCTCGGGGAAGCACTGGAAGAGTGGCAGATGGAGAGCACACCACAGCCCAAGCCCAAAGCTCTGGCTGTGCCGCTGCTCTCCTTTAAATTCCAGCCATGTCCCGTCCGTGTCAGCTAATGCCCTCTAATGGGTCCATTAAACAGCTCTGTCTTTGCCTTGGCTCCTAATTCCTCCCTCCCTCCTCACAATCAGGCAGCATTACCTGCTCCACAAGATACGACTGCACTCCCTAAATCTGTCTGGATGACAGCGCTGAGCCAGCAGCAGGGCCACGCTCGCCCTTCCTTGGCCGAGCCAGAGCCCTGGAAGATCCATCTCTGGCACACAGCATTCCCTGCAGCCCCTGAGGGCGCCCGCCCGTAATTAGGGCAGATTTACAGCAAACAGTTCCTCCACCCCTGCGGAGCAAAGGGATCTTCGCTTCCCCTCCACCTCTAAAGCCAGCCTCGCCAAGCTGCTCTGGGCCTCAAGCTTCCCTGCTCTTCCAAACACTCCAGCCCAAATCTTTGCTCACTGCTGGGGCAAACTCTTCCCCAAGCCCAGCAGGACAGACACCCATCCCTGGCCCCGTTTGCCTCTGCATGGAAGCATCTCTTCAAACACCGGAGGAGCAGGGACTGGAAGGGCTCAGAATCGACTCCTTTTTGCTCAGTACTTGGTTGGCTTTCCCTGGAGTTGGGGGAAATTTTTAATCGCGCTGGCTATTGATAATCTGTCACTGGGAATTTGCTTGGTGCTTTGCGGCAGCAGTGCTAAAAATACAAGGTCCTGCTCCCCCGAGTGCCTGGAAACATCGAGGGAAAGCAAATTTGGGGAAGCGGTAAGGTCATGGAGGGATGTGGAGTTCGAGGGGCACAGCCAGCTGAGAAGGCTGCCGGGGATGGGACCAGGCGAGGCTCGTGGGGGACTTGGAGGAGAAAAGGGAAACGTGGGTCTGTTGGGAGCTCACTGCCTTTGCTGGAGGAGCATCGTGATTTTGGGATCCACCACATGCCCTTGAGCCACATCATTTGCTTTTCTCTGCTCCCCTTTCCATGAAGATGGGGAAAACGGGGCTCTGGGAACTCAGGGAGATCCATGGGGAGAACCACAGCGATGCCAGTTTTGGTCATCGGGAGGAAGGCTAAAGGAAGAAGCAGGAAAGAGGAGCCCCAGAGCGGAGAGAGATGGAGAAGGGCGAGCACAGCCCCGGGTCCTCGGGCGGACGGGTGTTTGTAGCAGAAGGCGAGGACAGAAATACCCTTTAAGACAACCTTGCTGCAAACTTCAAATGCATTTAACTCTGCTTTAGTGTCAGTTTTATTCCTGATGACCTCTGATCCAGCAGGCCGCCCTTCATTTTCTCCCGTCCGTGCTGGGCTGCGCGCTCCTGGGTTTGTTTTTCCCCCTTCCCGTGTTGCTCCGTGATAATGTCAGGCTGAGCTGCTAAAGCCAGCTGCAGTTTTGACAGATGATGTACCAGTTCCCTCCGCCTCAGATCTGACATTTCCGTGAGCGCTGAACACACATGCTTACAAATTTTAAAAGGAAAAAGAAGCCCCACTGCCATTCTCTCTTGGTTTTGGTTTGTTGGGGTGGGTTTTTTTTTTGTGTGTGTGTGTCATTTTGGTCATTTTGGAGTTGTTGAAAAATGCTGGAGGAACCGATCTTGAAATTGGAACCTGGTGGCAGTGCCATTCGTGCCATGGCACCTTCATGCCATGAGGCTGTCTCCCATTACTCCGTGGCTCTGGATTTCACGCACAAAGCTCTAAACATTTCAGGGCTGTGCTGCACTGCGAGACACGGCTGCAGCCAAGGCGGTGGAACACGGTGGTTTGGGAAAGATGGTCCCCTGGAAGATGGGAGCGAGGGCTAACCCCAGAAAAGAGCCTGTACCTGAAGTCTGCTGGCAGAGAAAGAACAGGGGAAAAAGGTGGGAAGAACTTTAAAACCATCGGCTGATATTCTTTGAGCTTTCACGCTTTCAGCAGAAGAAGCCGAGGGGAATTTTTCCTTCCATGTGGCTGAAAGCAGGATCAGGCTATTTATCTTTGATGAAATGCCAAGAAATGGCTGATTGTGTTTAGAAGCAGCAAAAAACATGTAATAAATAGTGCTTTCTGCTCTGAGAAATGAGTGAGGAACCCTGATCTGATAACTGCCTGCACACATCTTTTCTTTTGTGCTGTGAGTGATGGGACTGCAGCACCCACGGAGCATCTTGGGTCGGAGAACACACCGAGGTCTGACGCTTCTGCCACCTGAGGAGCTGACTGAACTCGCCTTGGGAGGTTACAGAAGGGGCACCGGGGGTTGCAGAGGTCCCATTCCCACAGGGCAGCTCTGGGCAATGCAGAGGAGGACGCTGTGGGTCAGTTACTGTGCAGAAGGAAAGCAGCTGCGGTGCTGGGGCTCACCTGACTTCGGGAAGTCAGCTGATGAAAATCCCCTTCAAACTCCAGCAGGGCAGGGAAGAGCTCCAGGCTGCTCTTCCTTGAGGGGAAGCACGGTGAAGAGAAGGCAGTGGGGGTTGGCTGTGGAATCAAGGACAACCGAAGGAAGAAGGAGAAGAACCTCAGTGCCTGCAAAGAGTATCGATCTGAATTCTCAGTCAGCGCCACCCCAATTCCTGTCTGACAGAGTGCTGCTCCTGTTGCTGTGGGATGTGAGATTTAAGAGGCTGGTGAAGATGCTGTGTTGAGCTGCTCGCTGCCACCCCAGTCAGTGAGCAGCACCACTGCCTTCCCCTGAATATTTTGCATTGAGAACTGGAAATGCCACATCAATCCAAAATCCCGTTATTGGCTTTTCTATTATCATTTCTTTTGTGATGGAGCCAGGGGAGCAGCTCACTCTTCCCATTTTTTCCATGATCCTGGTTTTCCCCACGTTTTGCCTGCATGGGAAACACCAGCCCACGACACTGCACAAGAAACATTTCACTAATCACAGAAATTAATGCTGGCTCAGGCATAAAAGAGGAACAAAGCCAAAGGATTTGATCTTCCTTGCCCCAGCAGCGGCATTCACCTCCACCCCTCGGACTTTTGGCAGCTGGGCATCGCCTCCGCGTCTCTTTCCCTGCTTTGAACATCAGCCCTGGGGATGCCAGGGGAAGGGCTGGAGGTGCCAGCCCCACCCCAAGCGAAGGGACAGGGAGGTGACAGCCGCTCAGGTCACACCTCCTTGTTTTTCGGAGTGCCGGTGATCCGGGGGAACCGCGTTTGTTTGGGAGGTTTGAACAGAAGTAGCAACAGATGCACAGCGTAATAAAAACACAAAAAACACTGTTATGCTTTCAGGGGGGGAGAAAAACTGCAGACACCAGAGATAAACCCAAGCAGAATTATGTAAAGGCAATATTTAATAGTTCACCAATCGCCTTTCCAAGGTGTGTTACCCCGGAGCTGAATTGAATATTGATCTTTTTTTGTTTGTTTGTATTAAAAAA
>VXBU01009690.1:491315-519177 GCA_013400315.1 Bombycilla garrulus | reverse complement strand
AAATAATAATAATAATAATAATAGTATCAGAACAATAACAGGCATTGGGGAAAAAAATATGTCTTGTAATGAGACTCTGGGAAGCAGGTGAGTTTTCCCAGAGGATCCTGTGATGCTCCATCCCCACCTTGCAGGGATAACCACATCCACCTGCAGGGGCTTCAGCCACACCAGGGCTGGGATTCCTTCACCTGTGTGCTGGCCCTCACTCTAAAGGAGGTTTGTGGGGACTGCTGCTGGCTAGGAGGTGCTGGCTGTGGGTGCTCAGAGCCTCTTCTGGGATGCACAGGTAGGAATCCAGCACTTCTGGAACATCTGTGAGGGCTGAGTGTCTGTCACAGAGAGGTTTTTTACAGATAATAATAATTTGCTGAGGTCTCTGCTCTGTTTCTAAAGCTTTGTATTTTCCTATGGTGAGCACCTTCTATTTTTCACCCTTAGGAATGAAGAAGAAAGCCTTGCTCCTAATTCTTGGCAGAGCATTCTCCAAAGTGCTCGTGCTCTGCCTCGCTCCCATTTTATTTATGTTACAATCACAGCAGAGCTTTGCTTGGAAAAACTGAGGAAGTAGCCAAGAAGAGTACACACAACTGCCCAGGAGAGATAATCAGTTGTTAAAACACGCCTGCTGCTCTAATTAGAAAGAAAATTTAATTGGGTTTAAAGCGGAATTAACTGAATGCTCCCTTATCCTGTCCATCTCCTCTGCCGGCCCAGCCCTTCTGGACAAATATGATGGAAATGAAAAATGCTGATCTCTGGAACCCCCACCCCCTGGATTTGAGCCAGGGAAAGACATCCCTGCCCATCTACTCATCCCAAATCTACCTTTAGCCTGGGTACCAGCAGTTACAGAGCTTCTTGTGGAGCTCGTGTTTCTCCACTGCCCTGTAGTAATTTTTGGCCTCCAGGGAACAGGCAGAAGTGGATGGATTGTATCTAATAGGTGGTTTAAGCTGTTAGAAATGATTTTTTTTGTTTATTAAATCTGAGTTGATCCCATTTGATATTGTCTCCTTCTCTGAGGGAAGGGTTAAAAGGGTCGCTGCTGCTGGAATAATGGGAATGACACCCACAGGCTCCTGTGAGAGGAGGAGCACTCTGGCCCTCAAATCTGTCCCCTCGAGGGTGAAAGGCTGGGATAGGTACTGCTGCTGGCTTTTCCCTTGGATGGAATTCACAGGATCACCAAATGGTTTGGGATGGAAGGGCCCCTAAAGATCCTCTAGTTCCACCGGGATTCCAGCAGATCCCAGTCTTCTGCCTGGCTCTCGTGGGGATCCTTGCCCATAAATGAGCCAATTGCTGGATGGCTAAAAACATCTACAGTCCACAACCTCTGTAATTTGTACTTCCACAAAACTGTCAGGGAAGCAAAACGCAATCGATGGCTCGGACCTGAAGGCTTCAATTGAATCTCTGCAAAGATTAATCTCTGAAGAGTCAAACTTTTCTCTTGTTCTTTTTTTTTTTTTTTTTTTTTTTTTTTTTTTTTTTTTTTTGCAATGCCACCAGAGTGCCATCCTATCAGACAAAATCTCCAGGTAATTTCATACCTTTGCACTTGTTTCCTTTCTTTAAATGAACCCCCCTCCTCATCCGGATGTACAAATTCGGATTGAAATCCTGCTCTCTGCTTGAGGGACTGGCAAAGATGAACGAGGGGGATGATCTGTTACAGGGTGCCCAGAGCAGCTGCCCCTGAATCCCTGGAAGTGTCCGAGGCCAGCCCGGACATTGGGGTTGGAGCCACCTGGGACAGTGGAAGGTGTCCCTGCCGTGGCATCTGACGCGGCCCAGCCCTTGGATGCAGCTTTGTTAAAGGAAATCTCATTCTCCAGGAGGCCTCTCTGCCCTCACCAATCTGCACAGCTGCAAGGAGTCCACTGTGTAGCAGCTGTGAGGTGGCTGATCTGCACGATTCTGTGGGTTTTTTTACTTGTTTCTGGGTATTTCAGTCTGTTGCAATCAGCTCGCAGGCCTTGCTCCCTTTCTGGCCATTTGTTGTGCTGATTGTTTGCCACGAAAATTTGGGCCTGAGCCAGGGAGAGAGGCAGTCTGTGAACCAGCTGCTACCTGGAGCTGGTCAGAGCACTGGGCTGATGCACAGATTATTTTGTGATGACTTATTTTGATCCAGAGCCATGAAGAGGTGAAGGTTTGGCCTTTACTAGGCAGGAGTTGTCACTCCCCTTAAAAAAAACCCAAAACACCAAAACCACAAACTCCATCAAAAAGCCCAGGCTCTGCTCATTTACCCAAATGTTTGGGTCCTTCTTCAGGTCCTGTTCATGCTGAAAAGGTAGTGAATAACTGTTCAATATGAGTTGAGACTTTATACTGGCTGGTGTTGCACAGGAGAGAGAGATTTTGGGGTTGTTCCACGAGGATTCTGGCAGGACATTGGGACGAGAGGAAGCATCACTGATAACCTGATTAGTGCCAGCTCAGAAAAGACTTGTGATGTAAAAGAGTGTGAAAACTTGCTCTCAGAAAAACTGGGAGGCAAAAAAACCCCAAAAACTGGGATGAAGAAGGGATGTTGGGAAGCATGAGCAGCTTTTGGGTCTCCCCGTTGCCCTCAGGATGCTCCTGCCTCCCCCAGGTGCAGGGGGATGAGCCTGCCCCATCACTCCCAGGTATTTGGGATGTCCATCTGGGAACTTGGACTGCTCAGGACTCCCACTGTGCAGGACAGGGCACAGAGTCAGCCTGGGATCACGGGGCTGCTGGGTTAGGAAGAAGTAATAATTCATGTCTCTGTTCCTGGGTCACACTTGAAATTAATGAATGGCTTTGCAAAAATTGGCCACTTTCCTTTTATTTATATGGTTTGGACTCTTTCCTTGCCCATGGGTGTCCGAGCACAATTAGGTCATGCTTTCAGGCTCTCTTCCAGCCTGGAAAAGACAAGGTTTTATTTTGTAACGAGATGCTCTGCTCATCCCACGACTCAAAGCAAATGTAGTAAGCAGCCTGTGATAGGACTGGTGTGAGTGGGATGCGGATATCCATCACTAACAGGCATCAAACTCCACGTCAGCATGCACAGGGGTGTAGTGAAGTCATCCCAAAGCAGCTGCTGCCTGATGCAGGTCCAGCTTTCAGGTGCTCTTCAAGGGCCAAAATATGGGAGGCTGTCCCAGCAAGGCCCTGATTGTGGGGCAGAGCGGTGAAAGCGACTCCGAGCCCCGAGTTCGGTGTTACAGATGGGTGAGGGGAGCAGGGGAAGTGGTGCGGGGATCTCCTTAACCCCAGGAGACCCCGCAATATGTAGAAAAGTCCAGGTTTCCGGCCCGTGCTGTTGAAGGAGTAGTCTGGAGTCGTTTGTTGGTGTTCTCAAGGCAGTTTATTAAGTCCTTATCAAAGAGAGATTTCTCTGCCCTGCCAGGGTTGACACAGAACGCGTCCAGAGACACACTGTGCCCGCCCCGGGTGAGCTGTAATCTTTTATACTAAAAACTACGTATTAAATGTTTACAATTAAGTACCAATCTATGCCCCTCACATCACCATGTCCAGATCTGTGTCAAACCAATCCAAAAGTGCCAGCATCAACAAGAAGATGGAGGTGATGAAGAAGAACATAAGATAACATGCCACGTGTAAAAATCCTCCATCTTGTGCCTCAGACCCCCCTGTACAGATCTCCAACCCCCCTGTACAGGGCTTCAAACCCCCCTGTACATACATTCAAATTTTCTTCTTTTTACTTATAACTACTACTATTTTACTATCTAAGTTTTTGTGACCTGAAATTCCTCATACAAAGCTGACAACCTGTTCCATGGGTTAGAATCAGAGTTACAGGTATTTTTAGTATCATTCCAGGGTCCCTGACACCTCTGGCAAGGCTGAAAAGCCTCTTGACCAGGTTTTGGGTCGGCCAAAGACATCATAGGAACCCCCTGGGTTCCAACAAAGTGGCATTTCTGTGAGACCTCACTGAAGAGGGGCATTTGGCAGGCACCATGCCAGGGAGGATTCCTTTGCGGGCTGAGGAGTATTAAGGGGAGTTTGGAGGTTTTCTTTCCCTGAGGGATGTGTGCATGTGAAAAGGAAAAGCCCCCCAAAATCTGTCGTGGCTTGAGCGTCAGAACCTTCTTGCCACCCACCAGGAACCTCAGGCCGCTGTTCCCTCTCCAGCATCACCAACCTCACCCAAATCTCAGTTTGGGGTGGCTGGGGGGATTTGGATGTTGTGCTGCTTCACCCATGGGGGCTGCGTGCCTCAGTGATGGTGACAGCAAAATAAGAGGGGAAAAAAAAGAAACCACCTGCACAGGAGGGGAAAATAATCAAGCCGAGGGGAAGGAGAAAACCAACCCAACTTGTCCTCTTAAAACGTAAAAGCCCTCCTCCCCTGGAAAGAAATAAAAGCCAGAGTGAAATGAAGGTAAATGCCAGAGGTTTAAGTACCGTGCTGCCGAGTGTGTTTTAAAGGTTACCTTTCAGGGGGTTGGAGAGAGAGCGAGCGAGCGACAGATAGGGAAGGAGTCGGAGCACTTCCCATTGCGAGGGCCACTCCAGCTCCTAATGGATTTTAATATCCCTGTCTGCTTTTTGAGACATTATTAAAATTGCTTGTTTTTAATTTTTCCCCTCCTTTCTTCATCTGGGGGAAGGGGTCAGAGACGGGAGCAGGAGGACAAACTGTTGCCATGGCAATATCCAGCTGCGCATCTGCGCGGCTGATTTGGAGCAAAAAGAAAGTTTTGGGTAGTTTTTGAAGAGAAGAAAAGAGAAAGGAGCTGTGTCTTAGGTGTGTGTGCATGCCAGGACAAAAGTCACAGGGTTTAATTAGAGGCACAGGGAGGTGACATTTCCAGTGCTCACCTGGTGAGGATAGAGAAATGAGGAGCCCGAAGGAAGGTAAACACCTGTGTATAATGGGAATGCTGTATGGCAGAGCCCTCCTTTGAGGTCCATCTAGCAAATACCATCCCATTTCCTTCTCAAAAATGCACCAGGGTTCCTCTGGAGGAGCGATTCCAAAGACAGCAGTGGAGAAAGCAAAGTTCTGCTCTGTCTGAGGGGAGGAGGGGAGCAGCCTTCTTCCTATCCCAAATCCAGGAACGGAGGAAAAGCCGTACATCAGAGATCTCTGCTGTACTTAGGAATCCCACTTCCACCTTCCAGTTCCTCAGCCCTTGCACTGGGTTTGCTGGCTTTAATTCCATTTCCCTGGCAGAAACTCTGTGCCCAGTGTTGTTGGGAACCCCTCGTGGCCAAATGAGCTCCTGATCACTCGGAAGGAGCTGTCTGCCCTAAAAGTCCCAATTTTCCCCTCCTGTCCAGCTCTTGGGGAGAATCCTGTATCAACAAAGCTTTGTTATCTGCCTGGGTAAGCTCCTTACCTCTCCAAGTGCCTCGTCCTCATCATCAGGTGACATGGGGAAGGATCTTGGGGTGCTCCGACTGCCGGGTGAGGGAGATGCTGTTGCCTGGCAAGGCTGACCTGGGAACAGAGACGAGGTAGAATAAAAGAATAAAAATGTATTTATTGAAAGGATCCAGCCTAGGCCGTGCAGGAACCCCTTTGGGGCTACACCCGAGTCAAACCCACAAATGGTCACAAAATGGCCGCCGGTCCTGAGGGCTCACACTTTTACAAGCTCTGGTCCATTAACATATTGGAGTTAATTGTCCAATTCCAGCCTCAGGTTATGAAGCTCCATCCTCTTTGTTCTCTCTCTCTTCTTCATTGTTTTTTCCACTCTTGGGCCTAAAATTTGACCTTGGTCCCCATCTGGAAAGGAATTGTTTTGTCTCTCTACCCTGTGCAGAGAGCTCACCAACCCTGAATATGAAACCCAGAACTACGCACTAAAACAGCTCAGAGTCCAGAAAAATATAAAAGCTAAAACTTAAGGCATCAATGCCTCCCATCCACTGCCACTGTCCTGGAGCAAAAGCTCATGGAGAGGAGGCAGGAGGCCTGGGGTGATGTTCTGGGATGGTTTGGCAACCCTAACAGCATCCCACAGGCATTCCTGAGGGGACACAGCGGTGCCAGCCTGGCCGGGGGGCTCAGGAGGTGGCACAGAGGGCAGAGCCCCCAGCACCACGGCAATCTCCACCTCCGCAGGGCACCCTGAACGGGCACTTGGGGGTCAGGTGGCCTCCCTGAAATGAATGATCATCCTGGTAGGAAGGCTGGTGCAATTCCAGTCCCTGCTGGTCTGGCACCGGGGGAGGTGGGAGGGCATGGTGGGGGCTGCTCCAGCACTGGGATTGATTTTAGCTGCTCTCGCAGTTCCTGAAGTGTGGGATTTGTGTTAATCACACGTGCAGGCAGACAGAGGGGAGGAAATCCCTTCCATGGGGTGCCCAGGCAGAGCTGGGTCCCTTCCAGTGGCACATGGGGGCTGCAGGAGCCCCTCTCCCAGCTGGCCACCATCTCTCCTCCATGGAAAAGGCTTCAGCAGCAATCGAATCTTTAATCCAAAGTAGGTTTTCTGTAGTTTGAGATTTGTTTGGTTTTTTTTAAGGTTTTTTGTCTTTTTTTTTTTTTGTTTGTTTGTTTGTTTGTTCGTTGCATTTTACCTCCAGGCTCTAGGTGATTTCTTTTATTACTTATTCTCTTGTTTCTTTTGCTCTGATTTAACCAAAAATCCCACCATAAAAATACACTGGAAACACCCGGGGGAAAGCAAAGCAGCAAGACAGGCTGTTTTTGGGAATATGTGGAGCTGACACAGAAGTCGTGGAGCAACTGAGCAGTGACACCAGGAGAAGGGCATTTTGGGTTGTTTTTTTCTTTTTTTTTGCTTTTTTTTTTGTTGTTGTTCATTTGGGTTTTTTGGGTTTTTGTGTTTTTTGTGGGGGTTTTTTTGTTTGTTTGTTTTGGTTTGTTTTTTTTTTTTTTTCCTTCCGTCTGTTTGGGTTTTTGTTTGTTTTTTTGGGGTGTTTTTTGCAAGAGCAGGGTTTGGCATCCTCCCTTGTGGAAAGCAGCAGCACCTGCTTGGAGAAAGGATGTTGATGGAGAAAGGATGGGCTCTCCAAAAGGGGAGAAAACCACTGGTTACCCCCTCCTGAGAGGATTTGCCGTGTGCCAGTGTATATATTTAGGCTGGGATTAATTCCCCATGCCTCCCAGCAGCTCAGAGTGTCACCCAGAGAGCCAGGCCAGCCCTGCAGTGTCCCCAGCGCCCACAGTGACAGCTTAATGCAACCAGCACTCCATCAGCACCCGTGTTTATTGCTCTGGGTGATGATGCCACCGCAGCGGGAGGGGGGTAAAGCCACAGGAGCAAGGCAGAGATGGAGATTTAATTGGGTAATTCTCACTGAAGCATCCCCTGGTTAACCAGCCAGAACCCCACCTGCATCTTCCCATTGTTTTGCATGTTAACAAGGTCGGCGTCCCGGGAAGCGGCTGGTGGGGCGTGAGGGGAGATTAAAGCTGGGGACCAAAGGATGGAGCTGGATGTGGCTGCTCCCGTCCAGCAGCCCTTGGGGAGCTGGCAGCTCGGGTGGGCTCTTCCTCAGCTCGCTCACACACGGGCTGGGAGCAAAATGCGGCTGATGAGGAGCTTGGGCAGCTTCGGTGTCCTCAGGAGCGGACAACACCCAGCAGCAGGGAGAGGAAGGGCGGGGTGTTGGTGTGGAACTGCCATCAGAGTGAATAAACAGCGGATTATTTTGCCTTTTTCCCTGCGTTTGACCAGTAACAGCACAGAGCAGGGTAGTGGGAGCAGAATCGAAGAATCATTCAGGTTGAAAAAAGGACCTTTAAGATCCTCAAGTCCAACTGCTCCCCCAGCACTGCCAAACCCACCACTAAACCTTGTCCCCAAGTGCCACATCCACANCCAGGCCAGCCCTGCAGTGTCCCCAGCGCCCACAGTGACAGCTTAATGCAACCAGCACTCCATCAGCACCCGTGTTTATTGCTCTGGGTGATGATGCCACCGCAGCGGGAGGGGGGTAAAGCCACAGGAGCAAGGCAGAGATGGAGATTTAATTGGGTAATTCTCACTGAAGCATCCCCTGGTTAACCAGCCAGAACCCCACCTGCATCTTCCCATTGTTTTGCATGTTAACAAGGTCGGCGTCCCGGGAAGCGGCTGGTGGGGCGTGAGGGGAGATTAAAGCTGGGGACCAAAGGATGGAGCTGGATGTGGCTGCTCCCGTCCAGCAGCCCTTGGGGAGCTGGCAGCTCGGGTGGGCTCTTCCTCAGCTCGCTCACACACGGGCTGGGAGCAAAATGCGGCTGATGAGGAGCTTGGGCAGCTTCGGTGTCCTCAGGAGCGGACAACACCCAGCAGCAGGGAGAGGAAGGGCGGGGTGTTGGTGTGGAACTGCCATCAGAGTGAATAAACAGCGGATTATTTTGCCTTTTTCCCTGCGTTTGACCAGTAACAGCACAGAGCAGGGTAGTGGGAGCAGAATCGAAGAATCATTCAGGTTGAAAAAAGGACCTTTAAGATCCTCAAGTCCAACTGCTCCCCCAGCACTGCCAAACCCACCACTAAACCTTGTCCCCAAGTGCCACATCCACGTGACTTTTACAGCCCTCCAGGGATGGGGAGTCCAGCTCTCCTCTGGCAGCCTGTGCCAGTACTTGAAGACCCTTTCCATGAAGAATTTTTTTCCTAGTATCTGATCTAAACCTCCCCTGGCACAGCTCGAGGCTGTTTCCTCTTGTTGTTTTTTACCTGGGAGCAGAGCCTGACCCCCCCGGCTGTCCCCTGCTGTCAGGGAGTTGTGCAGAGCCACAAGGTCCCTCCTGAGCCTCCTCTTCTCCAGGCTCAGCCCCTTCCCATCTCCCTCAGCCTCTCCTGGAGCTCCAGCCCCTTCCCCAGCTCCGTTCCCTGCCCTGGACACGCTCCAGCCCCTCAATGTCCGTCTTGAAATGAGGAACAACTGAAAATGTTTATTTTGCACTTCTGTCTATCCAAAACAGCCTGAATGGATGGGTTTCTCAGACATCAAGCTGAGTGGGAAAGATCTGCACAAGAGAGTCACAGGAACAGGCTTAAAACCACAGAAAATATCACTGGAAATTTCTGGAGCATTTCCCATGCCAGACAACCCGACCTTCAACTGGTTGAGCTCCCTCCCCCAGTTTTAAGGGCTGTCAGTGCAAACACAAGGTGGCTGTTCCTGGAAACACTGAGCCATCCCCCAAGCCTTGAGAGAAATTCATGCTGCCCTTGTCCCTCGGAGGAGGTTTCGTTCCAAGAGCTTTACTTATCTCAGGAGCATCATCCTGTTCTCTGGGAGGTTGCCCTCTGCTTTGACCCTCAGGAAACACATCTTGAGAGATGTCACTTGGTGGGGGAAGCAGAAATGTGTTTGTCTGGAAAGCTGCAGAATCAGGCGGAGGAATCAAGCCCCAGGACGGTGCAGGAAGATTCCCAGTTCTCCCCAACAGCCCTAAAAGCAGTGGAGAGCCATGGAGGACCCAGTTCTGCCACAGGATCCCCCCACAGGGTGGATGTTTTCCACATTGGAGGGGGGAAATCTGGAAAAGAAGCTGCTAATCCCCAATTCTCAAAATTACTGCGGGTAGCAAATTAGCAGCAGCAAGTGGAGGGAGGTGACTCAAGCTGCCTCAGAAGGAGTCACAGGGAGCACCCCTCTCCACAGAGCCTGGTCACAGCGTGGCTTGCAGCACCTCTCACAGGTGTCCTTTAGCCAGAGGGGACCTCTCAGAATGCCATCAAATGCCATCGGGCTCGCCCACTTTGGTGCTGAGCCCTGCTCGGAAGGTAATTAAAATTAAAATTAATGAGCTCTTACAGCCTGGCTCCACCCGGGGTTCAGGTTCAGAGCAGTGAAGTGGCCGCGGCAGGAGCTGCTCCAGGAGCTGCACAGCTCAGACTGAGGAGGGGCATTTAAAACCCCAGTGCAGATGCAGATTTTAGCCAAGGAGCAGGGGTGGTACCAGACACCAGAGACCCCTCAGCAACACCCACAAACCCCACAGCCACAAACTCCGTTCCAAAGGAGGCACCCCAGCCCCCACAGAGAGATGTCAGGATCTCCAAAACTCTTGTTTTCATCACCTGAGTCCAAATTTCAGCTGCTCCTACGCTCCTGCTCTTCACCCAGCATGGGGTTGTGGGTGCAAGCAGAGGCCTTGAGCCCCATTCCAGCATGTGAGCATGGAAACAACGAGAACAGCGTTAAACAGAGCTGGAGAGGGTCCTTGGGCGAGGACGTGGAGTGACAGGATGAGAAGGGATGATTCACATGGACAGCAGGCAGGGTTGGATGGGATCTTAGGAAGAAACTCTTCCCTGGGAGGCTGGTGAGGAGCTGGTGTTGAATTCCCAGAGGAGCTGTGGTTGCCCCGTCCTTGGAAGCGTTCAAGGCCAGGCTGAATGGAACCCGGCGCAGCCTGGGATGGAGGAAGGGGACAAGTTGGTCTTCAAGCTCCTTCCAACCCAAGCCATCCTGTGATTCCAGCCAGGAAGAAGACCAGGAAATGCCACCGCGGGCTCATCACAAACAGAAATGCGCTGGGATGTGTGGCTGGAGACCCCGGCCCCTCCACCTGTGACCTTGCCCAGCCCAGGCACCTGGCAGCTCCCCCTGCAGAGCTCGGGCGCTGCTGGCAGGTAAATGCAGGAGGAAGCCGGGCTGTGCCGTGGGGAGCACCACGTGTCACTCATCAAAGGATGTTCCCAGCGCTGGGCAGTGACACACATTGTTAGCAGGGCCAGGCTGAATCAAGAAAAACAAGTGAGATGACACTCAGAGATCAGTAATTCCTCCCCCTCACTCATAACTCTGTCAGCCCTTTCAGCTGGATTGTCAAAATACGTTTGTCACAGAACAATTCCTACTCTTCTTTTATTTTCTATGATTATTATTTTTTCCTTTCTTTCTGACGCTGGCTGAACTCATCCTTTTGGAACAAAACCCAATATTCATTTCCTCTCTGGGCAGTTGATTTTATTATTGGCTCACCTGCTCCAGCAGTTGAAAAGCTATAAGACTGGCTGGGTCTTCAAAATTAAATTCTGCTGGATTTTTTTTTTTTTTTTCCCCAGCCTCACGTATTCCATGACTGCAGGTTACTGGCAGGGATTTGAAGACGTACTTGGCAAAGGTACTTTCTGTCTGGGACAGGGATGAGCAAAACAGGAAGCCTGGTTCTCTCTAAATCAGCATCTTTCCAAAGGCTCAGGGGCTCCAGAGCAACACAGCCCTTGCTTGTGCCTTGCCCGTCTTTTCCTGGGGATGAAGTGGAGCTGTGTGCAGTCACCGATGTCCTGTCGGGAACATGAAGCTAGAAAAGGAAAACATGGGACTTTGAGGGGTTTTTGAGGGGAGGAAAGCTCCAGCTCACCTTCGGCTCAGCAGCTGGGAGCTCTGCCAGGCCAGGAAGGACTCGGGATGGTGCTTGGGCTTGGGCTTCTTCCCAGGTTCCCCAATTCCTGCCATGGCAAGGTGAATTCTGCTGCTTCAGGGACTGTGTTGAGGAGGCCAGGATAAGTTCTGCATTCCACTGCCAGCTTTGCTTATTTTAGCTATTTCCCTTCCCTGCTGGGAGAAGAGAAAGATCTTGGGATAGGGAGGGAGAGATCCACACGTCCCATTGCACCGCTACGACCGGCTCTCCCCACCCAGACCCAAAATGCTCCAAGGGCTGCTTGGAGAGCTGTGTGAAGGTCTTGGAAACTCCAGCCCGGCCGCTGCCGAGTTAAATCCCTCGCCTTTCTTCGGGCAGGTGATGTTATCTCCATCCCGGAGGGCAGAGCCCGAATCTCTGCCGGCACCAGCTTTCACCTCCCTGGCAATACTCTCTGTCCACGCACCCGTTTTCCACGGCTGTCTTTTCCCTGGGAGCCCTGGCGGAGACGTCGGCTCCCTCGGAGCTGCCTACAAGCGCCAAAAGAGGTGCCAAGAGCTGACCTAATTGTTTCCCAGCAGGAATTGGGTTTGCCAGCAACCGTTGTGTGCAGTGCCCTCGTACCGTGGAAGTTCTGCGTCCTGTCCTACCTGGAAGCGCCAGCCACGAGACAGCGCTGGCAGTTTTTACTGGAAGGAATATTTTTAACCTGGCAAGGCGTTGCCTTGGGAAGTCGATTCCTTCCGACAGTCGTACCCTGGTCTGTCACGGCGAGCACAGGGCATCTCCGCCTTCAGCGGCCCGAGGAGCAGCCCAGCGAGCCGGGGATGGCACCGGCACCATCCCAGTGCATCCCCAGACCGGGGGGAATCCAGATGGATCCAGACCTGCACGCGTGTTACAGCACGAAAATCAATCACAGCCGAAAATGAGAGGAAGGGGAAGTGTGAAGAAAACCCGGTGGGTGTCAGACGAGCCGCCCCCCCGAGTCTGCCCTGAGAGATTCCCGCATGGATAACGCCCAGGGAGGAGGCTGCTCGGGGCTGCACCCAGGGGTTACTGCCCTGGAAAATGGAGGCTGGAGCTGGGGGAGCTGGGGGTGCTGGAGGATGTTGCCACTGCTCCCTGAGCTCCAGGAAATTCCTCCCTGGGATCGGGCACCCACCCTTCCTCCCGCCTGGCATTTCCCGGTGATTCTCCTGAAAAGCCAGGGGCAGGAGGATGAGGAGCAAAATGAGCTGTTACCTGCTGCACCTGAAGGTCAGCTCAAGAGGGCTCGGGACCCGGCAGACACTAATTAGCAGCTGCAATCAAGGAGTGGGCAGGAGCAGCCTCGTTAGTGGGACTGGGATGGCCCGGTCTGAGCGTCCAGCCCCAGTCTGGGCTGTGCTCCTGTGCCTGCTCACCCACAGCTGCCTCCCAAACCAGCTTGAAACCCAGAAGAGGATAAGTCCCAGCGGAGTGCATGCTACACCTAGAATTTTTTGGATGAGGAGGCTGCAGGAGGCCCCAGGGGAGGTGGAGGATGCCAGAGGATGTCTGGCTGGCTGGGAAAACCTCCCTGCCTGCATCTCTGCCCCAGCATCTGCACTGGCAGGAAACACAGATTGGCTGCTGCCTTTGTGCTGGTCTTTTATCAAAGCCCCAGCACCGTCCCCCCTGCTAAATAAAGACCTCCAGCCTCCCAGTATCAGCACTCCCACCCTGCAGAGACCTTGGCTGTGCTGCCCAAGGCAGAGGCAGCCGGGACGGGGAGTGAGGATGGGGTGGAGGACCCAGAGTGCACCGGAGCAGGTGATTATTTTATTCTTTTGGGGACAGGGGGAAGAAATTGCCATGTGGCACTGCCTGGCTTTACCTGGAGGGTGCAGCTGATGAATAGGAGTGTTTTACTCGCCGCAGGCTGAGCCACGCAAAGCTCAGGAGAGTTTTTTTCCTGAGCTGCTCCATTAACACAAACAGACAGCAATGCGGGCTGCTGACACCGGGGTTAATTAAATCCATCTCTCCATCAATTCTTATTCAGCTATTATCGATGGTCATTAGATCAGCGACAAAGTGACAAGCAAACAGTAATAGACTCATCTTAACCCTTGTGGTGCCGGAGGGGGGGAAGTGGTGCAGGTGAGTGGGGAGGTGGCTTCTGTGCTCGAATCCTGTCTGATTTCCCTTAGAGCATCCCACCAGTATTTGAATGTGACAAGAAGTCCGTGCCTGTGTCCCTCTCCGTCCTTCTCCCACGGCTTCATGGCCCAAGGTCATACAGCCCCACAAGGGTTTGGTTTGAGAGGGACTTCAAGGATCTTCTTGTTCCATCTCCCTGCCATGGGCAGGGACACTTTCTGCTATCCCAGATTGCTCCAAGCCCTGTCCAGCCTGGCCTTGGACACTTCCAGGCAGCCACAGCTTCTCTGGACAACCTGTGCCAGGTCCCCAGAGGGGCTGCACTGTTCCTCAGGGATGCAGTCAGTGACACGGTGACGTGAAGGTTGAAAGCAGCAAGGTCCCACTGCCATGGCACACAGAGGGCACCTTAGTGTTGGTCCCCTGGGTCACAAAATCCCTCTGGTCACAAAGCTGCCCCAAACTGCCAGGCAGAGCCACCCTCGGCAGAGACCCTCAGAGCTGCAGCGCACACCTGAGCAACCAAACAAACCATGGAATAAAAGAACGGGGTAACTCTACTTGTGAAAGGACTAAGAAGAGGAGCAAGGGAATATTCAGCTCCTAGAGCCATTCCTTGTTGCAGAAGGCAGAGCTGCTCCCCCCTGCCCCCACGCCCATGTCCTGCAGGCCCTTCCAGTGCCACTCACGCTTCCCCAGCCAGGCTCGCGGGGAAAAGCTGCGGCTGCTGCTGCTGCTGCTCTCCTCCCTCTCCCTCTGCTCTCCCCCTCTGATTAACAGCTTAAATGAGAACTGAAGGCTGCCCAAGGGCTGCAATACATTTTCACGCTCCTGCCACCGCAATGTCCAGCTCCCTTCAAGGTCACTCACAACCTTCAAGTGACTTTCCAGCGCTTGTGGCCCGTGCTTTTCACTCCTGGAGTGAAGAGATGGGGTCTCGCTGGCGGTGCTGGGGCTTGGTGCTGGCTCACGTGATGATGGGCTGTGAAATGTCAGCGGTAAAATAAACACGTAATTTCGTGCAGGTAAATAACTCCTATAGGAGTTTTGTCTGCTTGTAAATCATGGAATCGCTGAATGGTTTAGATTGGAAGGGACCTTAGAGATCATCTAATTCCAACACCTTCCCATGGGCAGGGACACCTTCCACCGTACCAGGCCTCTCCAAGCCCCATCCAGCCTGGCCTTGGACACTTCCAGGGATGGGTCATCTTCCACCCCTCTGTGCCTGTATTTTACAACTCTCACTGTAAATCTTCTTAACTGTCTGTAAAGTGACAGCCTTACATACATTTAAAAAATAAATACATTTAAAAAATATATTTGTTGCCACTTCTCTCCCTGTTACAATCCTGTTGGAATTGGTGTGGCCGTGGTGGTAGGGATGTGATTTTTCTGGAGAAGATGCTTGAAATCCCTCCTCCCAACCTTTGATGCAAGGACAAGGATTCTGAGTGTGGACACAAGTGCCCCGTCTGTGCTAGCAGGGGAGGTGTGTATTCCTGAAGGATTGCCTGGGATTCCTGGAAATAGTTAATGCCTCAGTTCGTCGCTCTTCAGGCCACGCTGCTGCATCGTCCCTGGTTTTGTGGGGTTCAGAGATCTCGGCGTGTGCTGCAAATAACTTTCTTTGTGTCGCTCTTTGCGGCGGCTTTTAACACCTGCAGAAGCTGCAAGGACTCGAGAGCTGGCGTGGAAATGATTTATGGGCTGGTGAAGCCTTCCTTGCCGGAGTCGGGAATGGGATGCATGCCCAGGAGAAGGGGAGGCAGGATGTTGCAAGGTGAAGGTGTGACACACTTGTGTCTCCAAGTACAGCCCTGCTGCTGGAGTCCGTGCCTGTGTCCCTCTCTGTCCTTCTCCCACAGCTTCACGGCCCAAAGTCATACAGCCAGCTCCACAAGGGTTTGTGTTGGGAGGGACTTCAAGGATCGTCTTGTTCCATCTCCCTGCCATGGGCAGGGACCCTTCCAGAGAGGCTGTGGCTGCTCCTGGATCCCTGAAAGTGTCCAAGACCAGGCTGGAGAGGGCTTAGATCACCCTGGAATAGTGGAAGGTGTCCCTGCCCATGGCAGGGGGTGGAACAAGATGATCTTTGAAGTCCCTCCCAACCCACATGGAAATGAGGGTGAATATCCATCGGGGGAAAGAGGGCAGGATGCTGCAAGGTGAATGTGTGACATTCCTCTGTCTCCAAATGCAGCCCTGCTGCTGGAGAACGACCTCAGCACACGGCAGGGATGGTGGAAAAGGTGATCTTCAGTGTCCAGTCCGAAGCAGTCTGGGATTCCAGATGTCTCTAATCATCCCCCTGTGCACACAGCCAGCGTGGTATTTTATCTGTGCTCCTTGGTGAAGGGACACAGGATGGGCACTTTAGGAAATGTCCTTTATTCCTGGGGCAGAGGGAAAACAGCACAGAGCGATGAAAGGTGACTCCAGCTGAAGGGCTGATCTGAAGGGGACAGCAATTGTGTTTGTGCCCGGTGTCAGCTGAGCCTGAGCGGGGGAAAGGGAAGAGGTGTGAGCAGGGCACAAACACTGCTGAGCAGAGCCCGAGCTCGTCCCTGCTCTGGGAAGGGACCGTGGCTCTGCTCAGCTCAGACCTCACACACATCCCTCCCCATCCCTTCCCAAAAGGGAAATAGTTGCCATATTCATTTGTGGAGGGAAATAATTACTTCATTCATGACACAAAGTCAATTTTTGTCCTGAACCAGAGGGAGCCCTGTACTGACAGGGGGAATTTCAAGGAGAGCAAAAATCAGCTTGGCATTTGTATCCTCAATTAAAGGCGAGAAGGAGCCAGCGGTGAGTTGTGGGGGTTTTTTCTTTTTCCCTCTCCCTCTGTTTTTTTGCACATCAAATCAGATAACAGCTAAAATGTTCTGGCTTCTCCAGCTTGGGCTGGGGGGGGAGAGGAAAGGCCTCCTTTAACATCAAAAGATGACTGCAGCAAGAGCTCTTTCCCTCCCTCATTTCAGGGCAGCTGGGTGAGGTCTGATGGGCAGATAGGGGCAACCTGTCGGTGATTTAGTGGGGCCAAGAGAGGCACAGGCAAGTGCTTCATGCAGGTGAAGCTGTTTATGGGAATTAAAAGGAAAAAAAAAACTCTTAAAAAAGCGCCTGGGGCCAGCAGGATGTGGGAGTTGGTGTCTGGTGTGGGAATGTGGCTGCTGAGCAGAAAATGGGAATCCTGGGTTGGGGGGAAAGGGCAGCTGGCATCCTGCAGTGGGAGTACGGGTAAATGATAAACTGGAGCCTTTGGAGTGGCTGCTGGGCTGTGGGATGACACTTCGTTGCAAAAGGATCCCGTGCTCCATCTGGATCGCCCTCTGCAGTCACTCCCGTGTCACCCGATCCCAGAGGGAACCCGGGGGGCGCTGCTGGCTCACCTGGAGAAGAGGGAAGGGGTGTCTGCAATCGATAGCTGCTCAGTCATGTGGGAAAAGAGGCAACTGCAGGTGCTTGGTTGGGTATTTTAGATCTGTTGGGGTTTTTTGTGGTTTTTTTTTTTAGATCTGTTTATCCCCATCTGCACCACCACGACTGAAGCCAGTGTCAGGGGTGATCTGCGACAGAAAATTGGTGAAACTTTGGTGCCAGGGGGTGGATATTTCAGGAGGAGCCACATGCACTGTACAGGGCTTTTCTTCAGTCTTTAACCACTGCTGGGTAACCTGGAGAGGGGTTTATTCAGCAGCGATGGGAGCCCACGGCGGGGTCTGGGGTGTGATACCCTCGTGTGAGGGCTCAGCACATCCCTTGGGAAGGGGCTGTGCGGCTCAGCCAGCAGCACAGGGAATGCCATGGAATCACATCGTGGGCTTGGCTCGGAGGGACCCTCACACACCATCTACTTCCAACCCAAATACCCTTAAGGCCCTCCATATGGCGAACCGTTCCTGCCTCCAAAATCGAGTGCAGAATGCAGCAGAGATCAGGCCTGGCTCCATCTTCCTCCCTGCATCCCTCAGAGCATTCCCAGCCTGTGTTTCTCCTGGGCACTGGCTAAATGCACATCCTGAGCCTCACACAGAACTCTCTGCAAAGCTGATTTTTTTTTTCTCCTCCAGGTTGCCTTTTAAGCATCAGCACCTGGCTTCAGCAGGGAGGTTGTCCTTGTTCGAGGGATCTGGACTGGAGGTTTGGGGCCAGGCTGGGAACAGCCAGCCCGATCCGTGAGCATTTGCACCACGGGGGGAGCTGGGAGCAGCTCGCAGCCCGGCGAGTGGAAAAGTCCTGCTGGCTCTCAGCTATTTTGAGGTAAGGCATTAATTGAGGACCAGGGAGAAAACAATAAAGCCATCCCCGAAATAGAAGCTGTCAAAATGTCGTTGCTAGGAGTGAAGCCGAGCCTGATTTGTGGTATTATTTTTTTTCCTGTTGCAGAGCTTCAAAGCAGCTGTAAGGGGGCCAAGGTTTGGGGGTTTCTCTGCTCCCAGCAACCCCAAAGTTCCCAAAGGTGCCCCCTGTGCCCGGAGCCGGGCAGGCAGCGACAGCCGGGCACGCGTTAAGGGCTGATGCTTCTCCCTGACATTTAGAAGATGCCTTCGGGGCCCTTTGCATTTGCTGCTCCAAAGATTTGCTTGTTTATTTTGGAAATCAGCGGCGTTCAAGCTTTTTTGTTGAGAAAGCTTCTAGGAAAAGGGATTTTTTCGCATGGAGGGAGGATTGCCTGCAGGGTGGAGGATTGCCTGCAGGACGGAGGTTCGGCAAGGCTTTGCTTCCAGGATGGGGAGAGAGAGATGGGGTTTTTAAGGAGTAGTTTGGATGTTTCCTGCACAAAAGCAGTGTTAGTGTAGCACTGGGTGTGTGGTTTCTGGGAGCAGAATCAATCCTGGAATGCTAGCCTGGGAATGGTCAGCATCCCATCAGGACTGACTTCTTTCAGGAGCCTCAGGTAGGAGCAGGGTGGTTTCTGCTTCTCGCGCCCCACCTTGCCTCTCCACAAACAGCATTTCATCTGAGGCAGCACGATGGACACTAGGGGGGGAGAAAGGGAGGAAAAATCCTGCTCTGCGTCCTGTCCCACCCCCAGCCGGGCACACGTGGTGGCCCTTGAGGCTGTTGGTGACAGAGCCCGTCCTGCAGAGTCCTTTTGGGCTGTTCCCATGCTACAGCTTCCAAGGACCCCTCAGAAAAAGCATTCTCCTTCCACCAATATGGTCTCACAGCACTTGCCATCATTTTTTTTTTCCTCCCATGCAGAAAGCTGCAAATCGAGACCCCGAGGTGCCTGCGTAGCCCCAAGACAACTCTGGTATCTCTCTTTTAAAGATATATTTTCCATTTTGCAGTGTTCAAACACCATCTGCTGTTTTGCACGGTGGTGCTTTCACAGGAGGGGAGCGTTTTTAGGTGTAAATTGTTCTTTCAAGTACATATTGACAGTGCTGGAGGCTGGAGAGGCTGCAGAAACCCTACAGAAAGTACCACAGCCCTGGTCTGTAATGGCCACCCTCAGTGTGGCTTATATGGGATGTTGGGGAGGAATTGTTTTCTGTGAGGGCAGCTGGGGCTGCCCCTGGATCCCTGAAGTGTCCAAAGCCAGGTTGGACTTTGGGGCTTGGAGCAATCTGGGATAGTGGAATGTGTCCCTGCCCATGGGCAGTGAAGTTGGAATGACTTTTTCAGGTCCCTTGCAACCCAAACCTTGTAGGATTCTACGAATCAAGGCCAACATCGCCCCAAAAAGACTCCCTTGGGCTTATAATAATTATATTATCATCGTAATAACACGGGCACACACAGTGCTGCCCGTGACTGTAACTTCTGGGAGATCAGGGTTATTCAGAGCAGCAAGGCTTCGTTCCAGAGGGATACTCCTGGAAAAAACCATGATAATGATACCACCCGCAGTTAATCCTCTGTGTCTCTTTCAAGGCAAGTAAAACAACAGCAAGTAACTGGTGAAGAAACTTAGTCCCTGATCTGTAGCACTTCAGCCAAGTACAATTGAAGTAATTGCAGCAGCTGTGTGGCTGCTCCCTCGTTCCCCGCTCCAGTGTCCCTGGGATGCAATGACTGCAGCCCCACGCTGTCCCGGCATTAACTGGGTGTCCCATTGCCAGCTATCACCTCGTTTATTTCAGAAGCTGTAATTTATTTCAGGCCAGGTGTGCCCAGTGGCCCAATTACACCCAGGTCAGGGAGTGGCTCCTGAGAAAAGCCTCAGAGCGGGGGCCAGGCGGTGCCTCAGCCTCTTGCCCAGCCTCTCCCGGATCCCTGCATGCTCCAGGCTTTCCCCAGCCAAGTACAGGGAAGCAAACTGTGATTTTCACATGTGATCTTTATTTTTCCTCCCATTTTTCTATTTTGTCTTCTCTTCCTTTTTTTTTTTTTTTTTCCCTGCTGCTCCAGGTTCTTGCTGGCAACAACAGCCGTTGTGTTTTGACGAGTTAATAAACATCTCCCCCAGGAGCGAGGGAGCTCCAGCATGCTCTGCTTCACCTGTGTTTCACGTCTGGCTAACAGAGTTTGCCCAGCAAGAGGTGTTTTTCTAAGCTGAGAACTCAGTGGCTCACGTTTCCCACCCCTCCCTGGAGCTGCTGTGCTTCCCTGCTGATACCATGATGCTTCTGTTATCTCCTGGAGGGCAACCCATCGCTGCAGCCCCCCTCCCCTCCTCTGCCACCCCCAATCCCAAGTTATCTCTTGGATCCCGTGTCCTGGAGCCCTTTATCAGCCTCGGAAGCTGAGATATACCAGTGTTCATCTTGCTCTGGGACCTGTGCGCTGCCGCAGCCCTGTGCTGTCAGGATTCCCTGATGCCAAAAACACCACCCGCTGCTGCAACGAGCTGCTGCTGAGTGCCAGGGCTCTGCACTGCTGGCACACCTTGCGTCGCTGCTCCCAAGCACCTCCGTCACTGCTCCCCTAACACAGAGCCCCGCGACGTTTTGGGTTTTGTCAGCCTCGCAGGCCAAAATCCAGAACTCCTTCGTCATTTTCAGACCAGCACGTGAGGAAAGCCTTGGAAACCTGAAGAGCAGGCACAGATGGATGCTGCTCCAGAAGCCAGCCCCTCAGGGCTGCGCCCACCTGGAGGTGGCTGCTGCCTCGGCGCCTCTTGGCAAGGAGAAACGAGTCCTTGCGAGGGGCATGAGGCGGCCCCGGGAAGGCGGCGCGTGGTCCACGGAGCCAAATTGCCAGTTCCAACTTGTAGAACATTATTGCTCGTGAATTATGGATGGTTATTGCACCTCCTGGACAATAAATTATTGAGCTGACATGCTGGATGGAGAGCGAGGAGCAGGGGCCGTGTGTGTGGCAGGCGGGTCTGGAATGTGGTGTCCTCACGGGGAGTGAGGGATGGTTTTTTTCCCCCCTTTCCTTCCTGAGCGAGAGCATCTTGACCATCTTGGCCTGCAGCTGTGGAAACAGCGGAGCCCTGCTCACCCCGTCTCACCCAGCTGAAAATCCCTGGTGAGGGATCCTGGAGAATCCCTGCACCGGGACATGGACAGAAACTCTCTGCCTGCAGGGATCTTCTTTACCCCAGGAGACCCCGCAATATGTAGAAAAGTCCAGGTTTCCGGCCCGTGCTGTTGAAGGAGTAGTCTGGAGTCGTTTGTTGGTGTTCTCAAGGCAGTTTATTAATTCCTTATCAAAAGTAGATTTCTCTGCCCTGCCAGGGTCGACACAGAACGCGTCCAGAGACACACTGTGCCCGCCCTGGGTGAGCTGTAATCTTTTATACTAAAAACTACGTATTAAATGTTTACCATTAATTTCCAATCCGTGACCCTTACATGACATTGTCCAGCTCTCTGACAAACCAATCCAAAAGTGCCAACATCACCAAGAAGATGGAGGTTAGGAAGAAGAAGAAGAGATAACATACCACGTGTAAGAATTCTCCATCTTGACTCCCAGACCCCCCTGTCCAGAATCTCAAACCCCCCTGGACATGGGTCCAAATCTTTCCCTTTTCATCTATAATTATTACTATTCTACTCTTTAAACTCTGGTGACTTGCAATTCTTCTTATAAGTTAGTAATTTGTCTCATGGATAAAAATCAAAGCCACAGGCATTCCCAGTATCAATCCAGGTTCTCTGACACCTCTGGCAAGGCTGAAAAGCCTCCTGCCCAGGGTTTGGATCACTCCGAGATGCCATAGGAACCCCCTGGGTTCCAACATCTGCCTATCCTGTAACATCATCACGGGCACTTCTGAGCCCAATAGACTCTCCTCGCCCTCAGGGGGATGTAGGGCATGGTTTATTTAGGTGATTAGATGCTGTTTGTCTCCCGGGCTGTGCTGGCCCAGCAGTGCTGGCAAGGCGTGGCAGGTCTGCTGAGCCCCCTGTCCGACACGTGCTGCCAGCAGCCTCGGGCTTTAGGGACTCCCTGAGGTGGCTGTTCCATCATGTTTAACAGACCTTGACAGACCTTCGTGCCCCGGGAGTTTGCCTAAATGCTTTCTGGGGGCCACTTAGGCTGTAGGTCTCCATAGCACCCTGTGGCAACGAGTTCCATAATTTAATCACGGGTGGCGTGGAAAAAGCGCCGTCCTTTGTTTGTCCCCAAATCTGCTGCCCAATAACTCGATTTGGACACTCCTAGTTCCCCTCTTGGATGAAATGGGGAATTATCACTGCCTCTGCACCTGCTCCACGGCACTGGTGCTTTTCTTTCCCTCTCCCTTATTCATCCCTCCTGGCAATTTCCAGCTCTCCCGCCAGCTCTGCTTCAGGCGGAGGATGGAGATGGGAAGGTCCCTGCTTTGCTTCGTGGCTGTGCTGATCCCTTCTCCCCTGCTCTCCTCTCTTCCAGAGGCTCAGGAGGCACTGCTGACTCTGGTCCAGCTGCTGACAGCTCCCTCTGGAGCTCACCCTGGTCTCGGTGAAAACCCCCAAGGCATTTCTCGATGGTTTGGGGCGCTCCCTCCTTGCCCTCGGTTCCCTGGGTGCACACATGGAGCTGTTCCCGGACACCCCGCCCAGCCCCTGACGAGGGAAAGGGTTCCTGACACGGGTTATGGTCACCTTGGGAATCACCATCTCCCAGCCAGGCTTTCCTGGCCCCGGGGCAGCAGTTTTCACCTGCACCCTCCCGCGGGGCACGGGCGCTGTGAAGCGCCATGCAGGGTGCAGGAGAGAGGTGACACGAGGGTCCAAGAGGCCACAGGGCGATGGGTGGGGGTTGTGTCTGCCTCTCCCCATGCCCAGCAGGATTTCCATCACATCTCGAGCTGAAGCCAAGGAGACTCTGGAGAAAGTGAAGTGCTTTCCCTAATCGAATCACACGCCAGTGTCACTTGTAAAGCTCTGCAAAGCAGAAAGGACTTAGGAGCCACTGAACCACAAACTCCCGCTCCCTCCCCAGTGGAGATCCTGCCTCTCTTCTCCACGTCTTGAGAGCCGTCTCGTCTCAGTCTGGGAGGGAGCCAGGACTCAGAGATCCCTCGCCTGGCGCAGGCCCTGCACACCACGAGCAGGAGGATTTGGGGATATGTAAACGGTATTTCCATCGTCTCAGTCTTCACCTTGGGATGCTCCACCCTCCCTGGTCATGGCCCTGACCAGGTGGCTCCAAGCCCTCTCCAACCTGGCCTTGGGACTTCCAGGGATCCAGGGGCAGCCACAGCTGCTCTGGGCAGCCTGTGCCAGGGACTGCCACCCTCACAGGGAACAATTTCTATCTTACATTTCCTCTAAATCTCCCCTCTTTCAGTTTCAAAGAGTTCCCCCCAGGGAAGCTGGCCCGTGGCAAACTGAGGGGACACGCTGGCTCCATCCAGATGTCCCCCAGCAACAACCTGCTTGTCAAAGCACACTGGTCCACCTGTTTTGCAGGAAAACCTGCTCTGTCCTCCTCCAACCCTTTTTCTGCTCTGGCTCTCCCTGTGCTGTGTGGAAAAGCAGATTCCCTGTCTTTTCCAGGGAAGGAAAAGCAGGTTCCCTGTCCTTTCCAGGGAAGGAAAAGCAGGTTCCCTGTCCTTTCCAGGGAAGGAAAAGCAGGTTCCCTGTCCTTTCCAGGGAAGGAAAAGCAGGTTCCCTGTCCTTTCCAGGGAAGGAAAAGCAGATTCCCTGTCCTTTCCAGGGAAGGAAAAGCAGGTTCCCTGTCCTTTCCAGGGAAGGAAAAGCAGGTTCCCTGTCCTTTCCAGGGAAGGAAAAGCAGATTCCCTGTCCTTTCCAGGGAAGGAAAAGCAGGTTCCCTGTCCTTTCCAGGGAAGGAAAAGCAGATTCCCTGTCCCTTCCAGGCAGCACCCAGGACTCCTCTGTGGCAGTAACAGCATCCTCACAGCAGGTCTGTCAGCAGGAATTTCTGCAGCCTCCTTTGCTGCTCCCAGAGCTCTCAGGTGAGGAAATCATCAGTAGTAGGGGGGGAAACCTGAAATGAACCATGGCTAACTCAGTATTTACTGTGTGCCTGGGAGCAAGCAGCTCCCTGTTAAAATTGCCTCCTCACAGAAAGCGGAGGGATTTCAGCCCGGCTGGTGGGAGGCAGTGCCAGAGCATCCGGGCAGCAGCATCCCAGGGAAATCAGAACTCTCTGCAAGGCTTTTCCGTGCTGGGGAAGCCCTTCCCAGTGCCTCGGCCCCACGTTATCAGTAGCTTTGCTGCATAGCCCCTCTTTTTCCCCTGAGTGCTGGTCCTCAGGCACTTTCTCCTTCCTAATGCCTAATGAGGTTGGCAGGACTGTTTGTCCCGATAGCACAGCTATGGATAATGCCATGCAAATTGCCTCCAAGACCTCTGAACCCCCAAATAAAAAAGCACCTCTGGCTACCTCTGGCTGCAGCCTTTCCAGACGACCACGGCTGCAAATAATGTCTGAGGGCTTAAAACAACAAGCTCTTAAAAAAAAAAAAATAAAATGAAATTGTCCTTCTTCCCACTGAAATTTTTTTGTACCGTAAAGATGTCTCGATAACTTGGTGCCAGCAAGCCCGGCCTTATCCCAGATCACTGAGATATTTAGTGAGGAGCTAGGTCTGAAAGGAAAGGAATCGACAGAGGATGTTTCAGCCCACCTAAGGTCTGCTCTGCCTCCAAAGTTTGGGTGGGAAAAGAAACCCACTCCTCCCATGACGCTGCGGTCAGAGCTGAAGGGTGCCGTGACCTTGAATCCCAAACAAGTGAGTCTTTGTCTCACCTCCTGATTAAGCTTTGGGAGTTTCCTCTGTTTATTATTCATCCGATTGCCATCTTTTTTTAACGCTTTCCTGCACCCCCTTCCCCCTGGCTGTGCCGTGGGCCCGAATGTCCAGCCCAGCGCGGTCCCCACTCGGGTGCCGTGCGTGTGTCCAGGCGGATGTGCTGAGCTGGGAGCGGTCCATCCTTTTGCCTGGTGCAGAATGCCACCCCCTCAGGCGCCAGGGAACCTTTCCCACGTGCCACCCGCTTCCCCTGAGCTGCATGCAGCCCCGGTGGGGCTGGTGACAAGGGCTGGAGCTGCCAGAGTGGCTGAGCCCAGTGCAGCCCCTCACACCTCGGCTCAGCTGCTGGGAGCGCTCCTGCTGCGCCGGGAATTTGATTGACGCGCTCACGCCCGGCCATTAGAGGGAAAACGAGGGCTAGTGCGTAAACACCTGGGAGGAAAAACAGCCCTTTGCCTTAATGATAGTTTGTCATGTCATGTTTTTCTCAAGTTGCGCAATAGGGGTAAGCGAACCCTTCATTTGCATCGCTTTAATTCCTGTTTTGAATACCAGACTGCCTTAAACGCTGCCCGGTTTAACCCACCCGCTCTCGCTCACTTCTGCAGAAGGCACACTGTGCTTCCCGAAGTAAGCACTTTGAAATTCCGCTCATCTGGCCTGATCCAGCTGGAAAACTCCTTTTTGTCCCGGTTTATTTTCCCAGAGCTCTTACCCCCAGTGCCAGCGCTGCTGGGTTTGCATCAGGTGTATCCCTTCTCCTCGCTGCCCAGCCAGGCTCTTCTGCTACAGCCTTGCTCCCTCGACAGCAACTGGAAATGAGATTTCTTTTTTTTTCCCCCCCACCCTTCAGCCTTTTCTGGCACGTCCCACTGCTCTGTAAATACCGGCTCAAGTGCAGCCGAGTGTGGGATGCTCGAGGTAGCTCTCAAGGCAGCTGCACTACCAGCGATGTGCAGGTGGCCTGAGCAGCGTGCCACGAGCGCTTCCTGATTTTTGGGGGTGCCTCTGGCTGAGGGAGAGGGTAGGAGAAGGAACCTGGGCAGCAGCAAGAACCCATGACAGCTCGGGAAAGTTCTCAAAGGTGGATTTTCATTTTTGGGCGACGCTTTGCACGCAAACATCCCGATTGGAGGGTTTCTGCATCCCGTCGGGGTTTGCGGGGCGCTCTGAAGGCGAGGGCCGGGCTGAGCCCTGGGAGCGAGCCCGTGGCCGGAGCGGCTCGCTGATCCCGGCGAGCTCCGGCGCCAAAGCCGCTGCCCCGATCGCACCGGGCTGGCGGCGAGGCACAGGCTGTAATTACCGCCTGCCTGCCAGGGCGCCTTCGCCCCCAATGCCCTACCCCGAGGAACTGAGCAGCTGCCAGCAATTAAAAGTAGTTAGCAGTTCCCATGCTATTTTAACCATTTCTAGACAGCCGTGACAGGCAGCCCCGTCCTCCCCAGCGGGAAAGAGTGGATCTTGGCACTCGGATTGCACAGACACTGCTGCAGCGTGTGGCTTTCCTGGATTTGGGGGTCTCTCTCCCCCCCCAAAAAAAACATTGCTGAGTCCTTTGGCCACCCCCCTCCCCTTCCTCCACTGAGCCGGGGTGGGGTTTAAACCCATTCTGAGGAGGGAGTCACCAGCTGGAAAATTGCAGCCCCACCAAAGCTTGCAAACCCGAGAGTTTGTTTACAATTCTTTACAAGGAGGGAGATACGGGCGTATCGTGGAATGCTTTGGGTTGGAAGAGACCTTAAAGATCATTTCGTTGCAACCGCCTGCGATGGGCAGGGACACCTCCCACTGTCCCAGCTGCTCCAAGCCCCAATGTCCAGCCTGGCCTTGGACACTTCCAGGGATCCAGGGGCAGCCACAGCTTCTCTGGCATCCTTTGCCAGGGCCTGCCCACCCTCACAGGAAAAAATTCCTTCTAATATCTTCTCTGAATCTCTCTTCCTTCAGCTGAAAAACATTCCCCCCGTCCTTGTCCTATGTGCCTTAGTTCTCCATCCTTTTTATTAGCCTCCTTTAAAACCAAAAGGCCGCATCTCAAGAAGCAATTGCAGGATACTTCCTTGCCTCAGCGTGTGAATTTTAACTTTTATTATTTGTGTGCACCCGCATCCGTTATTTTTATGCTCCTGCGGGTACATCCTGCAGCCTGGATTTTAAAGCCCATTTTTTGGCTTTTTTGGGGGAGGTGTGTGAGAGGAGGGGTACAAGAAAGAGAAACTTTTTAAAAGAGCATGTAGCGGTGGGACAAGGAGGAATGGCTTCAAACTGAAACAGGGANCATGCCGCCGCCCGGGCCCCTCCGCCTCGCCCCGCTCCTCCTCCTCTCCCTCTTCATCCCCGCGCTGCTGCTCCGCCGGGCGCTGGCCGCCGCAGGTAAGGGGACACAACTTTGGGGGGCTGTGCGGTGGGCTGCATCCCCCCGNATGGGCAGGGACACCTCCCACTGTCCCAGCTGCTCCAAGCCCCAATGTCCAGCCTGGCCTTGGACACTTCCAGGGATCCAGGGGCAGCCACAGCTTCTCTGGCATCCTTTGCCAGGGCCTGCCCACCCTCACAGGAAAAAATTCCTTCTAATATCTTCTCTGAATCTCTCTTCCTTCAGCTGAAAAACATTCCCCCCGTCCTTGTCCTATGTGCCTTAGTTCTCCATCCTTTTTATTAGCCTCCTTTAAAACCAAAAGGCCGCATCTCAAGAAGCAATTGCAGGATACTTCCTTGCCTCAGCGTGTGAATTTTAACTTTTATTATTTGTGTGCACCCGCATCCGTTATTTTTATGCTCCTGCGGGTACATCCTGCAGCCTGGACTTTAAAGCCCATTTTTTGGCTTTTTTGGGGGAGGTGTGTGAGAGGAGGGGTACAAGAAAGAGAAACTTTTTAAAAGAGCATGTAGCGGTGGGACAAGGAGGAATGGCTTCAAACTGAAACAGGGAAGGGTTAGAAGGGGATATTGGGAAGGAATTGTTCCCTGTGAGGGTGGTGAACCCCTGGCACGGGGTGCTCAGAGAAGCCGTGGATCCCTGGAGGTGTCCAAGGCCAGCTTGGACGGAGTGGTTGCAGAAACCTGGGATAGTGGAAGGTGTCCCTGCCCGTGGAAGCAGATGATCTTGCAGTCCTTTCCAACGCACCCCATTCCCGATTGCTGTGCCAAGAGCGCACAGGACGCTGCTTTTCGTGGGGGGCCCGGCTCCGCTCGCGTTGCGCGGCTCCCCCTGGTGCCCGCTGGCCCCGCTGCAGAGCGGGGTCCGGTCCCCCTCCCGTCTCATCCCCGGGCCGGGGCGCGGCTGAGCTCGGGCTCTGCTCCTCGCAGGGCCCGCCCCGGCC
>VXBU01009690.1:474880-490645 GCA_013400315.1 Bombycilla garrulus | reverse complement strand
TTCCTTATATTTCTGTGTGTGTGTGTGTGTGTGTGTGTATTTATTTATATATATATATATTTCTTTTTCTTGACAAAAGCAAAACAAACCCAGCCCTGTTTGTAGTAGCGCCGGTTGTGATTCCCCGGCGGGTCAAATAAGTAACTATCCAGCCTAGATTTTTTTTTCTCTTTTATTACTATTTTTTTAAATGATTATTATTAAACTGTATTTTTATAAGCTGAGGGATTGATGGCCGGGCAGCCGAGTGGTCTTTTCCTATGGCCGTTCAAAGTTTCCTGTCTTGTGATTGAGATGCACTTAAATCCAGCCCTTCCGTTAGCAATCCCTGCCACAGACAAGAAACAGAGGCACATCTCTCCTGCTGCCCTCTCTCGTTAGGACTCCTGTGATCAAACTCAGCCTTTCTGCTGTGCGTTCCCCCCTGCGCACCCACTCCACAACTCATGGACATCCTCAGCGCCTCAGGACTTTGTCCTTTGCCATCCTCCGGCGGTGGCAAAGCAAAGCTGCCCGTGTTTGTTCTCCGGGTGTAAAAAGACGTGCTCGCTTGTAGAGCTCAGAAGGGGAGCCCTGCAAAGTTTGGTGGCTTTTCGGAGGCTGGGAGAGACCACAACCGTGTTGGGCAAGGTTGTCATCCCGGCGGGAATTCGGGATCTCTCGCTCCCCGCGGCTCCCGGCGAGGGTTTGAGGACGCGTCGCGAAGCACAGATCGGTCTTGTTAAGGAGTTGAAAGCGTCTCCTGACGAGCTGATTTTCTAGGAAAATGAACCAAGCCTTCTTTTCTGAAGCGTAATTAAGGTGACGAGGAATTTTTAGGGAGGGAGTCTAATTAGATTAATATTTTTTCCGCCTCCGCCGCACAAAGATCCAGTGTATTTCGGCAGATGGGAAACAGGAATGGCACTATTGACTTACCCGGGGGCCTGGACGCTGCTGCAGCAGCAGAACCCACTCTCCCTCGGTGGGAAGGGAGAGCTCTGAGAGCTGGCAACTCAAACTCCCTCCTGCTCGGCTGGGAGCGGTGCTGTGGGGATGGGCAGCGAGGGGCCCGGCGGCTCGGGATGCCGGCAGGGTTTGGGAGGGCTGGATTAGCCAGGCTGGGTTAGCCAGGCTGCTGTGGGTTGGGATTTAGCCATGGCCAAGCTTTCCGTGGATGCTGAGTTGGGGGGATATCCCTGTGTTCGTGCTTGGCTCTGTCCTCGTGTTTTTGTGTGCACCAAGTTCACGCAGGGGTTGAAATAAAACTGGGCAGGAGGGAGGGAGGGAATGAAGAAGGAAAAAAACAAGTTAAACCTGACCCACCTGGCTCAGTTTGAGTCCGGGGAGCTCTCTCAAGGCACGCTGCTAATCTGGCATATGTATGTGTGTGTATAATAAAGTTTTTAGCTGGAAAGCTATAATTAGTGTTTCTCCAGGTGAGTTGTGTAGAGGTAGCATGTGATGGTGCAGAGGAGGGAGCTGAGATGGGTGCTTCACCCGGGAGATCATCCACTCCCTTCTGCATCCTTGCCTGGTTTTAGGGAGAGGCATCACCCAGAAAACAATTTCCCCTTTTAATAACAAAGAGTGTACATGTTGCTTGTGTTGGGTTTTGCAGTGTGGGGGTAGAAGTGCTGTTTTGGGGAGGGATTTGAAACCCAGACAGCATCTGGTCCACGCATCCATCCCCAGCACCACTGCTGGGGGAGCCCAGCTCCTGGCGTGTCCCCCCTCCCTGAGCCCGGGGCTTTACCTGCCAGGCTGCTCTCCAAGCTTCATCCTGCTCCCCTGTGTGCTCCTCTGGGCAGGAAAACAATTCGGTGTGAGGATTGGGAGCTTGCTGGAGGGTCTATCCCTGTGGGGCTGCACGGAGGCTGTAGAAGGGCGGCTGAAATCCAGAGGGCGACGCTGGAGGTGGGGACTCGGCTGACAAAGGTGTTTACGGACAGCGTGACGCTGCCGTCCTGGTGAGGGAACATCCTCCCGTCCTTCTGCCCTACCACCCGCAGGAAAACACCCGGGGACAGAGGGATGGAGGAGGGACAGCAGCACTGCTGTCCCCAGCAGCGTGAGGACACGGGTGGCAGGAGGCTGCCTGCCGGCTGCTGCTGCTGCCATCGTGAGCAGATGGCTGCGGAAAATACGCTCCGAGACCTGTTGCCTACCAAATCCTGCCCTTTGGAAGTGGAGGCTTGAGGACAGGGGTGTGTGGAAGGATGTGCTCGGGGTTTTTTTGTCTCCTTCTCCTTCACTGCTTTGCTGTGGAGCCCTCTCTCTCTCAGAAGCGGGTGCTCTCTGTGTGCGGTAGCGTCAGAGCGAAACACTGGAACAACAACAAAAAAAAGGAGAGAAATGGAGAAACAGTACTTTAGAGAGGGCAGAATCGCTTGGAAATCGTAGTTGGCGGGGGCAGGGAGGAAATCCAGCCTGCATTTTCTCTGCTTAGAAACCAAGAGCCGACCCTGTGAGGAGCTTGGAGGGTTCAGCTGTGTCCTTCGTCTCTGCACGCTCCCGTGGGTCCCTTAGGTGCTGCAGGTGCTGGTTCCCTTTCCATCCCTGTCCTGTCAAACAGGAGTTATACATAGAAAAATACGTAAACAGCAGGTCTGTGTTTTGGGTCAGTTAAGTGAGCCAAGATGCTGCCAGGAGCTCTGTTTTCCTTTCCATTTCTAGCAGCGGTGTCCCCATGGCTTTCTCCCTCCCAGCGTGTTTGTGGCCAGTGGGATCATCCTGGCGGCCCTGTGGGGTTTTGGGAGAGTCCTGAGCTGGCCAGTGCCAGGCCAGGAATGCTGTGAGGTGAGGACGGAAGGGGCTGTGTGGAGTCTGAGGAGTTCATTACAGCAGATGTTGGTGCCATAAAGCCACAGGTTCCTGCTGTTTCCTATTCATTTATATCTTCCCAGCTCTAGCGATGCTAATGCGAATGAAAACATTTGCTGGAGCAAGGTGGGGGGGTTGGGGGAGATAAATCATCAGCCCGTTCCCTCTGCCCCCTCCTGCCACTCCACCTGTGTGTCTCACCGTGGGGAAGGGGGATTAACAGGGGTGCGAGGGATGCCTGAGTCGCTCAGCGGCTGCCATCAGCACCTCCGTGGCATTTGAAGGCCCGCTGGCTCCGATTTTGGTTTTCCATAATGTGCAAAGCTGTAATTTGCTGTAATCAGTTTGTATTGTGCAAGCCACCCCTGCCTGTGAGTCAGAGCACGGTGGCACCGCGCTGACACAGCCCTGGCCCTCGGGATGCTGGGCTCTGTGCAGGGGATCTGTGTCTGGTGTCAGGGAGTCCTGTTCCTCCTGGAGGTGTTTGAGGCCTGGTCCAGTGGGAGGTGTCCCTGCCCATGGAAAGAGATGAACTTTAAGGTCCCTTCCAACCCAAGCCAGTCCGTGACTCCCTTCTGCTCACCTTGGCCTGAAGGGAGCCGGGGTAATGCTTCCCTGCTCTGCCAGAGCTCAGCACCTTAAGGAAGTGCTGTGTGAGCTGTATTTCCGAAAAGCAGAGCCTTTGTGGGGGCCCAGGAGCAGCGGACCAGCAGCTTCTGAGTGATGTCTCTCCTCACGTTAGGCTGGAGCACTGGAGAAAATCCTGTATGGCCTGCAGCGGGGCTGCGTGAGGGCTGCAATGGCAGAGCTCTGCCTTGTGAGAGGCACGGAGGGCCCGGAGAGCCGCTCTGATGTCTGGTTTCACACCCGCCCTCCCCGGGACCTCTCTCGGTGGGAGCCTGGAGGCCCCTGGCTGCTCGCAGCACCCTCCCTAACACTCCCTCAATCCTCCCTCTCCCTGTCCCCGCAGCCCTGCAGGCTTGGCTGGCGCTTGGGTTTTTACTGTCGAGGCAGTTCTGGATCGTGGGCTTGCTTTCAGCTTCACGCTGGGCTCCCTGCACGCAGAGTGATGTTGTTCCTGAGGGTCCCAGCTGGGCTTGGAGATAAAGCAGCTCTGCTCCCGTTGGGGAGGGAGCAAAGCTCTCCAAAGGGGGAGGCCAGAGAGCCAGAAGGCGAGCAAAGCATCCCAAAGGCTGCGCCGATTATTTTTTTTTTTTTTTTGAAGCCTCCTGGTTTTTCGGAGGCCTGACTCACGGCACAGGAATGTGCTGGGCTGGCAGCCCCAGACCTGCTCCTCAGCGAGGGGAAGAGCAGCCGCCTCCTTCTCCTCCTCATTCTACTCCTCCTCCTCCTCTCCTCCAGAGCCCGTTCCCCATCCCAAACCGCTGGGCTGGGCTGGTAGCAGCCACATGTTTGCTGAGCTTGGATTTTCAGGGGATTTTCTTTTTTTTTTTTTTTATCCCTCTCCTATTAGCCTTTTTTTTTTTTTTCTTCTTTCTTTTTAGGGGCTAAACCTCCTTTTATTTATTTTAATTTTTTTTTTTTAATTTTTATTGAGCTCAGCACCTCTGCTGAGGGAAAGGCAGAGCAAGCCCTGAGATCAAACACCATCCAGGCTGGGAAAGGCTGGGTGAAGCCACGCTGGAAAACGAGGAAAGGGAAGGGAAGCAGGAATTATTTAGCATGGGGCTTGCTCCAGCGTGTCCTGCACTCTGCCTTTAATCTCCTGCGAGTCCCTCCCTGCTGCAGCCTGGCCTGCTCGGGTCTCCTCTGTTCCCTCCTGCATTGGGTGGCTTCTCCCACTCTTGGGGAGGCTGTTCCCAGTTTCAGAGGGCTCCCCCAGACCCACAGAGATGTGATGTGGCTGGGTTAGGTTTGTAGTGAAACACCTGGGCCCCTTTTCCTGGCTGTAATTGGGGTTGTTGGAGCTGTAATCTTTAAACTGAACTCCTGATGGTTGGGGCTGTGTGGAGGGGTAAGTCTGGTCAAGGGACAGCGGTGGCACGTTTGGCTCCCTGTGTTTTCTGCAGGCAGCCCAATCCTCCTCCACGGAGAAATTCAGGTGGGGAAAGGGAGGAGGCATGGGAGCATGTCACGGCCATGCAGGGTGTCCTACAGCCTGAGAGGCAAAAAATGTGTTTGTCTTGTGTGTGAGCTCTGCCTCCCACCTTTCCATGGGCTCTTCCAGGCCCCTTCCCTTACCTGCCTGGCTGGAGCATCCATGGAGGCCTCAGTGTCTTCTCTCCTCGTGTTTCAGTCTCTCTCTACTGGGGATTGATGGCCAAGCTCTCGCTTGTTTAGGTGCTGGGAAACATCCCCTTCTCAGCCGATTCCTTGCTGCACCGAGGAGGAATTACCAGGTCCCAAGCCTTGGGAATGGCTGTGGGGCCGTGTGGGGTATGAGCATGGGGGGACAGGCGTGGCAGTGGCACTGGGCTCCCAAAACTGGGCTGTGACCATGGCGCTTGAGTTTATCCAAGTGAAATGTAAACCTGGAGCTGCATCCCACTGTCTGCCTTGCATAGCTTGATCTGGGTGGATGTGGCTGACACAGTCCCCAGCATTTAAAAATCAAATGGTTTTGAGCTATTTTTCCCCTTTGGCTTTGGTTGCTGTGTAAGTTTAAGGCAGTGCTGGTGTGTCGTGTTGTTTGCTGTAGTTTTTTATACTTGGGAGGTGAAGGCTGCGAGTTGAGACACTTATATTATTACTGAAGAGTAGTAATATACCTGGTTTTAGAAGAAGAAAAGCGAGCTGAGCTTTTCTCTCCTGGAATTCAAGGTCTGGGCCATCCCTCTGCCCAGGGAAGCAAGTCCCTTCAGAGAAGGAAGAAGACCCTGTGGATTTGAGGAGCATTTTTGGCGGGGCCCTCCCTTGGCCCCACAAGTCCACAGTACCTGTGTGCACACACACAGAGCGCAGCTGCCCTCGCTTCTCTTCCACTTTATTCCCACATCTTATGGGGAGAGCAAAGGAGAAGGAAAAGGGCTGGTTTGTCCCACAGGTGATCCCTTCCCAGCCGGAATCCCTGTGGCTGTGAGCACAGGCTGTCAGCCCAATCCGCACAACCCCCTCGTGGAGCCAGACACAAAAGTCAGATTCCGGCACCTCTCCCGCTTCCGGGGGGTCCTGCCGGTGCGGTTTCCATGAAGACCCCGTGAATAACCTTTGCTCCCCTCCTTCACAGGCCTGTGCCCAGTGTGAAGGCTGAGGGATTGTTTCCCTTTGAAAGAGCGTGGAAAATCTCATTTTGAGACGTCTAATGCGTATTAGATCCATCTGCCTCCCTCTGGAGTGGGGCCGCCGCAGGAGGAGAGGCCAGGACATCCGAGTGCAGATGGGTGGGCTGGGGGCTCTGTGGGAATGATGCTCTGGGCCTCAGGATCCGTGCAGGTGGACAGCACAGAATGCTACAAAGAGGTGTGGGGAGCGAAAAAAAGCTTCCACAGAGCTGGAGAAGTGCTCCTGGAACTGATGTTGCTGCGTGTGACATCAATTTTGGATGCTTTGTCTTGTCCTAGGGATGAGTTTCAGCACACCTTGATGTGTTGGACCAAAGGCTGCCCAGGTGCAGATACGATGTGTGTCAGAAGCTGCGAGTGCAGGATGGGAAGTGGGGAGTGCTCCTTCCAGGAAGGCAGGATGATGCTCCTCCCCGCCAGGCATCCCTCCCTGCTGGAGCTGCATCGAGAGGGATGTGGTGGCTCTTAAATGAGGGAGGGGAGGGCACAAGCAAGGTTCTCTGCACCCAGACTTTGCCCTGCTGTAGCTTTGGCAGTCTTTGTGGAGCGCCTCTCGTGCAGCTCCCACTCCTCTCGTGGGAGCTGCCACCGGCACGGCAGTGACCTCTGCTTGCCCCCTTCTCACCACATCAGCGGCATTTAAATGCCTCTGCAGGTCCCATTTCACCGCTCAGGTGAGGAGCAGTTTGGGCTGCCCGCCTTTGGGTCGCTCCTGGATGTACCTGCAGCTCCTGGGGCGGTGGCAGGATGCAGGGACGGGGCGTTTCCAGCCCGGCCCCGGCTTCCCGGCTGGGTGGTTTGCGGGGGCGGGAGGCTATTAAAGGGTTGTGTTGCACTGTACAGCGTGGGAGTTCTCCTTAGGCAGGAGGTTGCAGAGCCCAGAAATTCCTCAGGACAGATTTTAGTGGGAGAAGGGACATGCCTGGGATGCAGCATTGCTGTCAGCAGTGTCCTCAGTGCTTTCTAGGCTGTGAGGCTCACACGTCAGGGCATCCACAGCAGTGGCTGAAGGCACCGAGGTGAAGACTTTGTTTCACTGACCCTCCAGTGGACTCATGGGATGTCTGGGAAACCATAATTCTTCCTGACTGCTAGCTGGGGGTCTTCCAACACCTGGGAGCAGTTGGGATGGAGGACCATCCCACGGCCAACAAGGTGCTCTTGTGGTCAAAGGTTGGACTCAGTGATCCTGGAGGTGTTTTTTGACTTCCGTGGTTCGTACCAGGACTTTGGAGGGTTTTATGGAGTGGGTGAACTGAAGTTCTTCCACTGGGTTGATGGGCTCTGCCTCCCTGCCATCTTCGGGGGGCCTGGTTCCCCCTCGCGCGGTCTGTGAGCCGTCACCGTCCTACGCCGTCACCCGGCTGCGTTATTGGCTCCATCTGTTTGGGTTGGCTTGGAGAACAGAAGGGAGGGTGTTTTCCAGCAGCCAGAAAGTGGTTGCTATTTAAAACAACCGAAAAAAAAAAGAGGGGGGGAAGAAAAATAAATGCGGTCTGCTGCTTGCTTTTCATCCGCGGAGCCGAACAAGCGTCCCCGCCCTCACCTGGAGGGGCATCTCTGCGGGCTCTGCAGGGCCCTGCGAGCGAAGGCAGTAATTAGTGCTGGCCATGAGGGTGGATCCTGCAGCGTGGCCCTGCTGTCTGCAGCGGTCTGGCCTGGGGCCACTGCTGCCTTTGGGGTGGCCGCTGTCCAGGTGTGGGATCCCAGCACCTCCCTCCATCCTCGTTTATCCCAAGCAGGCTGGGGGGTGCAGCCTTTGCCTCCCCGCTGCCACGGCTGGTCTGGCAGCTGCTGGATGGTGCTGCAGTGTTCCTGCACTGGATCATTACTTTTGGAGGTTTTTCTTTCCCCCTTTGGCGGATGTGAAATTTAGAGATAGGCTTAAAATGTAAGCATGGCTCCTTGAGTCCAATTACACAGCAATTAAAGTAATCAGCGGTCTGGGTCACTGTGCTGGAGACGGGGTTTGTGGAAGGGTTTTCTCTTCAAGCTTATCTTGGAGAAGCTTAAATGTCCTGTCTCTTCTGCTGTCTGGGCCCTGGCTGGGGGGCCATCTTCACAGAGTGGGTCGAGCATTGCTGGAAATCTGAATTAGGCCGGGATTAGGCTGTTCCCAGCGCTCCCAGCTCCTCGCTGGGGTTGTGGCGTCCCTTCGCTGCTCCGTGGGCTCTCCTCTGAGTTCCATCAGTTTTGGGGATGAGCATTTGGTGGCATGGTGTCACTGCGGGGTGCACACCTGACTCCACTGCCATTCCCGTGGCCACTCTGAGCTGGAAAGGAGAAGAGGTGGCGCTTGGGGCTCCCCTGCCAGATCCATCCGAGCACGTCCCCCGGGCCTGCAGTTCCTCCTGTCCTCTCCCAGTCTTTGGGAGGAGGTGCTGACTCAGTAGTGGAAGCAGGTTTCCCTGCAGGATGTCTTATTCCCCTTGCGCATCGTTTTGGCTGCTGCTCTGCAGGCAGAGCCTTGCAAACGCCTCCTTCCGCGCTCCGGCGTCGGCACTAACGGGATTTATTACAGGAGAGGGGATTTGGCCGTGGAGCAGCTTGAGTGACTGGGATCCTGAGTGTGATGAAGTGGGGTGTGAGCTGCCAAGGGCTATAAAACTGTTTTCCTCCCCCTTTTCATTCCCTTTCTTTTTTTTTTTTTTTTTTTTTNTTTTTTTTTTTTCTTTTTTTTTTTTTTTTTTTTTTTTTTTTTTTTTTTTTTTTTTTTCCATGTGTGTCTGTGCTTAATGGTTTGCTACTGGTGGATGAAACTAGGTTTGGATTTCAGGACTTACAGCCTCGTGGCTAATCCCTGTCCTGGGTTGCGGATCCTTTGGATGCCCTGATCTACATAAAATATATGTTATATATGTGTGTGTGTATATATATAAAACAAGGCATCAAGGCAGATATTTCATGTTTCCAAAATTTATACACCAAGATAAAAATGCTGGCTAGGCCCAAAGCTGGAAAAGCAAGATCCAAAAGCCGGGAAGAGGGTTGGGTTTTGCTTGGGCTGAACAGTGACTAACCAGAGCTGAGCTTTTAAAACAAATGCTTGGGATAAACTGGTTATGCAAACTGGGGCGAATTGGGCAGGTTCCTTTGTAGTTTATAGCAAAACCCCAGGAGTCTGGGGCGTGTTGGGGCCGGTCCTGCCGGGGATGGAAAAACCCACGCGCCCGCTTTGCAGATGGGGTCGCAGCCGACAGGGAAGGATCCTGGGGGATGAGAAGCCACAGGTTACTGCAGGGCCTCCTCTGTTCCGCTAAAACCTCGAGTAACACCAATCCTGAACACAGAACGGGTCAAAAATAGATGACTTTTTTTTTTTTTTCTTTTGAAGTGTGGTTTTTAATACCTGCTAAGAGGAGCCCGTGCTCAGCTCCAAGAAGCTGTCGGGCTTGCTGGTCCTGTGCTGCCTAAAAAGCAGCAATTCAGAGGATTTTGGGGTTTTTTTGCCTGGTGTGGGACACGCAGGCGCGCTAGCAATGCTCGGCATGCCTTGGGAAGGCAGTCAGACCACAAGGCTTCTGGTTTCCATCACAGCCGCCGCTGTTTTGGCCAGGGGCATCCATCCATCCGTCCGTCCGTCCGTCTGTCTGTCCCACAGCCCTCCCAGGCTCCGCGGGGCTCCTCTCCAGCGTGGTGCTCTGAGGACACTCAGGAGCAAGAAAGGGGTGCGAGGGTTTTTAACTCCAGCCAGCCCCGTGGGCTGGGAGAAGGCGATGCCTCGCTTTTTGGTAAGGCAGAGTAATGCTCCACGAGAATCCCACTCCCTGCTCCCCGCTGGATCGGGGTTCTGGGCTGAACAGAGACCAGGTTGGGCTGCTCTGGTCGTTCTGAGGGGGAAAAGCCTGCCTGCTGGGTGAAGCAGAAAATTGGATGAGAACTGCCTAACAGGAAAATAAAAGATGATTTTTGCACGCGGAGAGGGGAAAAGAGGAGGTGAAGTTGCTGCTTAACCCTGAACATCCTCTGAGCACTGCTGGACCCGGCTGCCGTTCCTGCATCCCAAAGGATGCTGTTTCTGGCTTTTGGAGAGGATGAGGTTGAATGTGGGACCCCATTGGTCCCAGGCTGGCTGGGGAAGGAAAAGCTTCCCTTTTAGAGCAAGTTCTTGTTCTGCTCCCCGCTCCTTTCCATCTCCCCATCACCGTGACGCACCGGCTCTGTTTTCCTCAGTATTTACGGGCCGGCTGGAAGGGGACGCGGCAGATCCAGCCGGGTTGTTAATGACCCCTGCACGGAACAGCAAAGCCCACTTAGCGGTCTCGGCCGAGGGGTTTTACTGCAGCCTCGTCTCCTTCCCTTGCAGAGCGGTGGGAAGGGCTGCCGGCACCACTCCTCGCCCGGAGAGGAAAAGGGTTTGTGTGCCACGGGGAGGCGGGGGAGGGAGCCTGTGGAAAGTTTAGGGGGGAGAATGCAAACCATATGTTTCGCCCAGGGTCGAGTTGCAGAGCTAAAACCGGCAGGGAAGCCAAAGGAGCCGGAATCCTGCAGCTTGGCTGGGCTTTGCGTCCCGGTAGGTGCGGGGGGGGATCCGGCGTGGCCTACTGAAGGATGATTTTATAAAATAAACCCTCCCTAAAAGACAGTTTGGGTCCTTTGCCTGGTGCTCTGCTGTCCTGTGTGTTTAGGACTGGGATCCAGGGCTGTTTCCAAGCCTTGGGGTTCCTCGAAATAAACAACAGGGATGCTGAGAAGAAGATTGTCCCGAGTTCATGGTGTTTGCATGTTTGATAGGAAGTCGAAGGAAGAAGTTTTTGCCAGAAAGGGAATGCCTGCAGCTCGCTGGAAAAGCAAGGGTGATGTGCCCTGCACCAGGGCTGTTCTTGTGGTCTCTCTCCAGATACAGAGAGGAAAGTCAGAGGAAAAGTGGAAAAAGTTACTGTGCAAGCAGCTTGTAGAGTTGTACAGGCACCAGACCTGAGCAATCTGAGCTGCGTGAAAGTGCTTTTGAAAAGAAACCCAAAAGCAGGAGAAGCACCGAGGTCTCCCAGCAAACTTTTTTAGCTGGGAGACATCTTTTGTTCCCTAAACTAAGGGCATGGAGAGAATATCTGATTCCACGGAGCTGTTTGCAACCTGTCAGCTTGGAAACCATCTGCTCACAGCCCGTGGGGACTGTGCTGTATGTGGGACACAGGGGGAGGGAGGCCCTGCCGTGACCCCCCTGGGATCCAGCCCCTCTGCACCACCCTGTCCCCTGCCCCAAGACGAGCTCCTGTGTCTAAAATGCCAAAATTCCCCATGGGTTTATCTTAGGGCTTGCTGGATTATTTGTTTCTTTTTGTTGTTTGTTTGTTTGTTTGGGGGGAGGGGGTTCTTTTTTTAACTTCGTTTCCTAAAAAAAGGAAATCCAGAGTTTTTTTTTTTTCCTTAGCTGCCGTGCTGTTTGTGTGTCTGCATCCCTCTCCTCTCCCTCTGGCTCAGAAGTAGATGTCTCGTAATCAAGCGCCTGCCTGATTAGGAAATTAGCAATAAAGTTTTTATCTAGGCTGTTCGGCCAGTGAGAGGGATCTATTAACAGAGCACTAAAAAAAACCAAAAACCAAAACCAAACAAAAAAAAACCCCAAAACATCAACAACACAACGCTTGCCACCTACTATTGGGGAGCACAAATGCCATGTGGGAGGGAGTTTTTGGAGCAGCAGATCCATAGGAAAACAGGCTTTGCTCTGCTGCTTAGGGGACCGTGGTGTGTGAGCAGAGATGGGGCACCTGGAAATAAGTGAAGGATTGAGGAAAATGCTGGAAAAACCTCAGTCCCAAGTGAGCTGCCCAGGAGAAGCTTTGATCCAGGAGGAGCTGAAGCTGAGGGAGGACTGGGGTCACTCGGTGGTGAAAGGAGTCCTTGTCCTACTGCACAGTGCCGTGGGTTTTAAAACACGTTTTGCACTGCAGGAGAAGGCTTGGAAAACCAGGAGGAGGTTCTCAAGTAGCTGGTGGGAATAAGAACCTGGAGCTAGGAAAGCTGAAGTGTGCTTTCTTCCAGCCACCAGGATGTTTGTTCCAGGTAATGCAGAGAGATGGCATCTCTTTTAATTAAAAAAAAAAAAAAAAAAAAAGGAAAACAACCTCTATTTTGAGACTGCTGAGAAAGTGACTGCCCCTTGTGGTGTTTCACAGCTGAAATCATTATTGGCTGAGTGAATCCACTCTGGAGGTTTTAGGCTCTATGTGTATGGGTGAGCTCAGAATCTGAATTTTTATGGGGTGTGTGGGGTGGGGTAAATCTCCATCGCTTTGGACCGAAAAAATACAATAAAGCTGTGAAGATGCATCAGTGAAGAGCAGACTTTCATTCACTTTTGAGGTGAACTGTGATCTGGAGCTGCTCTGCTGTGAGGGAAAACAAGAAACGAGTGTTTGCTGAGAGCACATTAGCAAAGGCTGAAGGAATTACAAATCTTTTCAGAAATAGGTAATGGACATCATTTTGGGAGACACCGGGTTTAATGAGTGCTTGTTCAGGACCAGGTTCAGTCCTTTTCCTGTACTGCAGACTTTGGGAGAAGAAATTAAGTCCGAGGCAAAGCAGTCTGCCTGTGGGAGGGACTGAGGCTCAGAGCAGGGCTTTAATTTCGGCAGTGCAGCAGTGTAATAGTGTTGTTTATAAGCTTCTCTTGCCACATGAAAGCAATGTTGCATTATCCTGGTTGGCCCTAAAAGCAGGGGAGCAGCCAGAAGAGGCCTGATTACAGAGCAGCAGCTCTTTCTTCCCATCACTACAAAAGAATAGACAATAGAAACTGGGATCCAGTTTTAGCTCCAGAAAAAAAAATGCAATGCCCTCCTTCTGGTGGTCATGTCACATGCTGCCTGAGTAATTCCCATCCTTGTTTTGCCTGGAAAACCGGCCTTGGAGGGAGGGAAGGAGGGAGGAAGCAATGCCTTGGGCTGGATGATGCTGGGATTTGGTGCCCAGCTGCGGGTGGACCTTGTCTGTGGCCACTTTTGGGGAAGGTGGTGGCCTTCAACAAGGACAGCAGTGGAGCTGCTGGGCTGTTGGTTTTCGGGTCCCCAGTCCAGGAACGGGGGGCAGTTTGGCTGGAGCCTGGGCTGTGCTTGGAAGGCCGAGCCTGAGGCGCCGGAATAGAAGCTTACAAAAGCATCCGTGTGGTTGCTGCCTGCTCGTGCCATGAGCTTCCTGTCCATGCGTGAGGGGGGCCTAAGGCATCAAAAACATGGATTTAATTCCTTTTCCCTCAAGAACAACCAACTTGACCGTTTGAAGGTGGTTTGGAAGCAGCGTGGGGGATGTTTCCAGCTTGTTTTGTGTCACTTGGCTCGCCCAGGTGGGGTGATCTGTACGGGATTTAAGAGGTGAGCGGAGAGCAGGTGATTGCTGAGAAGAAAGGGGACCCTTCTGAGGCTGTGTTGTCATCTCCATCGCTGCAGGAGGTGTGGAGAAAATTCCAGTGGAGATAATTTTTTTTTTAAAGTAGCTACAGGTCACAGCCGGCTTGCTTTGTGCTCTGGCATTCCCAAAGACGCCGGATGGGAAAGTGGTGCAGAGAGAAACCCACAGCAGAAACCTCACAGCTCTTTGTGCCCGGGACAAAGGGCTGGTTTGGAGTTACAGGGAAGAAAAGGAGCTGTGTTTCTGGAGGGAAAGGTGTTGTAAGATGGGGATTGGGACCGGGACATAGCAGGGGAGCCAGATGGGGACAGAATGAGGAAATACATTGTTGAGGATGATTGAGGATGCTGGCCCTGGGGAAATCTTTCACCAGCCTCGTGGTGCTGTGGATGCTGATTTTCCCACTTCTCTGCAGCTTTAAACAAGCAGGAGACAAACTGTCCCTGGACGCTGGTGTGGCAGGGGGTGGGTACCCGCTGTCAGCATTGTCCCCTCAGGAGTGTGTGCTGGGGATGCCACTGAGCCCCAGAGCTGCTGCTGCTCCCCAGCCTTTGGCCTCGGGGCGTTTTAACCCCATTTCCCCCTCCTCACTCAGTTTGCACTCAGGGGCACCTTTTATTACACCTTTTTTTATGCCCAAGACTAATGGTTCAGCCTGAATATGTTATCAGAGCAGTGTCTGATAAGTTTTCTGCCTCGAAGCCCTGGGGAAGTGCTTGTTCAGGGCCACTGCAATAGATTTTCCTCCTCTTTCCCAGCTGCCTAAAAATGGTGTGATTTTTTACTTGCTCCTTAACTGAGCATTATTACTTTAATCAGTGGAAAGAGAAATGCAGGGCCCAGCCAGCGTTGTCCATAAAGGCTTGCAATGCCCCTTCCTGCTTTCATAAATCCATAAATGGCTGGCAGAGCGTGCTGCTAGGGAAGAATGAATCCCTGATTACTCAGACGAGCTCGGACCCTCTGAGGAAGGCTGCGGGGTGAAGGGTTTGGCCGGGTGGCTGCTGGAGCTGATGGCTCCATCGTGCCTGTGGAGGTGGTGGAGAGGAGGGTTTTATGTGGGTGTGGAGCGGTGGAAGCACCGGGATGCTGTGTTTTACAAGAGGAGGGGGATGCAGAGGCCCCAGGTGAAGTCTGGAAGGCAGGAGGAGGTCCCACATGGAGTGGGATGTGAGCAGCCTCATGTGCATCAATCCAGGAGCTGCCTGCAGCTCCCCTGTCGAGCTGAAATACCCAGCATGGGGAGAGTCAATCCATAGCTATTTAAAGCACTTCGATAAATAAAGATCCTAAATAAAATCACAGTGGCACTCTCTCCGCGCTTGTGGGATTTCCCTTTCCCCTCCCCGCATTTGCTTCTGGGCGCATCGGGAGGTGAAGAAAGGGAAGGGATGGGAAGGGTCGGGAATCTTGGCTCGTGTGGGTGACCTGCACCTCTCGGCAGTGACACCAGCCTGGGCATCTCGGGGTGATGGCAGCGAGGATGTGCGAGCCCCTTCATCACCCCAGATGAGGAAAGGAGAGGGGGGACACGTTTCCTCGGGGATATTTTATTCAAGGCAGCTTTCCGTGCAGAGCGGAGGCGTTCCAGTGGCTGCTGTTTTCCGTGGCAGGGAGGTGACAAGTGGGAAGCTGTCTTTGCAAGTCCTCTGTAATGCTAATGGAAGCGCAGGTTGGGTTTTTGTTGTTTGGGTTTGTTGTTTCCCCCCCGCCCCTCCCTTGCCAAAGACTAACCAGGGAACACTTGTTGGAGGATAAAATTAAAAAGCCCGTGGTGGTTTATTTTGAGGGCAGTGTGTTTGCTTTCACTTCATGCTGGAGGGAATTGCTCTGCTGCTGTCAGCAAATAAATAAAATAAGAGCTTTGTTTTAAATTAGACTTTCTTCTGGTAGCTAATTAGGCGAGCTGATACCTGCAGTTGCATTACCTCGGCACCGACTGTACCCAGCATATTTGAGGCATATGGCGGCTGTCGGCAGCTTCTAAACTTCATTAGCCCCTTATTATGATTTTGTAAAATATCCCCTTAATTGGCTGCGAGTTCCCTGGGGCTCTGATGGCATCAGGAGCCCTCCTCGAGTGGCTGCCCGCGCAGCCCGCGGCAGGGACGGAGCTGGGGGCTGTTCTGTCCGCGTCCCCACGGCACGGATTCACCGTGGGTGCTGCCGCGTCGCTTTCCAGCCGCTGAGGGCCGAGTTCTGTGTGAAAATAAGCACAATTTTTTCGGGCGTTAAGAGCATCCAGCCCTCATGCCGGGAGGGAGCAGCGGGAGCGCCAGGCTGGAGCCGCGGCTCCTGTCCCACCTGGCAGCAGGCGGGGGGAGCCGGGAGCCTGGCGCTCGCCTCCTCTCCTCCTCCCCGCCGC
>VXBU01009690.1:438308-474834 GCA_013400315.1 Bombycilla garrulus | reverse complement strand
AGCCCCGGGCAGCTCCTGAGCCAGGGGCTGAGCGGAGCCCGCCGCTCTCCTCGCCAGGGAGGAAGGCTCTGGGGTCCCGTCCTCCTCCCCCTCCCGCGGCAGAACCTGCCGGGGTCCCCAGGCTGAGCCCTGAGGGGGTTGCGCTGCCTTGGGGACGGCTCACAGCTCTCCCCCTGCATCTTTTCGAATGGGCGGAGGGCTACCAGCCGGGGTGGGACGGTGGCTGTCGCGGCTGTCGCCTCGCGTCCCCCCGGCTCACGCCTCGGGCGTTCCCAGCACCCAGGCCTGGCTTCATGGGGAAATGAAGCACAGTAATTATCCCCGGGGTTAATTACCGGCCCTTGCGCAAGGCGGGGGGTGCTTCCGACCCCCGCGGCTGTCCCGGGAGCTGTCGCTGGGCACCGAGCCCTGCGCGCCCCTCGGGGGTCCCCACATCCCCCCGGCCCTCCCCAGCTCCGGCTGGCTGTCGGCGGGCGGGGGCCGTGGGAGGGGGTTCTTCCTCCCCCTGCTGCTGCTGCTGCTGCAGGGGCAGCCCCCATCCCGCATTCCTGCTCGGGAGGAGATAAGGATCCAGTCTGGCGCCGGGCTTTCAATGCGCTCCCTGATTATCGGCAGGCGCCGGGCAGAGCCCCGGGCAGTGATAAGTGGGGAAGGGGAGCGGGGAGGGGGCTGCTCTGCTCCCCACTTAAAAGGCTTTTGCTTTTTTTTTCCTTTTTTTCCTTTTTTTTTTTAGCTTGTGCACCCAGGGCTGCTGGGGCCTCGCTGCTGCCCAGCTGGGCTTGTGTGGGGATGGAGAGGAATGAGGGAAAGACACCTCAAGTTCCACAGCTGGGTTCATAGAATCACTGAACGGTTTGGGCTGGAAGTTGGAAGGGATCTTTAAGCTTAAAGGCCATGGGCAGGGACACCTTCCCCTATTCCAGGGTGCTCCAAANATGAAGCACAGTAATTATCCCCGGGGTTAATTACCGGCCCTTGCGCAAGGCGGGGGGTGCTTCCGACCCCCGCGGCTGTCCCGGGAGCTGTCGCTGGGCACCGAGCCCTGCGCGCCCCTCGGGGGTCCCCACACCCCCCCGGCCCTCCCCAGCTCCGGCTGGCTGTCGGCGGGCGGGGGCCGTGGGAGGGGGTTCTTCCTCCCCCTGCTGCTGCTGCTGCTGCAGGGGCAGCCCCCATCCCGCATTCCTGCTCGGGAGGAGATAAGGATCCAGTCTGGCGCCGGGCTTTCAATGCGCTCCCTGATTATCGGCAGGCGCCGGGCAGAGCCCCGGGCAGCGATAAGTGGGGAAGGGGAGCGGGGAGGGGGCTGCTCTGCTCCCCACTTAAAAGGCTTTTGCTTTATTTTCCTTTTTTTCCTTTTTTTTTTTTAGCTTGTGCACCCAGGGCTGCTGGGGCCTCGCTGCTGCCCAGCTGGGCTTGTGTGGGGATGGAGAGGAATGAGGGAAAGACACCTCAAGTTCCACAGCTGGGTTCATAGAATCACTGAACGGTTTGGGCTGGAAGTTGGAAGGGATCTTTAAGCTTAAAGGCCATGGGCAGGGACACCTTCCCCTATTCCAGGGTGCTCCAAACCTGTTCTGTTGGCCTTGGACACTTCAGGGGCAGCCACAGCTTCTCTGGGCACCCTGTGCCAGCTCCCCACAGCCGAGTTTCTGGGTTTTAGGAGCTCCGGGAAGGGTCCTTTTGGGCTGGGTGAGCCCTCCACGGGACAAAAGCTCTTATCATGTTGGTGTTGGGGCTGTGGCATCTCCGTGTGCAATTAAACCCCCGGTGTCTCCTCTCCGCCAAGGAATCTGGAGGCGAAGGAAGAGCCTTATCTTCCCGCTGGTGGCTGGAATGCTCTTGCAGCCCAAAGGCGATTCTCTGCTGTGCTGATACTGGGGATAAAAAAAAAAAATAAATAAACCCAACAAAACCAGGGAGTTTTGCCCTCTCTTTTCACTCTTAAGCTTATAAATAACAGCGCAGCATTCTGGGGAAGGGTGGTGGGGCTTGGATTTTTTTTTTTTTTTTCCGTTAAGTTTTTTTCTTCCTCTAAGTGTAACTCTGGGCTGATATCCCAGGAATGTGTTCCCTCGTGCTCGTAAAAACCCAGCTCCTGGCCTCCTCCTGCCTTCCCAGCCATTAAAGAGCCAGGCCTTGGGGATGAACTGGTGGGATCTTGCATCCACTGGGATACTCCACAACACATGGGGCCTCTGGTTTCCGGTGTGAGCTCTCTGGAGCTTCCTGCATTAATATTTGATGCTTTTCCTTGGGGTGAACATTAACAAGAAGTGAGCACCACCAAAAAAAGGTGCTTTTTGGTTTTAGTGGAGGGAAGAGCAAAAGAAGGAGGGGGGGGAAGAGCTGAAATGCAATCGTTTTTTATGGCTTTCCGGAATGGCTTGGATGCGAGTTGGACGGCATCGGGTCAGGGGCAGAAGGAGCAGATAGCCCCCGATCGTCCCTGCCTGCTTGCATCTTTCCCTTTCAGGTCGTAAATATAAAACCACTACTTGAAAAACAAAAAGCTCGTTAAGCTGTCAGCGGGCTCCCTCTTGGAGGGTCGTAAATGTGTCTCTTAGCAGGGGCTTTTGTTCCTGTCGTGGCTGGGCTTAGGAGCTGGGGCTGGAGGGAGGTTCTGGGAGGGAGGTCACTGCCCGCAGGGGTGCTGGTGGCGCGGCTCTGGCCCCACTAACGAGGGCAGTGACATCCCACCGCCCAGATTTGAGCATCCCCATGCTAGAAGTGCATGTTATAATATTGCCTTTTCGCAAGTATTGGGATAAAAGCTATATGTGTAATGTTAAAATAGCTTTTCTGTATGGATATGGGTTTTTTTCTCTTTTCTCTCTGCTAATAGCAAAAGTTAAACATAAGTTTTTTAGTTAGTATGCTTAAACTACCGGCCTAGTTGAGATATCAGCCCGTGAAGGTGCGATGGGAACCCTGCAGCTGACACCACAATTATCAACATTCACCGCCTGCAAAAGGCTGAGACCACCACTCAAATTAAAAGGTGATAAGGACAACATTAAAACCGCAAGCCAAGAAACACGCATGCTCTAAAAAGGCAGTGGCCATGCAAAAGAGTTCCAGAAAAAGTTGACTATGCATGAAGGACTATGAATATGCAACAGGTGGATGTGTCAGAAAATGTATTTAAAGGGGCTTTCCTGAAGCAGCCGTGTGCTGTGATTTTCCATGCTGAGAATAAGGACCCCATCCCTGTGATCTGGTTGTCATTTAGGGTCCCGGTGTTTTTCCTCTTGCTTACACCACGTGCTGCAGACGCAGCCGCTCCCGCATTAACATCTAATTAGCAGCAGCTAAAAAGCTCCGTGCCTGAAACGGGAGGAGAAAGAAAAGGGTGAGGAATTAAAGATGTAAGAGACCTGTTAGATCATCTGGTCCTTCCTTTGGGATTGTTCCGGCGGTGTTTTGTCCAGTCTTGCTCAAAAGTCTCCAGGGCCATTCCTGCTTCCCTCAGCGGGCCGTTTCATTGTGCGCTGAGAGAAACCTTCATAAATGTAAAAGCTTTATACAATTGAGGTAAAAGAAGCAGATTGAGTCATTGTATTGTTCTTTGTAATCAGCTTTGCTTTTCATTAATTTCCTCCCCAAAGCCTTATTTAGGCTGGGAATTTGAAAGAAAAAGCACGTGTGAGGGATGGTGGGAACAGGCTGCCTGGCTCCGGTGGGTTCCTGTGCATCACCCTCCTTGCCCTGACAGTCTGGTTGTGTTCAGACACCTTCAGGAGCCAGTCTGCCCCTGAGCTGGGCCAGATTTAGCTGCGGACGTGGCACCGGGTTCAGTGCTCTCAGCACCTCCTGCTGACAGGGTCTGACTCTTCCGGGCAGCTCCTGGTGTCAAAGCTTTCTCATGTAGCTGTTTCCGAAGTAAAAACACACACAAAAAAAAAGCGGTTACAGGTGGGCATCAGCTGGTGCAGAAATGGCCAGAAATGATAAAACAAAATGCTCACCCTTGTGCTGCAGTGGCTTGGGGGTTTGGGAGCTGTGCCCTTTGCCGCAGGGTGTGCAGTGACACGGGATGGGGCACGCAGCATCCGACCTCCCTGTTCCTGACACATCAGATGCTTTTTGCTGGTGGCGTGTTCCGGGTGAGGCTTCTTTAATTAGGTCTCCCTAACTTCCGTGTCCCAGCATTTTTGCTTTTTTAACCTTGCCAGCATGCTGGATAATTTTTTCCTTTAATGTGCCTTGCTTGTTCCCCTTTCCAAACACTGTCCTGCCTCCTCTGGAATTTTAGTGGAAGGTGACCCTGCCCTTGGCAGGGAATGAGATGCTCTTTAAGGTCCCTTCCAAGCCAAACCGTTCTGTGATTATTTTCTTCCCTCCCTGTTTTTCTCCCTGACTTCCCCATCCTCATCCCCATCCTTACCTTCACTCCCCAAGTCCCCTACATCGTGTCTGCGCTCTTCCAAGGGGAGAAGCTGCGCATTCAGGCCAGCTGCCAGCACACCCCAAACGTGTCCTTGTCCTTTCCTGTCCTTGTGGGACACCTGGGCCGTGAGCGGTGTTGTTGGTGGCCCTCGCCGGCCCCACGTGCTGCTGCCCACGGGTGCACAATGGGGAATAAACGAGCAGCAGAGCCAGCACGTTGTGCAGCCAGCTGCTGCTCCCTCTGGAATAATCTGCCCCACTGGAATACCGAAAGTGCTGATCCGGGGCTCTGGCAGAGGAAATGCCGAGGAGACGGTTCTGGGGAGAACAGAGGGTGCTTTGGGGTTCTCTGGTGAGCTGGGGGGATCCCGGCCTGCCCGAGGAGCCGAGGGAAGCTGGCTTGGCAGGAGTAGCAGTGAAGGACCAGTGGAGCTGCTCCAGGTGTCTGAGTGTGGCTGTTTGCATTTCCTGGCTGGGAAATGCAGCTTGAGTTGCATGGGGGAGGCAGAAGTGATTCCTGCCGTGGTTCAGACCGCTCCTGAGCATCGCTGCTCTTCTCATTACACCTTCCCTTGCTGTCTGAGAGCTCTGGGGGGTCTCCTGCAACCCCCTTTTCCTGCCCCCGGAGCCTCCCGTCGGGTGGAGAGGGAAGATGTGGGCTGGCAGCTCGGGCTGGCAGCCGCAGGGGAATTCCCCGGTGAGGAGAGCCGGGCAGTGATCCTGCCAAGCCAGCTCTCCTCCCTCGCAGCCCGGCTGGAACCTTCCCAAGCATCAGGCCCTGCAGCCTCCCCAGGCTTCCCAGGTCTGTGCATGGGGCAGTGCTGGGAGGCTCTTCCGCAGGCTTTTGGAGGAGTAAGAGCCGGAGATGAGAACCAGAAGGAAGAAAACACCTCCAGCCCCTCTGACTGCTTAGCAGCACCTCCTCTCTCTCCTGTTGAGAAGGATGTAGGGCGTCTCTTTGGGCTGGGGAAGAGAGCCCTGATGCCAGCTGGCCAGCCTGCCTTCCTCCTGCAGGGCTCGGAGCCCTGCACCAGAGTGTCCTGAAATTCTCTTTATGGCTCAGAACGTTTCTCAGGGCTGGCCTGTGGCACTCAGAGCCCTGGGCCAGGGTGTCCTGCACTGCTCAGGGCATCCTTTATGCTCAAAGCCCTGTTCAAGGGATGTTCTCCAACGCTCAGGGGCTGTCCTGAGATGCTCGGAGCTCTTTTTGGGAGCGTCCTGTGATGCTCAGAGGGTGCCCTGCAAAATGCAGAGCCCTGGATCAGTTCTTGCACGGTTTAGGGCACCCTTAATGCTCAGAGCCCTTCTCGGAGGTCCCTGTGGTGCTCAGGGGGTGCTCAGAGCCCTGTGCCGGGGTGTCCTGTGCTGCTCGGGCTACATCCTTTCCCCCAGCACGTTTTCCCCGTTTGGAGCAGAGGTTTTGGGGGCCTCCCCTGGCCGGGAGCTGTGGGAGCAGGTACCCGGAGCTGTGCCGGCGGCCAGGCTCGCGGCGCAGCCGGGGCCAGATGTTTCCCAGATGTTGCTCACTTCCTGTCTGGCTTGTCCGCATTCAGCTTTTTATGTACTTGTTTGTTTTGGACTACAAACAAAATAAAAAGGGTTTTTATAACCCTGTTCCCATGGGGCTGCGAGTTCAGGATATAATCTGGAGTCTATTCACTATTGTCTCGATTCCCCCCCTGCCCTCGGTGTCGTCCCCGGGCACGCACAGACTCACACAGACTCATGCGCTGCTTTTGTTAAAATCCTGTTTTTCCCACATGACGTCTCCTCTCCGCGGACCATTTTTCCTTATGACCTCTTCCAGCCCCCGGGGGAGCGCTGGGAATATCCCTGGGCGGTTTGGGACGGAGGCTGGAGGAGGAAACACGGTGTTTCTCAGCTCTGAGCTGTTCCTTGCTGTCGCTGTGTTGTTAGGAGGGTTCTCCAGGGTACCTGGGGGTGGGAAGCTCACTGCTCTGATGATATCCAGCATCCTGCTGGATCGCCTTGGTGAGGAGTTGTAACCACTTTGCCTGGCTGAGGATGTTTGGAGAGGGAGGGGGGCGGGATGCAGAGAGTGAAACTGCCACGTAGACCACCTGAAAAAGGAAAAAAAGAAAGTGAAAACACTGGAAATAAATGTGTTTGTACTTGAATCAGGTTAAAAAAGGAGTCAGGGATGGTGTTACACAAGGGAATGCTGTCAGCTTAGGGGTAGGGAGGATGAAAAAGAATTATCTATAAGTATTGTTTTGGCATGCCAGGAAGTCGTGGTAGTCACTATGACCAGGAGGTGTTACAAACAAAGTCATGGGGTTTTTTCTCTCCCGAAAAGATGTGGATCAGAATCTATCCTGCTCGGTGGGGTCGTTTGGTGGATGCTCCTCTCCCTGTGCCCCTGGATCTGGGGACATCCACTGTAATGCCAGCCTGGCTCAGACAAAATGAACCTGGTAGCTTTGCTTTAAAATGTGTATGTTCAGCTCTTTCTGCTCGCCTCACACTTCATTTATGACTTTTTTTCTGCCTGTTGGGGTTAAGGCCCCTTTTCCTCTTTTCTTTCTCCTCCGCTCTTAATTGCCTGTTAAATAATTTAAATATTTAGGACTAAAGGGCTTCAATTATCCATTAATTTACATTAGTAATTTATATATCAGGCTGAATGGACACACTGTTAGTGTAATGGGTCCCTGTGGGCCGGCAGCAAGGGGGCTGCAGAGCGTTTTCCTGAAAGCGTGGCTGTTTCCTTACACTTCTCAGCCTGGATGTCAAGCGTGTGAGCGGGACCCCTGCTGTGGGGTCTCATCTCCTTGGGATAGGGGTGTTTGGGTTTCAAGGGAGCATTTGTGGGGTTTTTTTTTTTTCAGTTTTAACCATGCTTGAAAGGGGTTGAATGCGTGGTGTGTTGGTGGACGTTATGGAATCATGGAATGGTTTGGATTGGAAGGGACCTTTAAGGGATTTTCCAAACCCCCTGCCACTATCCCTGGTGACTCCAAGCCCCGTCCAGTCTGGCCTGGGACACTTCCAGGGATCCAGGGGCAGCCACAGCTGCTCTGGGCACCCTGTGCCAGGGCCTGCCCAGCCTCAGGAAATAATTCCTTCACAATATCCCACCCAGCCCTGCCCTCTGGCAGTGTCCTGGCACTTCATGCCCCTCTCCAAAGTCCCTCTCCACCCTCATGGAGCCCCTTCAGACGCTGGAGGGGGCTCTGAGCTCTCCCTGGAGCCTCTCCTTCTCCAGGCTGAGATCCCCAGCTCTCCCAGCCTGGCTGAATACAGGACATCTGTGTCCCTGAGCAGGGACAGGCTTCATTTGGGAGGTGCAGCACAGGGCTTTGGGGGTTTCCTGAGGCTAAGCTCCTCAGCAGAGCTATCCATGGGTGCTTTGGGAATGCTGGGAAGCAGATCCAGGCACGGGGCTTAGCCTCAGAGCCCGGTGTACCCTGGTCGGTGACAGCTGGCTCTTCCCTCCTGTCCCAGGACTGGGATGGGGCAGCACCTTTCTTCTGCGTTCAGAAAATGTCTGGGGAGGATCTGGGGGGTTTCAAGCGCTTGTGCACATTTGGTTTGAACCCAACCCAATCCCCACCAGCCCTGGGCTAGCTGGCAGCCGTGGTGACACGTTACGGTGCCGTGGCATTGCCTGCAGCCAGGCCAAGCAGGAATCCTCGGGATCCATCCCTGTGGGGGCTCAGCATTCGGGCAGCATGCGGATTCCTGGCTGCAGGACAGCGAGTCACAGAATCACCCGGTTGGAAGAGACCTTCAAGATCATCGAGTCCAACCTGTGCCCACCTCCTCAACTAAGCCATGGCACCCAGTGCCACATCCAGTCTTTTTTTAAACACATCCAGGGACGGTGACTCCACCCCCTCCCCGGGCAGCCATTCCAGCGCTTTATCACCCTTTCCATGAAGAACTTCTTCCTAATATCCAACCTAAATCTCCCTTGATGCGGCCCGTGCACTGTGAGGCTGTGAGGCCATTCACGGATCGGGTTCCAGGGAGGAGCCAACTGCAGCCGAGCATCCCGGTGTCCCGGAGCAGAGGTCGCTCCGTGGCTCTGAGTACCGCAGCAGGGCCGTAGTTACAGCAATTAGTGCCAATCGCTCATGGAAATGCAGCCCCTGGGGGACAGGGAGCGGAGAAGTGCGAGGCTGGGGGGCACCGGGCTTTTTTCCTGCTTTTTCCGTGACGTTTGAGGAACGCCTGAGGGAGCTGGGGGTGTTCAGCCTGGAGAAAAGGAGACTCAGAGGTGACCTTGTCACTCTGTACAGCTCCCTGAAGGGTGGCTGTGCTCAGCTGGGGTTGGGCTCTTTCTACAGACAGCACTGACAGAACGAGGGGACACAGCCTCAAGCTGCACCAAGGGAAATATCCGTTGGATATTAGGGAAAAATTCTTCATGGAAAAGGTGATAAAGCACTGGAATGGCTGCCCAGGGAGGTGGTGGAGTCACCATCCCTGGATGTGTTTAAAAAAAGCCTGGATGTGGCACTGGGTGCCATGGCTTAGTTGAGGAGTTGGGAACGAGTTGGACTCAATGCCTTGAAGGTCTCTTCCAACCTGGCCATTCCGTGTTTGTGTTCAGTATGGGTGATCCTTTGCCCCTGCTCCCCTGAGAGCTTTCTGGGTCCCCTCTGGTCCCTCTCCCTGGCTGCACATCCCTCGGAGGTGCCTCTGAGCCCTGCAGGAGCCGCTCCACTGCTGTGCCTGGGGTGTCCTGCATCCACCAGAGCCGCGCTCCGCTTTTGGAGATGCTCAGCGTGTTTGGCACTGAATCATCCCTAAATTCAACATCCCAGACCTCATTTTACTTTGTCAGTATTGTGTGTTTTTAAGGGCAATTTTTACCAGTGCCTCGGGGTCTCGTAGCACCGGGAGAGGGAGAGGAAGGTGTGGGAGGAAGCGTTGTCTTGGTGGAGGTTTGGACACAGGTTGCAGCATCAGCAGGGATGCTTCCAGCTGGAGTCCCAGCTACACAGGGTGGCACAGACCCCCAAAATTGGGGCATTTCCAGCCTGGGCACCTCCAGCACCGAGGGGTACCCACACTCACACAAAAAAGGATGCATGTGGAGGCTTGGGCCACCTGGGTGTTTAGTTTGGTGCACAGGGGCAGGAGTGTGTGTGCCAGAGGACAAAGGGAGGAAAGAGAAGCTCGGTGCTGTGGGAACACGGCTCTGTCCAGAGAAGAAAAGGTGGAAATTCCCAGCGGTGAGAAAGGAACAAACCTGTGGCGACACGGGGTCCCATGGTACTGAGGGGCCAGCGAGGGGAGGAGGGTGCCAAACAACGCTAGGAAGCTCCTGGAGGCTCCCCACCTCCATGAAAATGGGAGCCTGAGGGGAAAAGGCTTTGTTTTTTTTTTGCAGGGGTTTCCTTCCGTGTTCCTGCTCCTGCTCTGGATGGCAAGGCGGCGATGCCAGGCCAGGGCAGGCACTGAAAACAGGCACCCACCCCAGAAAAACCCCAAAACCTCCTGGTTTTTATCAAATCTCAGCTCTCGCCTCTGTGTTAAAGCAGGTGTGAGGTGCTGGGAGCCCAGCTGGCTGTGGGGTTTAGAGGGAAAGCAAGAAAACTAATCAAGGTAATTGCTAAAATCCTTTTGCCAGCGGCTGGACGCCTCTCTCTGTGCCACAAAGGGGAAGCTGTGATGGGCTTGAGGTACCTGCCCTCCATCCCACCTGCTCCTGACTTCAGGGATCAAATCCTATCACAGAAAAGGGCATGGGGAAGCCTTGTCATCTAAGCTAGTCTCACTGATGGTTTGGGGGCTTATTCTTTAATAAGGATATTGCTGAAAGAGGAGGGGGAGAGAGAAAAATCTTAATATTCGACATTCAGCATCAGCAGGGATTATTTTTTTTCCCTTAAATCTTTTTCTATCCCTGTTTCTCCCCCTCCTCCCATTTTTTCCTTCTGTTTGTCCCCGCAGTAAAACGAAAAGGAAAGAAAAGGGCAGAGAAAGGACAACGAAAAGCAAAAATATTTCCAGCCTCCATTTGCGGTGGTTATTTTGTTGTTGTTGATTTTTTTTTTTTTATCGTAGCAACAAATCTGAAAGATTAAGGGCAACTTTAAAGACTGTTTAATAAAAGAACCTTAATCAGCCTCTCCTGTGATGTTCCTCCCCCAGCTGAATTAATGGGGAGTTTGAGGTGCGGAGCGGACCTTTTTCTCTTGCTGTTTTTTATTTATTTTTTTTTTTTAACGATTAAATAATAATAACGCGATGATTAAAACGGTTCCAGAGCAGGGCAGCGCCTCCCTGCGCAGGGCTGGGCTGTGCCGGGGGGCGGGAGGTGATGCTGGCGGCGGCGGGAGCGGGGCCGCGGGTGCTGCGGTAGCGGAGCGGGGCCGCTCCCAGCCCACGCTGCCACTGCGGGAGCGCGGGAGAAGGGTGGGAAAAGCGTCGGGAAAAGTAGGGCAGCAGCTGGCGAGGGGCCTGCCGAGAGCGTCCTTCCAAGCCGGCTTCTTGCTTTTCTTCTCTTGCCTGTCCAAGGCTTTCCCGGATGCCGAGATGTCCCTTTTCAGGGTGCCAGAAGTGTTGGCTAGGAAAGCTGACCTGGGAACAGAGACTAGGTAGAGTAAAAGAATAAAAAGGTATTTGTTAAAAGGATCCAGCTTGGGTGATAAAAGAACCCCTTGGGGCTGCACCCAAGCAATCCAGCAATGGTCCCCTAATGGATCCCCGGTCGTGAGGTCTCACACTTTTATCAGCTCTGGTCCATTAACATATTGGAGTTAATTGTCCAATTCCAGCCTCAGGTTATGAAGCTCCATCCTCTTTGTTCTTTCTCTGTTCTTCACTGTTGTTTACACTTTTGGCCTAAAATTTGTCCTTGGTCCCCAGCTGGAAAGGAATTGTTTTGTCTGTCTACCCTGTGCAGAGAGCTCACCAGCACGTAATATGAAACCCAGAACTACACATCGAAACAGCCCAGGGTCCAGAAAAATATAAAAGCTAAAACTTCAGGCATCAGATGTTTGGCACTGGGGTGCTCAGAGGGATAAACCTGCTCCTCTCCGGCCTGTGGTTCTGTGGGTGTGCGTGCCCAGGGAGGGATGCTCGCAGCTGCGATGCCCGGTGGGCAGCAGAACATCCTTCCCTTCCCCAGGAGCACCGGGTGCTTCACAGCCCTGCTTGCTGCTGCTGCTGGTGCTGCTTTAAAGTCACTCCTCGTGCCCGAAGCCAAGGCGATCGCCTCCGGATTTGCACGTTCAGGGAAAAAAAGAAAACCCACCCATTGCAAAACAGCCGCCTGGAAGTTGCACTCTCAAGGGGAGCGCTGGGGAATTTACATTTTGAAATATGTATGTAATTTGGGTAAAGGGGAAATCTCTCTCTGTCTGCAAAACCGTCGGCTTTCTTTCTCCCAGAGTTAGTGTTTTCCAAACTGCAGTGCTCAATTGAACAGGTGACCTTTTTTTTTTTTTTTTTTTTCCCTTCTCTATGTTTTCCAAGGAGAGCTCGGAGCTTCCAGTTGGTTTGCTGCAGTTTGAAGGATAATTAATAATTCTTTGGGCTTTTCTGGCATTAACCAGGGCAACAAGTCCCTGTTTGTTCCTTGTTTTCTTCTCCCTTCTCTCTTTTCTTGTTGAAATGATTATTCTTTTCACAACGGGAGCCCAGCACACGCCGTACATGTGAATAAACAGCGCGTTACCGCCTTCTCCGCTGCTGGCACTTTCCTTTCATGGGCCAAAGCAAATAAATAAAAAGTTCATATAATTATTATATCCATTTAAAATGGCGTTGTAGCTCAGTAAACAGAACAAACTCAACAAGAGGACCGTGACAATGGAATTAAAATAGCACAAAGGGAAGTGTCTGTGCCTGTAACAAGAACCAGCGCTAGATGAAATTTGGAGATAGTTTTCCAACAAAACTGCTTCCCTGAAGGGAATGTATAAAACAGCACAAAAGAAGCCAGCACAATAGAGTGTAACAGGGATTTGCTACATAATTCCTCCTCCTTTTCTCTCTTTCTTTCTTTTTTTTTTTTTTGATTTTAATTCACTCTCTTTTCCGTGGGTATTTATGGGGATTCGCGCAGCTCATGGCTCCGCTAAAACCAGAAATAAGGAACAATTTACTCCAATCTGCTTGTGTCGTGCTGTAAATCCATATAATGAAAAATGAAGAAATTTGTACCATAAGGGATCTCAGCTGTTTACACTTCTCAGGAGGCTTCGCCTTTGATTATCATAATCATAAAGATAAACAAAAGAGTAGTGGCTCCATAAATACTCCGGCGTAATGCATAATCAGCAAGATAAATCTCTCTCTTTCTGGCTCCCAGGACGGGAAGTGCTGCCAGAGCATGGGTGTTTCTCCTCTGGGGATTGGGGATGGTTGGAATTTGGGCTGGACTCTCTTCGCTGAGGCTGGCAGGGGCACAGAGATGCTGTGGTGGGACACTGAAGCCCAGGATGCTGCAGTGGGACGCACAGGGATGTTGTGGCGGGGATGCCCTATGTGAGAGATTTAGCTAAAAAGTTGTTTTATTTTAATATTTATTTATTAAATATTTATTTATAAGTGAGGCCTTATTTAATAAGGCCATTGCATGCAGAAACATCTCTGGGGCTGCTCAGCTCCTCCTTCCCACCCTTTTCTCAGCACAGGCTTCGCTTTCTGCATTCCTTTCCCTGTCCCCATCCAGTCCTGGTTTAATAAAGGTGCTCAGCGAGGGAGGCCAGCTGCAAGCTCTTCCTTTGGCTGTGAGAGGAGGAATCTGCTTATTTTTTTTTTCTCCAAGGGTGTAATTAGGGCTGGCTGGGTGCACCCCCTCATTACCCACGCTGGGGAGGAATGCTCTCTAATTACCAAGTTTGCCTGTCGCCAGGCAGGAGGGACAGGAGGGACTTCTGCCCCGCTGGGAAATGCCTGTCTATCCCTCTGTCTCGGGCTGGGTGGGCTCTGGGAGGAGCTGGAGGCTGTGGGACGGAGGGATGGGGCTGGCTCGGGGCTGGGTGATGTCAGGTTTGGCAGGAAGGGACTGTGAAGCTGCTGGAAGAGGGCGGCCGGTGGAGGAAAAGGAGCCAGGCTGTCGGGCAGAGATGCTTGGGGGAAAGGTTAAGTGGTTCTTTCCAGGTTTAGTTGTCAATAAGAGTGGTGAGAACAGAGAGGCCGAATGTGGATTCCAGGTGCTTTCCTGGCTGGTGGGAGCAGGAGGGGATGGGCTTCAGTTTTCTGGGGGCCAGAGAGGTAGAACAGCCCATTCTGCACGCCCCAGCACACACCTGCACACAGCAGCACTCTGCGTGCTGGGTTTCTGTGGTCCTGCCTCTGCTGAGGTGCCAAGCCTGGGAGCACGAGGGTGGTCACCCCACGAGCACAGCATCCCCATGGATTTTTGAGATCACAATCCAGCCCTTCTCCAGACTGGAGGCGAGGTAGACTCGTGGAGTGGTTTGGCTTGGAAGGGACCTTTAGAGATTGTGGACTTCCGACTCCCACCCTGGGCAGGGACACCTTCCAGCAGACCAGGGTGCTCCACGCTCCGTCCAGCTTGGCCTGACACTGCCAGGGACGGGGCAGCTTCTCCAGGCAACCTATTCCAGGGTCCCACAACCCTCACAAGGAAGAACTTCTTCCATAAATTTCCCCTTCCTCTTTGAACCCGAATGAACCCAGGCACCGCTGGTTATCCTTGCTGCCCCTGAAGGTTCCACGCTCAGTTTTGTGGCTTCTGCTGGCAGCTCGGGGCCGTCCCATCCCGGGAGGGAGAGGTTAATGAGCCGCACTGAGTTAATGAGTCCGGGGGTTACATCAGCCAGCTGCAGCCCTGGGGACCTGTTACGTTCCCTGCATCTCACATTCGTCAGCACTTCCAGATGAGCAATCCCAGCCTTTCCAAGGCACGGGATTGTGTGGGGTCTGTGCAGGGAGGCAGCAGGGAGAGAGTTGGGGGTGAGTGCCTTCAAATCTCCCAAGCCCACGCTCAGTTACACACACCTTGTGCCTTGGGTTGTCCTCTTTTCTCCCTGCTGTGTTTCCAGTGGGATGTGACCCTGGAGAAGGGGCTGTGGCTCGCTGTGGCACTGCTCCACCTCACGGACACTGCACCTTTGAAGGTGCCGCCTGCTGCTGTCACCTCCTCAGAGATGGGGCTTGGTGTTGAGGGCCCACACGGGCGTGTGGGAGGCTGAACTGGGTGGAGCAAGGGTGAGAAGGGGATGCTTGGGGAGGAGAGAATGATGTTTGGGTGGGGAAGGATGCTCAGGGTGCTTTTAGGATGGAAAGTTTGGGTGTGTGTTTCCGCTGGACACAAAGTTGGTGCCTGCGATGGGAAGCCCATGGGAATAGGACAGTCTGGACTGCTGATGCCGGTTCCCCCCGAGCTCAGGGACGGACTGGAACGTGGTGGGATGCCTCTGTGTCCCTCCAGGGCTGGCAGCAGGGATGCCCTCAGTCAGCCAGGGGTTCGGGAACGGCAGGGAGCCATGCCGTGGCTCCAGCATCAAAATTTGCTGGAGTTGAAATGGCAGCAGCACTAATCTCTGAACGAGCCTGTTCGTACGTTCTCCCTGGAGGCAACAGGAGGGGGGATTTGGGGTGGGGGACAGCCCCGCTCCAGCCCCTCAGACACCTCCTGCAGCCAAGCCGATGGCTGGAGCATCTCCTCCATCTCTGCCTCCGGAGCCAGAGCCATTCCCATCCCTGCTGGGGGATTGGGAAGGGGGATTGGGGAAGGCAGATGACTCCTCCTGCGGTGCTGGAGATAAGCTGTCATATATTTTTTCATTTCTGCAGGAGGATTTTAACCCACCTGGCAGGTTTAACTATTCCCTGCCAGGCCTTCCCAGGAGCCAGCGCCTGCCCCGAGGCGAGCAGCAACGCGGGGAGGTGGAGACAGAAAGGGTTAAGCTTCCACTGCCACCGAGGTTTAGCTGGAGAAACCCAGGCATCCCAGCCTAATCCCTGCATCCTCACATCGCATCCCTGCCTGCCTGCTGCTGGGAGGAGGGATGCTGGTGGCCGTGGGTGATGGGCAGCCACTAATGCTCCTGTAATCTTCCAAATATTTGGAGGGATAACAGTTGCAGGAGGGAGGATTTTAACGCTTTCCTGGGGAGGTGCGCTCGGCCATTGCTGCATGGGGAGTTGCTTCCCGGGCTCGCCGTCCCTGGTGCGGCGTGTTTGGGGTGATGGAGGCGGGGTTGAGGCTGGATCCCGGCTCCGGTGCTGCTCCCTTCGGGGGTGGGGCGGGTTTGGGGTCACGGATCTTGACAAGTTGCGAACGCTGGCTGCAAACATCTGCAAATCACCCCCCAGGGAACAGATGCTGCGGATAATCCAGCTCAACCCCAGCCGATTAAAATGTGTGATGAGGGATGGGGAGAGGAAAAGAAGTGCCTGTTCCCCTCCTCCCTTTTCCTCTCATTGCTCCTACTACACTCCTCCCCAAGGCTTCAGGAATTGGTCCTGTGGGTCGAGCTGGGAGCTGCCCTCTCTTTGTCGAGCTGTAACGCCATGCCCCAAGTAGTGTGAGATTGTGGGATGGCGACAGCCTGGGACTTCCAAAAAAAAAAAAAAAAAAAAACCCAAAAAACCCCAGAGGAGATCTGGGAAGCAGGCACCCACCTCCAGCAGGAAGGAGGGAAGCCGGCAGATGGGAACCCCCTGCAGACGTCTGCCAGGGAGATGATTACAGGCAGTGAAGCGCGCTCTCAAATATTTATTAGTTTGTCACTGCTGGGAGTTTTATTGCTGGTGTGATTGCAGGACTGGAAATCCCGGCTGCGCAGGGCTCCTTTCCTGCTTTCCCAGGCAAAAGCACCTCCCGTGCCTGCCGCTCCTGCGGTCACAGTGTCACCTGGGTGGCACCGGAGCCGCGGTGGCAGTGGCCTCCGGAGGTGGTGGGGTTGCCCCACTGGGAAGTGCCGTTTTCTGGGGGATGTTTTGCAGTGGTTGCTGGGCAGTCAGGGCACACAGCAGCAGCAGCAGTTGTTCCTGCACAAGCAGCCGTGTTTCTCCCCCCCCGACTGAGGGGGGATTTTTTGGGGGGCCCCCCAGGAGCGTGGGCAGAGCGAGAGGCTTCCCATGCGGCGGGTGGCCAGGCGTCGGGAACGGGGATGAAAGGCTGGCTTGATGGCTTATGATAAATGTGCCCAGCATGGTTCTCCTCCCTTTTCTCATCCAAAGTCCCCGTTGTTCCTATGCCTTAATTCTTCCCCGGTGTGTTTAAATAGCAGCGACCGTTTCATGCTGGAGGAAAACGCCCTGCCCAGCTGCAAATGTTTTTTTCCCAGCTAATTTCTGAATGGAAAAATCACCCTCCCCCTTGATTTGGTCCCGTCTATGAGTCTGGGCAATCTGTGGGGTTGGGGCTCCGTGGCATGGCCCCGGTTGTGAGTCTGCCATGAAAAACCCATCATCCTTTTCCCCTGTCGCCTGTTAGAGCTGCTTTTTTGGCCCCAGATCTTTCCTGGCCAGAGACAAAAGATCTCTCAGCTGTTGTGAGTTTGCAGGATTTTAACTTTCCCAGCGTGCTCCTTGCTTAAAAGGTTCAGGTGTTTTGGTTCAAGCCTTAAACCCAGCGGGTTTTTGTAGCCACCGAAAGCAGATGTTGGATCTGGCTGGTGACACCGTTCCTATTCCCCCACCCTCATCCCCAAAGTCACTGCGCCCACGTGGAGAAGAACCTTGAAGGGCCAGCATTTGTTTGAGCAGACCCCTCTTGGAGCAGGGTGTGGATGGGGTTTTTGGTACCACCAGGAACGTTTCAGCCCCAAACCTTGTGCTGGGGGCCCGAGGCGGCTCCCGCTGCAGCCTTCACCCTTCCGGCTGCCGATGATCCCGGTGAGTCACAAATCTGGGATTTTCATCCCCATCCGGCCGTGACTCATCCCCTCCCAGCTCCCAGATCCTCTTGGACGACCTAAAGTCTTGTTTAGCATCACCAGAGTGGTGGTGAGGTGGGAGGAAGCATATCCTTGGTGTTGGCTGTTGGACAGGGAGCTCTCCTCCTGGCCTGTGGTTTTGGATCGGGGCACTTCGGGGTGTCACCTCTGCAGGGGAAGATCCTTCCAAAAACCGGCTCTTAGGATACCTGTACCCATTCCCAGCTGCCAGGCTCAGGGCTGATTTCGCCACGGGGACGCAGGGAGCATCGTATCAGGGAGGTTTGCACACAAGCCCGTGAGTGAAGTTTTGTTGGCTGCCTCTGTTGCCAGTTCGATTATCTCCTGCCAGCCCCCTTTGCCAGGGAATTTAGAGCTGTGGAGTGGAAGCGGTTTTTGAAATTAACCAAAAAGAAAAGCAACACACAACCAATGAAAGGACAACCCAATGGATGAAAAACTGAGTAGCAAATTTTAAAAAGGGCAGGAGACAAAAAGGGGTATTTGATATTTGCTGCTGTGACAGGTGAAAGGCTGCTCAGCAGGAGAGGGGAGCAGGAGCAGTGGCCCGAGGTGGTCACAGGGAGCAGCGTGGGATTGTTCAGGGTGGGGGTCACACACCTCGGCATTCCCTGTCTCCCTGCCTGCCACGGGGCCCGGGAAAATTACAGGTCTGCAAATGAGATGGGGGAGGAAATAACCAGCAGCAGAGAGGTGGGGAAGAGCCAGCCAGAGAGAGAGAGAGAAATTAGCCCGGAGTTTAATTCATTGTTTCCAAAAGAGCAGTTAATGGATTATGACAAATGTCCTACCGCTCTCCCTTAGTGCTGTGTTAAATGGAAATGGAAAGTCAATTTTCCTAAATGGATTTTAAACGACTGACCTCGTGCATTTTTTTTTTCCCCCTCACTGATTTTTGCTCAGGAGGAAGCTTGGTCATCTTGTTTTCTTGGTGTATCTGATTATATTTTTTTATATTCTTCTTCCTCCTCCTCCTCCTCACAGCTTGGGATTCTGATTCTCTCTCTGCAGCACTGCTCCTTGCCAAGGGTGGTGAAGGGAGTGGGCTCCTTTCTTTTCCCTGCCAGCTGTGGAGATGTTATCGCGGGGCTGGGGATATTTACTGTTTTCCTGCATGCTGCAGTGCCTGGAGTTGAGAATCACAGCTCTGGCTGGGGGAAGAGAGGAGGAGGAAAAGCTCATAACTCCTTTGAGTGTAAAGAAAAGCCTCGAGATGTGACCTGACTGCTAGTGAGATTCCCAGGAACAACAAGTTAAGCAGCAGCATCCCTGTGCACCTGTGTGGGGGTTTTTATTACTCCTGTGATATTTGGGGTTGATCTTAATGGCCTGGAAACGGGTCTCCTGCAGATAATGCTCAGCTTCAGCCACAGCATCGTCCCAAGCTGCTTCTGGGAATGAGCCACCCTGAGGCTCCCGCTCCTAAGGGATAATGTTCCTGTGTGAGCGCTGAGCTGCTCACCCCTTCCCGAGATTTTTCTTGGCCTGGCCTGAGCAGACATGACCTCCAGCTGGTTTTGCCTTTAGATGGCTCTTGGAAGCAAACAAGCGGGAATATGGAGCTCCCCAGGGCTGTCCCTGTTTTCTGGGATCGTGTGGGTCCTGGTGGCACCTTTGGGTGATGTTCCCTGGAGGTGGCTGGGCTGGAAGCGATCGCTCGCCTGTTGGGCGATGCTGAAATCCAGTGTTGGCGGGGGTGAGATCCCAAATGCAGCTCCAGGGAAGGTGTGGATGGCTGAGATTTGTGCTGGGGGTATGGTCAGCATTCCCACACGAGCCCTGCCAGCATTTTGCTGGGAGCATGCCCGTGCATCCCTCAGGGCTGTGAGGAGGAGGCTTGGGGTGGAGAACACCAGCCCCTTCGGAGCCTCTCCGTGTCCCTGTCACTATCCCTGGATTTGTTTTGCTTTTCCCGTCCTCTAGTGCGATCACCCAGGCTTTGGGCTCGCGGTACGGATGGGTGGCCAGCACCCAGGTGAAACAGGATTGACCCCACATCTCTGCAGCTCGCGGGGGTTTGCCTTGCTGGTTTTCTGGCGAGCCTCCAGCCCTCTTTTTGCTTTCCCACACATCCTCAGCTGTTGCCGCCGCCGCCGCGCGGGGCAGGGGGGGAGCAGGGGGCGATGGAGGCGTGGAGCACCTCCCGAGCCTCTGGGTGTCCTGGCAGGGCTGGAGTACAGCGATGTGCTGCCCGACTCCTTCCCGTCGGCGCCGGCGGAGACGCTCCCGCACTTCCTGCTGGAGCCGCAGGACGCGTACATCGTGAAGAACAAGCCCGTGGAGCTCGTGTGCCGCGCCAACCCCGCCACGCAGATCTACTTCAAGTGCAACGGCGAGTGGGTCAACCAGAACGACCACGTCACCAAGGAGAGCCTGGACGAGGTCACCGGTGAGCAAAATCCCCCTGCCTTCCCTGTCTCGCTGCTTTCCAGGCCCTTTTCCCTCTTGCCACGCTGTTGGTGGTTCTCCTCCAGGCAGATTTCCCAGAACCTTGGTGAAAACACCGTGATGGTGCCGAGGTCGCCACAATTCCCCCAGAGCTTGGGGAAGTCACCCTGCCTGATTTCATGCTCACCCATGTGCAGGACGTGGGGTTCTTAAAATGGATTTTGAAGGCAGCATGTTTGAATCTGATATATTAAAAAAAAAAAAAAAAAAAAAAAGACTGCTTTCCTACAGAATGCCTAATCAACATGTAGGAGTCATTGCCAGTAGGGGTGGCAAAGGCTGGCAGCTTATGCAGGTTCACAGAGGGATTAAGTGTTTAATGGGTAATGAGAGCAATTGCAGGTAGGATTTGAAATGCCTGTTGATGGCAAATGAGCTCTTTTCTGCCTCAGAGGATAAGTCAGCCTCTGGCTGCCTGAAACGAGGTGAGAAGGTGGCTTAGGCATCTTAGGGGGGGTCTTACTCCATGGGATTGGGCTCAGCGGAGCTGCTTGGTCCATGCCTTGAAACATCCTGGCATGAGAACAAGATGTGGGGTTGGCTATATCATGTAGTCAAGTCGATTTGCTAAAATTGGGGTGCTTTAGCTCGGCACCCATCTTTTCTGCACCAGTTTTGGTACCTGCGGCTGATCAGGAGTGGAGGAAAACGGTCACGTTTCCCCTGTGAGATCTACGCTCTGCAAATCCCTGTGCATGTGGCATAGGGAGAGCTTTAGATCAAGGCAGCCTTTTGAGCTGCAGTGGTGTTGGCCTTGGAAGGCAGAGAGAGGCCCCAGCCTGGAGGAGCCAGCAGTATTTTGACAGAATCTCCTCTTGTCCCTGTGATTTTTCCCACAGCCTTGCCCTTCCCTGGTGTCTCTTGCTCTCCTCCCCGTAGTAGCCGTGAGCCGGTCTGTGCTGGGGTGCATCGCTGAACCTGCTCTGTAACGGGAAGATCCTTTCTTTCCTTTGCAGCTTTTTCAGCCTTTCCTCCTAAAGCTGCTTTAGCCATTCACGGGATGTTTTTCCTCTAGAGGCAGAATGGTCAGAGATGCCCAGCCAGGCCGTCCCTTTGCTTCTCTGGAGGCTGACAGGAGCAGGGCACACTCTGTTTCTCTCTTTCGGGGTGCATCTCCTCCTCCCAAACCGCAGAGGCCCAGTTTGAAACCCTCACTGCTGTAGGGCAGAGTCACTGCTGGTCAGTGACCGAGCAGCCTTTGCCAAGGGGTTTTTCGTTTATTTATAACATCTGGCCATGCTGGCTCCAGCCAAAGGTCTGTGTGCCCTGTGTGTGGCAGCGGAGGGTGCTTGGGGGAAGATCACGGAACCAGGACAAGGAGGGAGCGACGGAGCTGCCCTGTCACCCTCCCAGCTTTCCACCACTCGCAATCAGGGGCTCTCAGCTCTGGTGGCAACATCTGAACAGTGCGGTCCAGCCCTGGGTGGAATCGCCTCTTGTTAATTTGTCTAATTGCTCTTAGGACTCATTTCTCTGGGGGTCCCATGCCTTAGTGATGTGTAGTGTGGAAAGAAACTCTCTATTTCATAGACCTGTGGAATGGTTTGGGTTGGAAGGGACCTTAAAGATGATCTAGTGGGCCTGGGTTGTTCTAAGCTCCACCCAGCCCGGCCTGGAACACTCTCAGAGATGGGACATCCATCTGGGCAGCCTGTGTCTGTGGGAACTCATTTGCTTTGGTCCAGCCTATCTCGCTCTCAGATTCCAGTCTGCTGTGACAATTTGGGAAGGAAGCAGCACGCCCCTCCTTCATCCAGGCCTCAAAGGTGGCATTGCTGCTATCAGGGATTGAGCCAGCAGTGCCTGCAGGTGATGCCGTGCATGCAAAAGCTGCCAGCGTGGGCATCTCTGCCTGGCAGCCTCCCTGAGGAAAACGGAGCTGGAACCAAAGTGGTGCTAAAAATTCTGCATTTGCAGCGCCCGGCGTTGTTCAGTAAAGCTGACGGAAAGGGCACGGGGGAGAGCCGGGCACAAAGGCACGGGTTAACATGGTTAGTTCTTAAGTGTCCGTGGTTAAAAGCTTGGAAAAAGGGTCCTTTAAGAAGAAGGGGAAAAAAAAAAACCTGGGAACTTTTAAGATGACGTGTCTTGAATGAGCCTGGCTCAGTAATGCTCTGACTGCACCTGATCCAAAACATTTCATGCGGAAGAAAGCAAAAATAGGCCAAGTCAGGGAGGATAATTCAGCTGGGTGAGGAGGGCTAGGAGGGGAGAGTGGCTCTGTTTGGGTGCCTGGAAGTCCTTAGGAAGTCACTCCTGTGCACCATGAGCTCGCTCTTCAGTTTTGGGTAGTCACTGCTTTCAGTGGGGACAGAGGTAGGGCATTAGCAGGATGCTTCCCACCTTTCCTGGGTGCTCAAGCCACCAGAGCTTCCCAGACTGGATTGGAGCCATATCTCCATCCTGGGTCCTTTTAGAATCCCTGAGTTTCCCAAAAGTGCTTGGCCTAAATACCTTTGCTTTTGGAGTTTTCTTGTTGTGGTTTTTTTTTTTCTTTCTTTTTTTTTTTTGTTTTTTTTTTTTTTTTTTTTTTTTTTTTTTTTTTTTTTTTTTTTTCCCTGAATAGTGACAAAGTAAATTGTATTTCCATGTCAGCTCTTCTGCAGGAAGGTGGCAGGGAGACAGTAATTGCTCCTCACAGCACTGGGAGTGAGCTGTAACAAAATTACAGCTGGGGAGCGTGCGGCTCTCGATCACTGTGAAATTGAGGCCTTTTTAAAATAGAAACTGAAAAAAAAACCCCCCGAAAACGGCCAGGTATTGCTTAAAATAAGGAAAAGTGAGGCGTGAATCCCTCCTGCCCTTGGTGATGGTCACTGATACTTCAGCATCCTGCAGTCCAGGGGACCATGTCCTGGCTGTGGTGGTGTCACCTCTGTCATTGCACCCCTGCCATGGCCAGGCTGATTTCTGTAAGATTTTAATTATCTTGTTATATTTGTATCCAAATGGCACAGACAGGGGTGGTTTTCTCCCCACAGCAAAGCCTGGGGGAAGCATCCTTCAAACCCTGGTGGGTGGAAAGGGGTCTGGACAGGCATGTGGGAGAGAGCTGGTGGAGGAGAAATGCTGAAGAGAATCTGGTCCTGCTCAGCTGGACTGGGGGGGGAAAAAAAGGCACTTCCAAGTGATGTCCTGGCTTCATCCTCCAGAGGGAACAGTCTCCCTGATCGGCGAGGTGCCAGCCCCAGATGGGAAGCCTCCAACTCTCTGTCCTCCGGCTTTGCCACGTGCACCGCCCCTCTTGGGTGCTGCCTCAGTGTCCCTGCTCCTGGCTGCTCCTGCCCTCCTGACCCGTGCCTGTGTCCCCCTGCAGGGCTGCTGGTGCGGGAGGTGCAGATCGAGGTGTCCCGGCAGCAGGTGGAGGAGCTCTTCGGCCTGGAGGATTACTGGTGCCAGTGCGTGGCCTGGAGCTCGGCGGGCACCACCAAGAGCCGCCGGGCCTACGTCCGCATCGCCTGTAAGTGCTGCTCCCGCCCCCAAAGGCTCCTTCTGCGCTTTCTGATCACTTTAGGATGACCCATCCTTGCTGGGTGGCCCTGGTTTCCTCTCCCCACGCCAGCTTTGCTTCTGAGTGTCACCGTGCCCAGCTGCCAGGGTGGTGGCACTGCCGGGGTTAACGCCGCATTGCCCAGCAGCGTGCTCAGCGCTTCCCGGGGTTTTATTATCCCTAATAACCCGGCGGGTGGCACCTTGCACGCTCCGCCTGGACCAGTGACTCTGCGTCCTCTGAGTCCCTGCTGTCACATGTCACTGCCCTGGCAGCCCGGTTAAGGGCGAGTCAGCGAGGCTGGGCCCACCTGAGTTTGCTCGATTAGCACATGAGATGGCAGAGCTACAGGAGGACAGCCAGGCTTCCCCATTCCCAAAGGGATTTTGCTATCAGAGGGATGATAATCCCACGTGTTATCCAAAACAGAGAAGGCTGCTGGATCGGCTGTGCTGCTGAAGGGTTTAGCCTGGGAAAAGACTCACAGAATCACAGAAAGTTTTGGGTTGGAAGGGACCTTAAAACTCACCTCATTCCAATCCTATGCCCTCCTCTAGACCAGCTTGCTGGAAACCTCCTCGAGCCTAGCCTTGAACACTTCTGTGGTGTTTTTTGCAGCAGTGTTCAGGAGCCACATGGAGAGGTCTGGGAGTTGTAGCAGAGGGTTGCAGCACCACCTAGTGATGCTCCTGCTCCTTCCCAGGCTCTGGAGCAGAACACTGCTGTGTCCCCCACATGCCGAGGGGCTCTGCTGGGAGGGATGAAGAAACACTGGATAAGCTGAGGTTAGCCCCAAAAGGAAAAGACGGGATGGGGTATATGCTGGCAAGCACATGAAGGAGGAGATATATCATCCTTGAGCACCATGTGCTGCCCCAAATCCATCCCAGAAAACACGGTTCTTCAGCTCCTTCCTCCCAGGACATGTTTTGCCCTGGCGGTCTGTGCCAGAGGGACTTCCTGACTTGAGGGTGCTTGGTGCTGAGCTGCTCACCAAAGTTTTGGAGGCTGCCCTGTTGCTGCTGCAGGCTGGTAACCCCTGGCTTCACCTTCCCCTCCCAGACCTACGGAAGAACTTTGATCAGGAGCCGCTGGGAAAGGAGGTCCCGCTGGAGCATGAGGTGCTGCTGCAGTGCCGCCCGCCCGAGGGAGTCCCACAGGCCGAGGTGAGCAGCTCCTGAAGGAATGCAGGGTGGGGTGTCCCATCCAGTCCTGTCCCATCCCGTCCCATCCCAGATGATCTCCTGTCAGCTCTCATTCAGCAGAATGGTTTATTTTGGGCAGCTCCCACTCCGCGCACTTCTTCCGCGCTTCCTAAGGTGCCTCAAAGGGAAGATCTGCCAAGGAGGCGCTCAGTGAGTTGTCTGGATGGGAGTGGGCACCAGTGGGAGCTGGTGCTGGGAAAATCGGTAGGGATGGGTTTTCCTACCATGCTAGTGGAGCTTTCCTTGCCCACAGCTCCGTCAGCCACTGGGAGCCGTGTGTTGAAGGGAGCCACAGTGTCTCATCCTTGGCCAAAACACCCATAATGTGCCCCAGTCAGGCCTGGTTTGGCCAGTTTTCAAGGACAAATAAATCCAGTCAGTGGTTAAAATGCTGAGGACATCTTTGGTGTTGGTGATGGCTTAATCCCCATCCCTTCCTTTCCTTTCCTGCCAGGTGGAGTGGCTGAGGAATGAGGATGTCATCGATCCCACTCAGGACACCAACTTCCTGATCACCATTGATCACAACCTCATCATCAAGCAGGCCCGGCTGCTGGACACTGCTAATTACACCTGCATGGCCAAGAACATCGTGGCCAAGCGCCGCAGCACCACGGCTGCTGTCATCGTCTATGGTACCGTGCTCCAGGAGGGGACCTTTGGTGCTGGCCCTGTCTCCAAGCCAGGGGGGAATACGGGCACTTCCTGAGGGTGGATGGAGGGAATTAGTGCATTACATCAGGTGATAACCAATATCAATTCCCTGTGAGGAGCGGCTGAGGGAGCTGGGGGTGTTTAACCTGGAGAAAAGGAGACTCAGGGGTGACCTTGTCACTCTCTACAACTCCCTGCAGGGTGGCTGTGCTCAGCTGGGCTTGGGCTCTTTCTCCAGGCAGCACTGACAGAATGAGAGTGCACAGCCTCAAGCTGCACCAAGGAAAATATAGCTTGGATATTAGGAAAAAGTTCTTCATGGAAAGGGTGATAAAGTAATGGAATGGCTGCCCAGGGAGGATGTGGATGTGTTTAAAAATCCTGGATGTGGCATTTGGTGCCATGGTTTAGTTGAAGAATTAGGGCACAGGTTGGACTCAATGATCTCGAAGGTCTCTTCCAGCCTGGCGATTCTGTGATTCTGTGATCTGCAGAACAGGAGCCTCTAATGGCTTTTGCAGGCAGTGTGGAGAGGTTGGAGGTGCAGGCGTGGAGGGATTTCTGAGCATTCCGGAATTCTCGGCTGGGCAGGAGGGTGGATGGAGCTTGGATCCCGACGGATTGCTCTGACTGTCAAAGCAGCTGGAAAGCTGTATTTGGCTGAACTTTGCTATGAAATCAAGGATCTCCTCAGGGCCAGACACAAAAATATTTGCAAAGTGGAAGAAAGACCAAAGCAGTCTTGAGCATCTCAGGCACGTAGTGGTGACACAAGAGGGAGTTTTGTGGTTTGCCGTTCATGAGGCTGAGCTGTAATGGCGGGTCACAGAACATGTAAGAACTCATGGCTTAGCTCCAGTCTGAGGCTGAGCTGATGGACTGGGCTCCAGAGTGAACTCTGCCCATCTCCCCTGCAGTGAATGGTGGCTGGTCCACCTGGTCCGAGTGGTCTCCGTGCAATAACCGCTGTGGCCGGGGCTGGCAGAAGCGCACCCGGACCTGCACCAACCCCGCGCCCCTCAACGGCGGCTCCTTCTGTGACGGGCAGCCCTTCCAGAAAATCACCTGCACCACCCTCTGCCCAGGTAAGGAGGGTTCAGAAACCTCCGTGCCCACGCTGCCTGTGCCCCAGGCCGTGGTTGGGATTGTTGGGATTGTTCAGCCTGGGCAAAAGAAGGAGAGAGATTATTTACAAGGGCCCGGCGTGGCAGCACAGCAGAGAATAGCTTCACACAGACAGAGGGCAGGATTAGATGGGATTTTGGGAGGAAATTCTTCCCTGTGAGGGTGGGGAGGCCCTGACACAGGTTGCCCAGACAAACTGTGGCTGCTCCGTCCCTGAAAGTGTCCAAAGCCAGCTTGAATGGGGCTTGGAGCACCTTGGGACAGCAGAGGGTGTCCCACAGCAGGGGGTTGGAACAAGCTGGTCTTTAGGGAGTGCTGGGATAGCACTCCCCAAGGTGGGAGGGTTGTACTGATGCTGCCGTGTCCGCTGCCCGCAGTGGACGGCGCGTGGACGGAGTGGAGCAAGTGGTCGGCGTGCAGCACCGAGTGCACCCACTGGCGCAGCCGCGAGTGCGCGGCCCCCGTGCCCCGCAACGGCGGCAAGGACTGCAGCGGGGTGCTGCTGGACTCCAAAAACTGCACCGACGGCCTCTGCCTGCACAGTGAGTACCCGGGAGGGTGGCCGCGGGCGTGGGGACGTGCCACAGGAGATGCTGCTGGCTGTGGGTGCTCCTGCACTTGGCCGTGCTTTGTTGGCCGTGCCTCCAAGCTGATGGGGCAGCCGCTGCCACCAGAGTTTTAAGTCGTGTCTTTAAAAAGGTGTTTTCAAGCAGATTCACCCCTTTCAGAGTTATTTCTTAGCTGGAGGAAGAGATATTGGGAATGTTGGGGGTTTTGGGGGATCTAAATGTGCTGCTGGCATTGAGGCCCGATGCTCCTCCCAAACGTTTGGGGTGTCTGCTGAAATAAAGCTGGTTGTGGGTAGACAGGGCAACAGGAGGGGTTTCTCAGCCACACCAGGAAACACCTTCCCTGGGTCACTGCTGGCAGTTCTGGAGGTGGTTTTTTGAGAAAATAAACCCATAATGATGATAATAGTGCTGCTACCTGTGAGTGGGCGTGCTGAAGGCAGTCAATGCTGCCACCTGCTGCTGTGTGACACCACTGTCCCCTTTACTGCCTGAGCACGGGGATGTCTTTGTCACCGTGTTCTGCCTGGCTTTTGGAATGCCCCAGGGAATGATGCTGATCTCCCACACCCCCCCTGGGCTGGCTTACCTCCCACTTTCTGTTTCATCTCATCCCCATCATCACCTTCACCTTTTTCTTTTCTGACTTTGTTTTTCCTAACAGATAAAAGAATTCTAAACGAGCCCAAAAGCCACCGTAAGTGCTCATTTCATGGCCATTTTTCTTTTTGTTTGTCCCTGTGGTTTTGTTCTGTTGAATCCATGGCAGGGGTTCCCTGGCAGCCGGGCAAGGGCAGGGTGGGAAGATGGAACAACTAAAGCCCACTCCAAAACTCCTGTGGGCTCCTCAGGGTTGTCTCTGTTAGGATGTGAGGGTTGCTCACAGCTTCATGAACCTGAGCTGCACAAGCCCAATGTTTCTGGGTGCTCAGGTGACGTTTGCAGGAGCTGTGGCCAGGTGTCCTCCAAAGGTCTGAGGGTTTCACCTCCATCTCATTCTCTGGCATTGCTCTTGACTTCCTGCTCTTGGAAAACACCTTCCGTCCTCTTGCCAGCCTTCCCAGCAGGCCCGGGGCACCTCTTTCTGCCCGTGCCTGAGTCAGTGGTGGGACTGGGGAGCGATGGCGGGTCTTGATGTGCTTCTCTGCTGCCCCTTTTTTCACCTCTGTGTCTTTAATCCCTCTCAGTGCTGGAGGCCACGGGCGATGTGGCCCTGTACGCCGGGCTGGTGGTGGCCGTTTTCGTCTTCGTCGTGATCCTCATGGCCGTGGGGGTGGTGGTGTACCGCAGGAGACGCCGGGATTTCGACACGGACATCACGGACTCGTCGGCCGCTCTGACCGGAGGGTTCCACCCCGTCAACTTCAAGACGTCCCGCCATGGTAAGAGCCATGGAGGTCCTCACCAGCCTTAGGTCGAGCAGAAGGAAAGTCACAGGAGAGGATGGATCCTCACTGGGCTCCCAGGCCCGTTTTCCCGAGGGAATATACTGATATTTGAAGGCTGAAGGCTCCGTGGAAGTGGTCGGGTGTCGATGGTAGGAATCAGGGCAGCCTAGTCTTCTGGAAGGTGCCCAATGGCAGGGGTTTGGAATGAGATGCTTTTGAAGGTCCCGTCCAACCCAAACCATTCTGAGATGTCTTCCACTCAAGCGGTACTTTTCCGTGCCCTTGTTTCACTGCTGTCTTCATCCCCCCTGTGTTTGCTGGTCCCGCAGACAACCCTCAGCTGCTGCACCCGTCCATGCAGCCGGACCTGACGGCCAGCGCGGGCGTGTACCGCGGCCCCATGTACGCCCTGCAGGACTCCTCCGACAAGATCCCCATGACCAACTCCCCGCTGCTGGACCCCCTGCCCAGCCTCAAGATCAAGGTGTACAACTCCTCCACCGCCTCCTCCTCCTCGCCGGGGCTGCACGACGGCACGGACCTGCTGGGGGGGGTCCCCGCCGCCTACCCGGGGGACGGCGCCAGGGACGGCCACTTCGCCAGCGTGCGGAGCAAAGGCCTGGGCTCCCAGCACCTCCTCGGCCTGCCCCGGGAGCATGGCTACAGCGCCAGCGGCACATTTGGCTGCCTGGGGGGAAGGCTCACCGTGCCAGGCACAGGTAAGCCACAGGCTGGGACCGTGTGGCTGCGGAACCGTCAAGGAGTCGCTCTTGTCCCTGCTCTGAGCCCTTTGCTCTCCCGAACCTGGCTCAGGGAGGGGAGGCAGAAAGCCGTTCCCAAGCCGGACATCTCGGGCTGGAGGTTACAGCCACCATGGGCTTGCCTTGGTCTTTCCCTGCCATTGATCCAGGGCCAGCGCCTTGCAAAAAAACCCAAAGATTAGGGTTTTCCTTCCTAGCAAAGAAACAGCTTTGGCCTGGCTCATCCTCGCAAGCAGGGCAGGCATGGGACATCCCAGAGAAGCTGTGGCTGCCCCCTCCCCAGAAGGGTTAAAGGCCAGGATGGACAAGGCTTGGAGCAGCCTGGGATAGTGGAAGGTGTCCCTGCCCAAGGCAGGGGGGTTGGAACTGGGTAATCTTTAAGGTCCCTTCCAGCCCAGAGCATTGTGTGTTCTCTGATCTGGAGGCGTTCCTCTCTGTGTTGCCCTGGTTCCCCGCTCTCCTCGTGCTCTCTGGCTGGGGTGGAGGGTGGTTTCTCCCTTACTGCCCCCTCTGCCCGTGGCTGACACCCGTGTGTGCCGTTCCAGGGGTGAGCCTGCTGGTGCCCCACGGGGCCATCCCCCAGGGGAAGTTCTACGAGATGTACCTGGTGCTCAACAAGGCTGAGACCGCTCTGTAAGTCACCCAGCTGGCCACCCTCTCCTCGCTGGCCACCAGGGAGTTCCCTGTCCAACCCGTGTCCCCTGTCCCTCCGCAGGCTGCCCTCTGAGGGCACACAGACCGTGCTGAGCCCCGCAGTGACCTGTGGGCCTACGGGCCTGCTCCTGTGCCGCCCTGTCGTCCTGACCATTCCCCACTGCGCCGACGTCGGCTCCTCGGATTGGATCTACCAGCTGAAAACACAGTCCCACCAGGGAAACTGGGAGGTGAGGGGGCAACCCAGCAGCCAGCAGTGACCCTGAGGGGCACAGCCCCTCGGACGGCGGGCTGACCCGCCACCTTCGTGTCTCTGTAGGAGGTTGTGACCCTGGATGAGGAGACCCTCAACACTCCCTGCTACTGCCAGCTGGAAGCCAAGTCCTGCCACATTTTGCTGGACCAGCTTGGCACCTATGTCTTTGTGGGGGAGTCCTACTCCAGGTCGGCCATCAAGAGGCTCCAGCTGGCCATCTTTGCCCCCAGCATCTGCACCTCCCTGGAGTACAGCCTCAAGGTCTACTGCCTGGAGGACACGCCAGATGCTCTGAAGGTAAATATCCCCTTCCCAAAGCTGTTTGTGCTGGCAGCAGGATGCTGCCTGGCGCCTCTCCGGATGGCCTGGCCCTGGGGAGCAGACAACCTGATGCAACTGCCTGCAAAGTGACCACAGTGAAATAATGAGGTGTTTACTGCTTTGCCTGTCCTTCCTGGTCCTCTGCGAAGGAAACAGGTTGGGTGTTGCGTAGCTCCTCTGCTGGGACCCCTCCTGCAGGCATTACACGAGAGGTTTGGCTGCTGATGGGCAGGTTTTTTATAGATCCTGTTATTCCTGCAGGGATCCGTGTCTCTCCCTGCCGTGGAAGGGTTTTGTGGCATAGATAACATTCAGTGCATCACGGGAAGCTGGAGTTGGGATGCTTTGGCTGCCCGGACCCACCAGTGCTGCGGCTGTTTGATTCCCTGTGACTTGTCCTGTTGGGATTGATGTGGTGCCTCTAGGTGGGGATGTAGGCAGGGCTCTGGCTCCTGGCTTGCCTTTTTCTCCTGAAAGCTGCTGCTGTGATGAAGGCATGGTGTTAAAAGCAGATAGAGTGGCACCCTTCAAGGAAGCGCCTGACCCTTGTGTTGGAGCTTTGTGTTCTTGAAGGAGTACAGAGGCGTTTAGGGATGTTCACATTAGAAAATTCACGTTTTAGGTGGGGTTGGTGTATGAGATGAGCCGGCAAGTTCTGTTTGGATGGCAGAAGCTGTTCTCCGTGGGCTTGAGGCTGCTGCTGGCTCTTCTTGGCAGCTCCTCTCCCCTCTCCAAAGCTGCTGGCTTTGGGCATGGAGGTGGGCAGAGGAGCAGCCCCTGCCCTTCTCCTGGGCCTCACCCTACCTGTCCCGCTGCCCCCAGGAAGTTCTGGAGCTGGAGAGGACGCTGGGAGGGTACCTGCTGGAGGAGCCCAAGCCCCTGCCCTTCAAGGACAGCTACCACAACCTGCGCCTCTCCATCCACGACATCCCCCACGCGCTGTGGAGGAGCAAACTGCTGGCCAAGTACCAGGTGAGGGGCAGCTGGGCTCCCAGACTGGGAGCACCGTCTCCAGCCAGGCCCCACGGGGCTGTGGGTGTCCTGGGCCTGTCTCCCAGAGGCACACAGGAGGAAGGGGACCGGTTTTCTGGTCTGTTTGGTGGGATGCTCTCTGTGAGGTCCATCTCCTCCCTCCTGGGGTGGCTGGTGGAGGTGGGATCTCCACGGGAGCTGCTGGAGCTGCTTCGCTGAGCCTGTGCTTTGGTGGCCCACAGGAAATCCCCTTCTACCACATCTGGAGCGGCAGCCAGCGAGCGCTGCACTGCACCTTCACGCTGGAGAGGTACAGCCAGGCCTCCACCGAGCTCACCTGCAAGATCTGCGTGCGGCAGGTGGAAGGGGAAGGGCAGATCTTCCAGCTCCACGTCACGCTGGGAGAGGTGAGCAGAGGGGAGATGGGAGGACAGCAGGGGACACGCTTGGACATTGCAGTAACTGCTCACCCTGTCCTTCCTCTTCCAGCACGGCAGTTCATCCGACACCCTCCGCTCCCACCACAGCGGTGCCACCACCACCACCACCCAGGTGGGACCCCACGCCTTCAAAATCCCCCTCTCCATCCGGCAGAAGATCTGCAACAGCCTGGATGCTCCCAACTCCAGGGGCAACGACTGGAGACTTCTCGCCCAGAAGCTTTCCATGGACCGGTGGGTCTCCCCAGGCTTTGCTTTCCCTTCCTGTGCCCCCAGCAGGGAGGCTTCACTCCGTGCTCCCTTTCAGCTGTAGACATCCAGCGGGGTTGTGTCCAGCTGTATAGGTCCATCCATAAATGGGGATAAAACTTTGCATAGTTATACCCATCTCTATCCTTGGATAGGATTTTAAACTAAAAGAGAAGAGGTTTAGGTGAGGTATTGGGAAGGGATTCTTCCCTTGGGGGTGTCGAGGCCCTGGCACAGGGTGCCCAGAAAAGGCTGCCCCTGGATCCCTGGAAGTGTCCAAGGCCAGGTTGGATGGAGCTTGGGATAGTGGAAGGTGACCCTACCCGTGGCAGGAGGGTTGGAGCTAGATGATCTTGAATGTCCCTTCCAACCCAAACAATTCTGGCATCCATCTGTGCCACACTTCTGCATCTCCTGTCACTTTGAATGGCCATTACTTGTCTGGGACAGTGGCTGTGCCATTCCCACCTGGTTTCATTCCAGGACCAAAGGGAGAAAGGATGATTTCAGCAAAGCAAAGCTTACATTGCTTTTACATGAGTACCAGCTCTGTCTAAAAATTGCACATGGCCTCTTGAGACCTTTGGCGTTCTTGTTAAAGCATTCCCATCGAAGTTCAGGTTTGCTGTTCCAGAATCCTCCCTCCTGCCGTCTCCAAAGGGCACCACAGCAGCCCAAACCCTCTCCTGGTCTCCCTTTCAGGTACCTGAACTACTTTGCCACCAAAGCCAGCCCCACTGGGGTGCTCCTGGACTTGTGGGAAGCCGAGCACCAGGACGACGGCGATCTCAACACCCTGGCCAGTGCCTTAGAGGAGATGGGCAAGAGCGAGATGCTGGTGGTCATGGCCACGGAGGGCGACTGCTGATGGTGCTCCCCACGGCTGGGGGGCCAGGAGGACGAAACAGGGGGTGAGGAAGGGTCCTCCCCCGATGGCAGGGGGAGGCACATCCGTCCTGAGCGGGGAGGGGCCGCGGCCGGCGCCTCTCCCGCATCACTGTCAGCCTTAGAGACCCATCCTCAGCGTTTACAAGCAATTCAAGTGTTACACAGCGTTCCTCCTGCTCCTCCTCCTCATGGCACGGGAGGAATTAGGGCTTCTCGAGTCGGGATGGGGGCTTTCCTTTTCCTTCTTCTTTTTGGGTTCCCTTCCTCCTCCTTTAATAGCATTTCTGCGTTGAAAAGATGAATACAATCCAGGCTTAACTTCTGTCAGAGGCTTCAGGCAGCTTACCGAGGCAAATAGGAAAGAAAAAAAGGAAAAAAAAAAAAGTTTCTTAGGAAACGCAAATAATTTATTATCCAGATCTTTGGATGTGTCCTTTTTAAAAANTTCCTGGCAGAGGGTCCTGCTCCACCTGCAAGGAGGGATGAGGGATGCTGCCCGGTATTTAGAGTTCAGGGTGGGGAGAGTGCATCCAGATGTGGGTATTTTTAATTAATTCTTCCCTGGCACAGCTTGGGGGAGCTTTTTAGGATGACTACGCCTTCATTCACATACCGTCAGTACAAACCAAAGATTTCAGTCCTGCGCCAACCTCTGGACTCGAGGCTAAAGGGGGGACGTTGTACAAACCCAGCAGGATTTTGCAGTGAGCAGCCTAAACCTGGGCTTGGGGGTCAGAGGGAGGTGAGGAGCAGGTGTGGAGGGGTCAGGGGAGAGCAGGGGCTGGCATGTGGCCACTTCAAACTGCCCCCACTTCAGGTCCATGTGCTCCTGCCTGGATTTTGATGCAGTATTTAGCACGGATTCAGGGGCGGATGCTCTGGTATTCCCAAGCTGTGAACCAGGCTGAGCATTTTCACATGAGGGACGGCATTGTGAGCAGTGCTCAGGTTTCCATCCCTCGCTGCAGCTCCTGTTTTTCCCTGGAAAAGGTTTTTTTGTAATGATGGAGAAGCTGTGGGGTGAATGGAAAGGAATCGAGGGATAGGCAGGAACGAGGTTCCTCACACAGATAGGATGTCTTGATGAAGGTAAAAAATGTAGGTTGCCTGCAGGTAGAAATAGTTACTCATCGAGTGCTGTATCTTAGAAATTTGTCTGTTTAAAAAAAAAACCAAGAAACAATAAAAAAGATAGGGAGTGGGTGGTAAGCTCAGGATTAGACTAGGTCACACAGCCAGGCTGCGGATTCTCCATCGGTGGAAGTATTAGGAGCGTGTCCTGCTCTGGGCTGCAGAGCCCTGGATCAGTGTCATGGACTGCCTGTGTCATCCCACAACGTTCTGTGCACAGGAGCACACTCAGGGAGCCTGGAGAGCCTCACCTGCACAGGGCAGCTCGGCAGGAGCTTTCAGTATTGCTGGGACAGGGCAGGATTCCTCTGGGCAGCCCCTGAGGCACTGATGGAAAGCCCTGAGCTGCTCCCTGCTCTATCTTGGGGTCCCTGGGCTTCACTTCTTGCTGGGTTTTCAAGGCTGTGGGAGAGAAGGGATCTTTTCCCCTTGAGCTGGATGGGAAAACTGCTGCTGGGAACGCCTATGTCACGTGGGAAGGGGCTCATCCATCCTTTGGGTTGCATCCAACCATTTCTGAGACCCTCGGAGCTAAGGAAGAGCAAGCAAATTTGGAGAGCAGTAAAGACTCGATGGATCCATCCAGCTGCCCGTGGTTTCGAGGGCTCCTTTCTCAGTTCCATGGTGTTCTCCCGGGGGTGAGCTGCTCTTCAGGTCACCTCGGAATCTCTCTCGCTCCCATTCTCTGGATCACCGCACCGGGATGTGCGTCTGTCCCTCCGTCCATCCATTCATCCCTCTGTCCTGCCCGCGGTGCCTCTCTCCATCCCCATCCGTCCGTGTCCATCTTCCCCTTCCTTTGGGCAGGCAGCCACCGCCTGCCTTGGCTGAAGTGCACATTTGGGGAGATTCTCCCTGTTTCTCTGGCCAGAGAACCTGCAGCAGGAGCAGGGCAGGGGCCTTGCAGGGTTTGCCTCCATCTCCCGTGGGGGCCAGCTCGCAGGAGCCCTCCACGCCTCCCTCCGTGCCCAGGGGTTTTTCCAGCCAGGCATTTTGGCAAAGCCAGCCCCGTGGTCCGTGTCATGCTGGCAGTGTCCATCTCCTGCTCTAAAATGTGTTTCCATATTTATATGTCCAGAGGACGGGCCTGGTGGCGTCCTCTAAACCCCGTCTGTTTATTCTGTAAACTAAGGAACTGTAAATAAAGTTTAGCATTCCTATTGTAACAAATTAATTTTTATGCAATAAATTATATTTCCTAGTCTAAAAAAAAAAAAAAAAAAAGAAGGAAACAATCTGCTCGCTCCTCTCCTGTTCATCACTCTTCCTGCCGTGTTTGGGATTGCAGGAGTTTGGGATCCCTGTGAGTATCCCTCCAACCTTCTTTGGGCTCCATGCATGCCAGCAGGAGGATTTTGCTCTCGGGGTCCCTGATGGAATTAGGCTGGGGATTTCCTACAGAAAACAATGCCCCTTTCAGCGAAGACCAGGACTGGGCAGGATAATTTGAGGGGGGGGAATGGAACATGGAGCTGCAGCTGCAAGTGGGGCATCCCTGTCCTCCAGCATCCCGCACCGCTTCCCACTCTGCTTGGGGATTACCAAGGGAGGGAACGAAGCCAGAAGGGTTTGCAGGGAGGTTCCAGGAGCCCACCGTCCCTGCCTGGGCCGCTCACCTCATCCAGCTCACCAGGAGATGGCAACATTGTCCGTGCTCTGGGCAGGAATGGGAATTCTGCAGCCAGTGAGGAAAAAATAGGGAGGAAATTGCTGCCCTGCCACCACAGTGATCATAACGTAGCCACACAAATATGCCCAACCTTCTCAGCTGGGCAGGATGCTGAGGCAGATGCCTTCTGAGAAGGGATAACCTTTTCAAAGAGCGCCAGAATGGTTTGGTTTGGAAGGGATGTTCAGGGCAATCTTGTTCCACCCCCTGCCATGGACAGAGACACCTCCCATTAGCCCAGGTTGCTCCAACCTGGCCTTGAACACTTCCAGGGATCCAGGGGCACCCACAGCTTCTCTGGGCACCCTGTGCCAGGGCCTGCCCACTCTCACTGTGAAGAATTCCTTCCCAATATCCCGTCCATCCCTGCCCTCTGATAGTAGAAAGCCCTTTTCTGTGTCCTGTCCCTCCATCCCTTGTTCCCAGTCCCCTCCAGCTCTCCTGGAGCCCCTTTATGCCCTGGCAGGGGCTCTGAGCTCTCCCTGGAGCCTTCTCCTGCACAGGTGAGCACCGCCAGCTCTGCCAGCCTGGCTTCATAGAGGGGTTTGCAGCCGTCAGAGCAGCTCCTCGTCTGAAGTGGTTCCAGCAGCTCCGTGCCCTTCCCGTGCTGGGGATGCCCGAGCCGGACACCGGAGCGGGGCAGAATTTGGGGCGCAGGGGCGTGGCCAACACGTGGGGGCGCGGCTAGTTCGTACAAAGCCTCCTTCCTGAGGGGGCGTGGCCAACCCGAGGGGGCGTGGCTAGTCCATATAGAGCCTTTCCTGAGGGGGCGTGGTCAACCTGAGGGGGCGTGGCTATTCAGTGTACAGCCTCCTTCTCTAAGGGGCGTGGCCAACACGAGGGAGCGTGGCTAGTCAGTGCACAGCCTCCTTTCCTAAGGGGGCGTGGCAAACCCGTGAGGGCGTGGCTAGTCTGTATAGATCCTTCTTTCCTGAGGGGGCGTGGTCAACCCGAGGGGGCGTGGCAAACACGTTGGGGCGTGGCCAACCCGAGTGGGATGGCTAGTGTGTATAGCGCTGCCTTTCCTGAAGGGGCGTGGTTAACCGAGGGGGCGTGGCCAATC
>VXBU01009690.1:333998-438201 GCA_013400315.1 Bombycilla garrulus | reverse complement strand
GGGCCGGGGCCGGGCGGGACGGGACGGGACTCCGTGAGTGCTGCGCTGTCCGGCCGAGCCGGGCGGAGGGGGGGACAGGTGGGTGGATGCGCGGGTGGAGTGTCAGGCTGCAGGGAGGGAGGCGGTGCTCCCCGCTCCCGAAATTCCGCCGTTTGTTTGCGAAATCCGCGGTTTCCGGCCTTTCCGCCTGCCCCGCGCTCTTTGGGCGGGGGTGGGCTCCGAGGCTCCCGGCGCGGTGCCGGTGCCCCGGGCAGCCTCTTGCGGCGTTCACAGGTGGTTTTCCTGCGCCGCGTGATGCCGTGTGTCTCTGTGAGTGATTCTGCACGGCCGGGTGACGCCGCCTTGGGTTCGCGGGCCGCTCCGCCGAGCCCCGGTGATGCTGCCGTGGTTTACGGGTCCTGTCGGGAAGCCCGGCGGTGTTGCTGCGAGCTTGCACCTCGCTCTGCAGCGCCCGACGGTGCTGTTGGTTTGGCAGCTGTTGGGTTCTTTCTGGAGCCTGGCATGAGCTAAGCGAGATTCCTTACTCCTGAAAGTCCAGGGGGACGGGTTAATTATTAATTATGGACGGAAGTATGGGTGGACTCTGCTGAGTCTCAGTCCCTTTACCCATTCCTTTCCATCCCTCACTCGCTCCTTCAGTATTTNTTTCTGTGTCCTGTCCCTCCATCCCTTGTTCCCAGTCCCCTCCAGCTCTCCTGGAGCCCCTTTATGCCCTGGCAGGGGCTCTGAGCTCTCCCTGGAGCCTTCTCCTGCACAGGTGAGCACCGCCAGCTCTGCCAGCCTGGCTCCATAGAGGGGTTTGCAGCCGTCAGAGCAGCTCCTCGTCTGAAGTGGTTCCAGCAGCTCCGTGCCCTTCCCGTGCTGGGGATGCCCGAGCCGGACACCGGAGCGGGGCAGAATTTGGGGCGCAGGGGCGTGGCCAACACGTGGGGGCGCGGCTAGTTCGTACAAAGCCTCCTTCCTGAGGGGGCGTGGCCAACCCGAGGGGGCGTGGCTAGTCCATATAGAGCCTTTCCTGAGGGGGCGTGGTCAACCTGAGGGGGCGTGGCTATTCAGTGTACAGCCTCCTTCTCTAAGGGGCGTGGCCAACACGAGGGAGCGTGGCTAGTCAGTGCACAGCCTCCTTTCCTAAGGGGGCGTGGCAAACCCGTGAGGGCGTGGCTAGTCTGTATAGATCCTTCTTTCCTGAGGGGGCGTGGTCAACCCGAGGGGGCGTGGCAAACACGTTGGGGCGTGGCCAACCCGAGTGGGATGGCTAGTGTGTATAGCGCTGCCTTTCCTGAAGGGGCGTGGTTAACCGAGGGGGCGTGGCCAATCGATAGGGGCGTGGCTGTTTTGTGTAGCTCTTCCTTTCCAAAGGGGCGTGGCCAACAGAGAGGGGCGTGGCCTGCCGTTAAAGACGGGNGTGAGTGATTCTGCACGGCCGGGTGACGCCGCCTTGGGTTCGCGGGCCGCTCCGCCGAGCCCCGGTGATGCTGCCGTGGTTTACGGGTCCTGTCGGGAAGCCCGGCGGTGTTGCTGCGAGCTTGCACCTCGCTCTGCAGCGCCCGACGGTGCTGTTGGTTTGGCAGCTGTTGGGTTCTTTCTGGAGCCTGGCATGAGCTAAGCGAGATTCCTTACTCCTGAAAGTCCAGGGGGACGGGTTAATTATTAATTATGGACGGAAGTATGGGTGGACTCTGCTGAGTCTCAGTCCCTTTACCCATTCCTTTCCATCCCTCACTCGCTCCTTCAGTATTTGGCTGCTGAGGCCCTGGCACAGGTTGCCCGGAGAAGCTGTGGCTGCCCCTGGATCCCTGGAAGTGTCCCAGGCCAGGCTGGACAGGACTTTGAGTCACCTGGGGTAGTGGAAAGTGTCCCTGCCCATGGCATGGGGTTGGAGTCAGATGGGCTTCAAGATCCCTTCCAACCCAAACTACTCTGATTGTGCGATTTTCTGGGGCCAAAGGGGGATGGAGCCACAGCTTGTGAGCAAGTTTAGAGCCCTGGTGTGACAATATTCCTGCGGTTGTTTTTCCCAGCGCGCCAGCACGATGATCCCGGCAGCCGGCGGCTTTCCCCCGGACCAGGAGCCCCTGCTGGAGGATCCCGTGGGGAGCAGGTACAGCCGGCAGAAGCCAGGGGACCGCTGGCATGGGGCCTACGTTATATTTTTCCTCCTGGGCATCGGGTCCCTCTTGCCCTGGAATTTCTTCATCACTGCCAAACACTACTGGAGGTACAAGCTGCAGAACTGCTCGGATGAGCCGGGCCCCCAGGGACAGGCGGCCTCAGACCTGCGGGTGAGTGCTGCTTTTTGGGCAGAAAAAAAATCACCCATTTTCCTTCCTAACTTGCTCATATTCCCCCTCCAGTTTCCCAGAAGATATGTGAACATCCTCTAGGGTTTCACCTGCTGCAAACCAGAGGGAAAGGTTTATTTGGCATTTATTTACAAATAGCTGCAGAGGAGGTGCTTCAAATCATTTTGTGGTCTGCCTTTTACCTGTGTTTGGACTGCTAAGTGTTACGGTGAATCTGAAAAAAGAGGGCTTCACCTTTCAGAGGGCAGGTTCTGCAGTGCCAAGTGTGGTGGTCTTTTTTTTGTGTCCTTCACGATCTGGCAGGTGTGCCATGAGTATCTCCCTGCAGTGATCAACATCTGGCTCCTGGCATATGGAGTGAGGAGCTTGCCACGGGGTGATGGATGTGTTGCCCGATCCGAAGAAAACACAAACAACCGAAGTCGTTTATGCGGTGCTTTATTGAGGGCCCGGGAGCCTGCGGACTAGCGTCCAAACACAGAGCCCCATCTTGCAGAAAATTCACAGGGTTTTTATATGTTTCTGTACATGATTTCTTCATCCTAACAGATTCTTACTTCATCCCCAATGCCTGGTACCATTATCTTTCTGACATTTAAGTTTCTGCCAAAAGGTACATTCCTTAGATACATGGATACACTCCTTAAGATAAATGATTATTTCTCAACTATACTGCTTACATTACAAAATTTACTATGAAGTTCATCTACAGGTTACATGCGGCCTACTAAGCCTTAGCATAACTACTACTAATGTCAACTAATGTCGATGACTAAGGTTCGCTATTATCTTAATACAGTTTGTTGAATCAAAATGGCAACAGATGAGGCAGCCTCGGGGTGGCAGGTTAATGGCCTCTTTCTGTCCCCAGAAAGGCTGCTTCCTCTTGCTCCTCCTGCCACAGCAGGATTATTTCCCTGTGCCTCCCTGGCACAGCCATGGGTTTATTTCTTGGTGGCTGGAAAAAGTCTCGGAGTGATGAGGTTTGCATCACATCCTCCTCTCGTGGCAGAGCTTGTTCAGGTGGTTTGGGCACTTTTTGTTTTTATATAAACACAGGGACAGGTGTGACACTCACGTTTCCCCGTGGATTTCTCACTCCAGTACACCCGCAGCTCTTTGAATTTTCATAGTTGTTACGTGTCAGCTGCTTTTTTGATGGGGAGAAAGGGAAGTGCTTATACCAGAATGCTACAGGTGTGCTGCTGTAAATTAAACTGGTGGTGCTCAAACTCCTGTGCTGCCTGTGATGATTTAAGTTTTAGCTTTTATATTTTTTTGGACTCTGGGCTGTTTCGATGTGTAGTTCTGGGTTTCATATGAAGGGTTGGTGAGCTCTCTTCACAGGCTAGACAGACAAAACAATTCCTTTCTAACTGGAGACCAAGGACAAATTTTAGGCCCAAGAATGTAAACAACAGTGAAGGAAGAGAGAAAGAACAAAGACGATGGAGCTTCATAACCTGAAGCTGTAATTGTACAATTAACTCCAATATGTTAATGGACCAAAACCTATAAAAGTGTGAGACCTCATGACCAGGGATCTATTTTGTGACCATTTGTGGATTTGACTTGGGTGTAGCCCCAAAGGGTTTTTGCATGACCCAAGCTGTATCCTTTCAATAAATACCTTTTTATTCCTTTACTCTGCCTGGTCTCTGTTTCCAGGTCAGCCTTTCTAGACAACACCTGAGGACCCAAACTGTCTGTGTCTGTGCTAGTGAAGGTGCTTTGTCACTACATGGTGTGGTGTTCTCTCATATTCTTTGCATCCCCCTCTATGGCATGCTGATCCTCTTGAACAAAGCAGGGTTTAAGTAAAGTGTGTTAAAGTAGGTGTTTGCTTGTACAGCTGTACTCCTGGCTGGATCAGCCATTTCTTTGCTGAAAAGGGGTGGCCATGGAGTGATGCTTTTTCCTTTCTCCAGGGAAAAGCTGTGTGGCTGTTCTGTGGCAGCCCAGCGTGATGAACAGTAAACCAGTGAGCCCAGTTTGTGTTTTTGCAGCAGGAGGGTTCACCTGCACACGGAGCTGGGCTCTGGAAGGATGCACCCCTGCCTGACAGCCTGCTCCTGGCTCCAGCCACCTCCTCCTCCAGCCTTTTCACTGCTGCTCATTTCATGCCCCGTGCTCAGTAACACTCCAGTGCCTTCAGCCACCATCTGGGACCTGGATTCCTTTTCCAGCCTGGCAGGAGCCCAGCTGCCAAGTCCCGGCTGGAGCAGGATAGAAACTACTTTGCAAAAGCATCTTGTGTGGGATTTGCCACTACGATGCTGCTTTGTTCTGGTTTGGGGCTTTTTAAGGACCCGTGGCAGCGTGTTTGAAGTTAATGGGGGTTCAACACTTCCATTATGTGCCTCAGCTCCATGGCTGAGGGATGACACCTTCCCCCATGACACCTGGATGTGGGAGGAAGATGTCAGGTTTGCTTTGGAGCTTATTTGAAGGGCTCAGCAGAAAAGGAGAAGAGCTAGGTCTATCCTGCAGTGCCAGAAATGAAAGCATATCTGTGAAGGGTGGGAATGCCCAAGGAGGAAGAAGAGTTGGCATTGGAGGTGGAGTAAAACCGAACAAGCAGGAGAGAGGAGTATGGAACTTGATATTTTCCACTGGTCCAGCCATAGATTAAATTTGCCACCCACCATTCTGCTGCTGCATTAAAAATGTGGTGCAAGGGCTCTTAAGTACTTGCCCAATTCTCTTCTCACTGCTGGTGTGAGCCCATTAGCTGGGAATGAATGAGTGTTTCCCTGGGATGCTCAAAACTCAGCATCTCTGCTGGGATACTTTGAGTACACTTCTGCTTGCTGCGAAGCATTAGAAGGTTGTTTTTCCTCCCCAGATTAACTTGGAAGTTGCTTGAGTATCCCCAGGATGGTTCGAAGGTTTGTTTTAAGTCGGTGGGTAAATAAGCTGGAGGTTGAGCAGCCAGCTTTGCGTTTTTCTTTGTCTTTTCTCCTGTGATTCATTGCATGGCACAGAGCTTTGAGCCTCCTGCTTGGCTGAGCTGATGCCATAAGCATTTAAGTCTCTGCCTATCTGGACCCTCTAGGAATGATTATTAGATTTCCTGTTGCTTCCAGTGAAGCTCCTGACAGGGAAGAAGAGATGAACGTGCTTGTAGACTGATTAAACATTATGCAAAGCTGTAAAAAACAATGAGCTGTGCAGAGAAAACCTGCCAAGTACCTTCTCGTGGTTGGACATGATGGGATCCCGTCTCTGTAGCTGGATAAGTGCAGAAAACGAAAACCTGTCATGTTTGGGAGGACACGTAGGCCATCCTCTTCTTTGCATGCATCCTCTTACCTGCTGGATGAGATTCCTGCAGCAAAAAAGTGGGATTAAGCCCCTTGAGGGGAGGAGAGGGAGCAGATAGACTTTGGTGGTTCACAGCACCATGGCAGCTATTTCTTTCATGTTTATTTTTTTTACTTTCTGAGTTGATGTCCCTGATTTACTGAAATAGCCCAGAATCCCAGAATTCCCATTGCCCTGAGCAATTTGCAACATGGGCTCCAACACAACAAGGTGGACACCTACACCATAACTCTGTGTCATATTCAAAACCTGACATTCATGTGATGTTCCCCCCTACAGTGGTTTTTTTTACTTTATCTGGGGTTGTTTGTTTTTTTTTCTGGCAGGACTATTTTGAAAGTTACATCTCCATTGCTTCCACCGTGCCCTCAGTGCTGTGCCTGATTGGGAACTTCTTGCTTGTCAACAAGTAAGTGTTGCTCTTATCCCAAGTGCCCGAGCCACGTTTCTCCCTGGCTTTGCTCCTATCTTATTCCCAGTTTCCCAGCTCTGGCTGCCCTTCCCTCATGACCATCCTGAGCTCAGCCTCCCCGTGCAGCCAAAATTCCCCTCCTTGCCCCTGCCTGAGTTGCAGCCAGCCGAGATGAAGTGGGAAAAGCACCTTGCTCCATGGGTGCCTGCGATTGGCTTGAGTAAACAAATTCCTAATGAACTCCTTGGTTAATTGCTTGGAAACAGACTTCCCTCTTCAAAATACCTTTGTCATCAGGGGACTGGCGGACAAAAGCCAAGCTCATCCAGGTGGGAGCAACACCTTGCCCTGGTCTTACCAGCCCTTGAGCTGGGATAAGAAATGGATCAGCTGCACCTTGTAGCAAGCTTGGCTTACATCTCCAACAGCCTCATGCCTTCATTTGTATCCTTCCTTATCCCACATCCAGCTCCTGCACGCTTGCAGGCATGGGTTTGCATCTGGAATCTCCAGATTCCAGCTCCCTGCTTCTCTCCCTTGCCTCGCTGCTTCCTCACCTCCTCCCAGCTCTCTTTGTTGTGTTTGTCCCTTCTGCCAGCACAGGAGTTGTCCTCCCTCGTGCTGTGGTTTGAGACGCAGCAGTGACTCCTTCCCGCTTGTTGTCCTTGTCCCCAGGGTTCCTGCTGGTGTCCGGATCCTGTCCTCCCTCTTTGTCATGCTGGCTGTGTTCCTGGTGATCACGGTGCTGGTGAAGGTGGACACCTCCACCTGGACCACGCCCTTCTTTGCCCTCACGGTCGTCTGCGTCGCTGTGGTCAGCAGTGCGTCCACCGTCTTCTCCAGCAGCCTCTTCGGCCTGAGCAGCTGCTTCCCCATGAGGAACCTGCAGGCTCTGATCTCAGGTGGGCTGATCCCACTGGGATCGTGCTCTCGGGCTTTCCCTGCTCGGCTCCGTGGTTTTGTCTCTCCTGCCTCTGGGGTTTTGTCATGTGGGGTTTGTTCTAGAGGCTTAACTTTACCCTAATGCTAAAGGGAAGTTGCTGAAGGAGAAACTTGCTGGGTCACATGAGCTTTGGTTTCTGCAAATAGCCATAAACTGACCCCGGAGAGCTGCTGGGTGCAGGGAGAAAGGAGGGGAGGAGATGACATTCCCCCTCCCTGCCCTGCCATTTCCGGCAGAGAGATCTGCAGCTTTGCCTTGTCTGCTCCTTTCTGATCAGCATTTCCATGAGTGATGAGGGGCAGGTTGGGAGCTGTGAGTGATGAGCTCCCTGGAGCTTTGATAACATTATAAATGTGCTGTGGAATGGTTGACAAACCAAGAGGAGAAGTGGGGGGAAAAAATCAGGATGGTGGAATTTTTCCTGGGGCCAAGACGGGAGTGTTTTAATGAGTTTATCTCAGAGAAGGAAAGCACCACATCCCTGAGATGGCATTCCTGCTGCCAGTGGCTTGAATTCCCATCTGGGCAAGTACAGAAGAGAGGTAGTGGAAAGCCAGATTTAGGCTTTGGAAAATGTTTGGACATTTTCTGCAAGACTGGGGACGTGCAAGATCGGGTCCCATCCTGACCCCTGTGTGCTGTGCTATGTTGGAAGGGGGTGCAGGATGGCCCCTGGGCTGTGGAAAGGAAGAGGAGCTGGTTTGTGCAGCTGCACCCTGAGCTGGGTTTGGCGCTCAGCACGTGGGGCAGGGCCTGAGCTGTGTCCCCTGGGGCCCGTGCACGTCAGAAGAGGAGCTTCTGGGCTCTCCCTCTTGTTCTCTGTCCCTCACGATGCCCAGCTGTGTTCCCACACAGGCCAGGCCATGGGCGGCACCATCAGCGCCGTGGCCTCTGTCATAGACCTGGCAGCGGCGGCCGACGTCACCGACAGCGCCCTGGCCTATTTCCTCACCGCCGACATCTTCATCGTGCTCTGCATCGTGGTGTACCTGCTGCTGCCCCGGCTGGAGTACTCCAGGTGTGTGCCAGGGCCATCCCAGGGCGCCTGGGCAGCGGGATTGCTTCGGGACTCACGGTGTGATCGCTGTGCCGGGCCTGCCCCGTCACCGCCGCCGGCCACGCTTCCCCTTTCACCGAAACCACAGGCTGAAACTCGGCGAGTGCTGAGTTTCTGCTGAGCTTTCTCAGGGCTGCTGCCGCTCCTAAAATGCGTGGAGTCAGCAGAGAGCCCTAATCCAGAGGCAGCCAGCCAGGAGTGTCCCCATATTGTGTCTGCCACTCGCACGTGCGTGACCCGTTGGTCTGGTTGGTGCTTGTGGCCCCCTGCCCCGAGTGCCTGCAGGCAGTAGGGTCCCTCCTGTGAGCACTGAGGGTGCAGAGGGAGGGGGAGAGGATGGTGGGTCTGCGAGGGTCACCCCTCTGTACGAGGTGGGAGCTGGAGGTGGGGTGGAGTTGCTGGGTCCAGTGGGCATTCCCGTGTCTCCAGCTTCTCTCCTGCCCTCTCTCCAAATCTCTGTTGCGTTTCCTCATGCTTCCCTCTATCTCCTTCTCCAGGTATTACCTGAGCAGCCAGAAGGAGAGCCCCTCTCTGGTCACCGTGCCCCCCGACAGCTCTGTGGAGGGCGAGGCAGAGCCAGGAGGCGCTGTGAATTCCTCCTTCTTCACCAGGAGCGCCGGCATCCCCCCACTCCGCCCCATCCTGCAGAAGACCGCTCTCCTCGGCTTCTGCCTCTTCTACGTCTTCTTCATCTCCATCATCATCTTCCCTTCCCTCTCCTCCAACATCGAGTCCGTCAGCAAATCCTCGGGAAGCCCGTGGAGCACCAAGTACTTCACACCGCTCACGTGTTTCCTGCTGTACAACTTTGCCGACTGGTGCGGGAGGCAGGTCACTGCCTGGATCCAGGTGCCTGGCCCCAAGAGCAAGCTGCTGCCTGTCCTCGTCCTCCTCAGAACCATCTTCCTCCCTCTCTTCATCCTCAGCAACTACCAGCCCCGGGCTCACATCCGGACCGTGGTGTTCAACCGGGACATCTACCCCGTGGTCTTCACGGCGCTGCTGGGGCTCAGCAACGGCTACCTGGGCACGCTGGTCATGGTCTACGGCCCCAAAATCGTGCCCAAAGAGCTGGCTGAGGCAGCAGGGGTGCTGATGACGTTTTACCTCGTGCTGGGGCTGGCTCTGGGGTCTGCCTGTGCTGTTTTCGTGGTGCACCTCGTGTAGAGGGGCAGCCGGAGGAGGATGCCCTCAGTTTGTGGTGCTGCTGTTGGGTATTTAGGGCTTGGGGGATTTTCCCCAGAAAAAAAAAAACGGGTATCCTGTGGTTTTGAGGCAGGCTGCCTGTCTTGGGAAGGGGTAGCTGCATCCAGGGGGGATGCAGAGGGAAAGTTTCCCTTCTGGGAAGGGGCATCCCCTGTTAGACATTGTTGCTCCCCACTTTAATGGAGCAGGGACCAAAACAGCCTCATCCTCCCCAGGGAGCCCAGGGAAGCACCAGGGACACAGGGATACCATCCCTTACCTGTGTGCCACTGGTTTTAAGCTGAACCCAGGGTTTTTGGGGGCACCTTGGTTTTGCTGCCTTGCTGTTACAAGTTCAGCCCTTCAGGGGTTGGGTGGTCTTTGGGAGGGATCACCTCTCACTGAGCTGTGAAGGTGGTGTTGAACCAAAAGGGATTTGAGCCTGGAGCACCTTCCCACAACCTAGGGATTGAGTAGCAGCTGCCCCAGGGATCAGGGCACAGTTTTGCACAGGTTTTATACAATCATTGCACAAAAAAAAAAATATGTGTATAAGGGAAACCGCTCTACTTGGAATTTTGCTTGCTTTAATTTTTCCATGTAAAATTGAATTGAGGATCATCTACCTCCTACCTCCATGGTGCCACTGGTGTTGGGGGACTATTCCCTGGCCAAGCTGAGAGGAGCTTTTTTCCTGCTGTGACTGTGGTGTGACCCTCAAGGAAGGTGAAATGCTGAGTAGGCCTAACCTGAGGTTTTTAAGGTGTCTTCAGTCTGCGTTCAGAGAGCTCTGTGAAAGCCAGGGAGAGTTATGAGAGGCCCTGGTGTGAGGTTTGCTGCAGAAATCTGGTTAATTCATGTAGACAGGCACCATATGGCCTCCAGATGTTTTCAGAGGGGTGAGCTACTGTGACACCCAAAAATACAGCCCACCCAAAGACAACTGGCTTTTAAAGTCATTTAAACTCCCATATGCCAGCACAGCCTGGACTAAATCCGATTATTGTATTTATTTTCTCAAATTGGCTGGATTTATGGTCTAGAAGAGGTGAACTGATAAGCAAGGGTGTAATGGCAGAGCTTGGCAGTGCAGTGATGCCTCAGAGAAGCTGTCTGTGGAAATTAATCACTTTAGGACTGGGTTAGGAGCAGATGCTGCTTTACTGGGATGCTCTCTCAGCACCTCCTGCTTGCCCACATAGTGGTGGAGCTGCTGGATGTGGGGCTCTGCTGGGAGAACAGCAGGATCCCAGCAGTTCCTGCCCCGGGGTGCCATGTGGGCCTGGTGGACATTGGGTTTTTTACAGAAATCCTTTCCAATGTTTCCTTTGGGCCCCTGCAATACACACACACACACACACAGTTCTGCTTTATGGGTGATTTTCATTTCAGCATGAAATCCAGACACAGGTGGAAAATCTGTTGGGGGTGCAGTAGTGAGGAGCAGCTTCATGGAATGTGTGGGCTCTTTATCCTGTCCCTTTGGTGGCTTTGGAGCCCTTAGCCAAGGGACTGCCATGGCCCAGGGGCTGAGGGTCAGGGTGCTGGGAGCCCCTCCTGGGGGTCAGCGTTCCCATCGCCTCCCTGGGGCCGCAATAATGCAGCAGTTGGTCACAAAGCCCAGCCCAACTTGGTGCTGGCAGCCAAAAAGTCCCTTTGTGGCCTTCAGTGGGCCTGCCTTCAACCTGTGCATTTGCCCCCAGTCCAAGGAATTATGAGATTTGTCAGCTTGTTTTGTTACTGCTTTGCATCTCTGCTCCTCCTCTCCGTGTTACAGACCAAATTCCTCTGGAGGGAGAATCTAATTATCTGGTACCGTTGCTAATAAAGATAATTCTTGATCCTGTGCAACTGCTGGTGTCTGGAATAATTTCTCTTGGAGATGCACTGATGCATGCAGTTTTAGCTTGCATTTTTCCTTCTGGTCATCCTTCTCCTTCAGCTTGGATTGTGAACTCTGAGAAATCCCTGGGTGAAGGAGCCCTGAGATCACTGCTTGGAGAGCACAGTTATTCCAGTGGAATATCCCCAAATGCCATGCAGATAGGTGTGGAGAGCATTCCTGTGGCAGGGGAAGTGAGCAAAAAGGGGATTTATCCTTCGGTTTTGGTGGCATGCAGCTAAGGAAGGTTAATAAATGAGGGGGAAAAATCCGTACAGATGCAAACTGGGCAAGAACCAGGTCTGGGCATAAAGCTGGTGGGAATGCCAGGATATGGGGGTTGGATGCTGCCAGACCTCTGAGCCATGAGCTGTGGGTGATCTCCCTGCAAGAAGGGGAGGGATAATTTATAGGGAACTGCATATAACGGCAGGGAAGTCATTCCAGTGCCTGGGAGAAGCCACAGCTGCTGCTCGGCGTGGGCTGTGCCAAGGAGCTGGAGGTAAGGAAAAGCAGGATGAGGAGGGAAAGGGTGGTGGTGAGGTGCAATGAGAGCTGCTGGTGCAGCTACACCTCGTGCCTGGGTAGGCTGAGCTGGTGTCCCTGCTCATGGCAGGGGTTTGGGACTGGATGATCAGCACAGTCCCTTCCACCCCAAACTTGTTCCATAAGTGTGTGCTTGACAGCACAAGCAGCCACGGAGCCCAGGCCTGAAATGTTCCCAGGCCTGGAATGATGCTCGAGGCAGGAGGAACAGTGCAGGGATCCAAACCTGCTTCATAACATTCAGCTGGGAGCTTACACTGCCTCCTCGTTCTCCAAGAGCTCTTACAAGAGGGAGCTGCTCCCCAAAATTGGGACACCTCAGTTCCGGAGCAAGCCCCTGGGTGCGGGCAGGGCTGGAGCTGAGCTGGCTCCTTGTGTCTTCCTCACCCAGGAATGCATTCCCAGGTTTTGTTTCTGTGATCGGCAGCGTTGTTCTGCCATCTCCCAGCTGAGGCAGGCGGGTGTTGATCCTGGCACAGGAAGGACCACGTGCTTTCCACAGGGCTTGGTCCCCTCTCCTCTCTGGGTGTAAAATGAGGCATTGCAGAATTCCTGAGGGTGAGCCCAGGATGTGGAATGGAGTCAAGGACACAAATCCCTGTGTGGGGCCCAGCACTCAAGGTGGTGCCCAGCACTGCTGGCACCGTGACCCAGGGTTTGGAGAGTGCCAGTCCTGCTGGGCCTGGCAGCCCAGCACAGAGGGGATGCTGGGCCTGCCCCACGCTGCCTTTTCCAGCAGCCTTTGGAGTTAAATCCAACTGGCCAAGGGGGAAAGGAAGCTGGGCACTGGCAAAGCAGCAGCAGCCAAGGCAGCAGGGTGCAAGGGAGGAGAGGAAGGGATGAAAGGGCACAAAGTGGAGGAGATGCATCTGCTGCAGCTCCTGCTCAAAGGAGACCAACCGAGCCTGTGCCTGACCTGGTTTTGTCCTCTCTCGCCTCTGGGGTGCCAGCTCCCCCTCCCTGCTTCAGAGCTGCACCAGGTTAAGTACTGGGGGCTTTGAAGCAAACAAATGTGCTGGAGGAATGGGGATTGTTGTTATGGAGCTCGGCTCACCTCACAGCAGTTGTGAGTGACTTTCCCAAAGCCTTGTCCAGGCTCTCCTCCCCCAGTGGTGTGCCCACAGGGAGGAATGCTGCCCCCTCTCCATCTGGCACCAGCCTTTGCGTTTCAGAGGATTTGGTGCAGTGCTGTGACCCCCTGGGAGGTGGGAAGCACCTCTGAAACCACCTCGGTGTCCTTCAGCAGCACCTTGGCGCTGGCCAAGGAGGAGCAGGAACTTTAAGGCCCCCTTCCAACCCAAAGTATTCCGTGATTCCAAGTGGTCACTGGGGGCTTGGGAAGCGCCACCATCCTCAGAAGATAAGCTGAGCTGATCCTGCCCCTCCATGGGTGCCCCAGAGGGGAAAAAAAAAAACCTTGGCTTTGAAACCTTGCCAGCCAGCTGCAGGCTTGCCCGGCTGCTGTTCTCCTTTTACATGTTTTATGGAGTAATTTGTACTATATTTACACAGCAGTGATAAACAGTTTTTAAAATGGAAGCAAAGAAAACGCTGCTGGATGAATTGTTACAAAAAAGCCCTGTTTGCCATTCCAGCAGGGGGAAAAAAAAAGGGATAAAAATCACCATCCTAGGGACATGCTGTTCATCAGATCTGGGTATTTTTTCCCTTGATTTGTGTGCCTAATGTGAGCAGAAGAAGTCGCAGATGCATGCTGAATTCTGCAGGGAACATATGCATGCATTTAAATCATTTACAGCATTTACTGGTGCAATTGTAAAGCACATTATTTTTCTGCATTTGTAATTAGGCTCCAAACAGATGGTGAAGGACTGTAGCTCCTGATTAGACAGGCTTGTGCTCTGTTGGACGGCGCTGCGAGAACAAACCGAGATGAGAAACTTTTCCTCCTAATTTATCACGCCAGGGCGGGGGAGTGCACGAGCTGGGGCTGCCTGAGCGTGAATTCCAGCGCACCCGGAGCAGGCTGGGCAGAGCTGTGCGAGCCATCCCTCTGCCATCCCCCCTGATGATGGATGCACCCCTTTCCCAGCTCCTCTTCCATCCCGCATTTTGTGACCCCGCCTCGCTGCACGGCTCGGGACACCCGGCAGGGCGGGATGGAAGCGTCCGCTGTGGGAAACGCCCGCGAAATGAAGCAGGAGCTGGGAGATGGGAAGGGTTTTTAAAGCAGGAGCTGGGAGGTGAGAAGGGTTTTTAAAGCAGAGCAAGCTCCGGGCTCGTGGCTGTGCTGGGGGAGCAATCCCACCTGCCTGGCCTCGGCTCTGCTCTTTCTGCCACCCTTGGCTTGGCGAGATGGGGAGAGCTTTCCTCCTCTCCTGGGGGCAACCTTGAACCTTAAACAGCGCCACGGGCTTTCTGTTGGTCCCTCACACTCACCCTCTTTCCTGCAGCCCAGGAGTCCCCCTTGCTGTTGTCACCCCGCTGTCCCCTGCTCACACAGGCGACAATTTATCTGCTGTTATTTCCTCTTCTTCCTACAGTTCCTTATTTTCCTGGCTTGCCTCCTTAAATCACAGAAGTGTGGGCCCAGCGAGAGGCATGTGGAAGAGCACAGCAGGGCAGAAGAGGAGCACGGTGCCAGCCTGAGACCCACGAGGAAGGGAAGGTGACCACGCTGCAGGGAAGGCGGCCCAGCCGAGGGTGTGACGGCAGGGACAGGGAACATGGGAAAGGCCGAGCTGTGGATTCTCTGTGGCTGTTCATGGATTCTCTGCGCCTGTAGATGGCACCTTTTCCTCTGCTGAGGAAGAAGGAATAAACCCAGGGGAAGGAAAAAGGCCGGAGCTGGCGAGGGAGGGCTCAGAGCTAGGAGGAAGGTGCTTCAGGTGTGTGGCATGAAGTGACTCAGGGCAGTCCCGCAGCTGTCCCCTCTTGACCCAGATCACCTGGATCACCACTGAACCCTCTCCAAGTTTACTAACATTGCCCACCGCTAGGAAATCACGTGGGCTGAGGGAAAAGTGCTTCCAGCTGCACAGAGAGTTGCTCCAAAGGGGTTTTTTTACCCTTTTACCTTTTGGCCCATTGTGAATCTAACAAGTCCAGCCTGGGGCTGCAGGGTGCAGGAGACAGGTCCTGCTGGCTCCACCTTGGGCTGCACCCAGAGACAGCTCTGCAAGCAGGCTGCTCTGGGGCCTGCAGAGCTTCAAGGCTTCAGCCCGGTCTTGGGTCTTGCAAGGCTTTTTGGGGCTTACCAAAATCACCTCCATCCTTCTTGTCATGTGTTATCACCACAGGAATGGTTGGTCCAGGGTTAGCTCACCTGGACCCACCGGTGAGCACAAACTGGGAGATCCCTGAGGAATTCCCACAGAATTAGGTCTGTGCTACAAAGATGAGCCCAGTTTCTGCCCCTCTTGTCATGTCCATGAGATCACAAAGATGCAATTTGAAACCCAGTGCTTCTGTATTTCTAAAGGAAAAAAAAAAAACAAACAAAAACAGCTGCTCTTTCGGTGCTTTTCTTCTTCAGAGAGGGAGTTCCAGCAACCCTTTAACTCTGCTCGGCTTTCTCACCAGCCTCCGTCACTCATAAATTCCTAAACAAACAGCATGATCCTAATATTGGCCCTAAAATTCTGTGTGAAATGGACCTGGAAATTAATTTCACACCGGAAAAGCCAGCTCACTGTCAGCCACAGCACAGGTGGTCGAAAAGAAAACTCCAAGATGGCTCTACAAATTAATTCTGTGACTTGGATGAGAGGGTAGCAGGTGGGGAGCTGCCTCCCTCATGCCACCGTCTCAACCCACACTGCGCCATGGGCTGCTGGAAAGCTGTGGGAGAGGGAGGATTCCACCATTCCCCTGGGGCTTGTGGTCTGGGGGTCAAAATCAGTGTTTCCCCCGACAAAAAGTGGAAGCAGGGGGCATGAGCTGCTTTTTTTCTGAGCACTAAAATGACCCTGCCTTTTTACACAGGTCTTATTTACTGGAAAAAAATAATAAAAAAAAATAGGATGGTAGTTTGGGGAAGCACTTCCAGGGACCCTTGTGGGAGACTCCTGGGGAAAAGGAGGCGTGAAGAAATGACTGATGGCACAATATTGCACGGGCTGGTTGTCAGGCAGGGATGTCCGTGCAGACCCTGGGGCCCACGGCAGAACGTGGTCTGTGGCAAGCAGAGATAATTCAGTAGCTTAGCAGGGCAGGGTTTTGCACGAGCCTGTGTTTCACCTGCTTTCCCTGTGATATTTCATCTATTTAGAGACAAAGGGCGATCCCAGCTCTCGCAGTGGAAGGCAGGCAGAGGATTGAGACACCGTGGGGAGAGCTGGATGCGGGAATGTTCCGCAGCTGGGTGGAAAATGAGAGGGGGAGAAGCCCTGCAGTACAATTTCAAGGTTGAGTGAGTGGTGCCAGGAGGCTGAGAAAGGCTCTGCTGAGCTGCTCTGTGTTCACAGGCAGGGTGCAGGAGGGAGGTCACAGGGTCTGCCTCCAAAAAAATCAGGTTTCCCTGTAATGAGAAAGGCTGGGATAGCAGGGAGGTCATCCCAGCCCTGCAGCTCCCTGCTTTGGGGTTGGTGTTAATTATGATCCCAGTAGCAACCAGGAGCATCACTTTACAAAGCATCACTTTCTTCTACTGCCTTCTTTTCCCAGCTCTGAGCCTGTGGAAAGGCACGTCTCCCACGGTCTAGGTCTCAGAGTACCATGGATTTCTCCAAACAGGAGCTCGGGACACATCAGCTCAGTGAGCTGGTTTGAGGTCCAGCCTGCACACAGCTGGTGCTGTCCTTGCCTGATTTAAACTGACCCTGACAGGGAGGTACAGATCACGAGATACCAAATTCCTGTGCGTTTTGTGAACCTAGACACTGAAATCGCCCCAGTCCTCCCTCTCCTCCTCGATGGGAAAGGCTGCAGCCTGTACTCCCTCAGGAATGGGACTGGGATCCCACACCAGACCCCCACCCCAGGAGGAATTCAGCCTTGTCAGAGCAGTCAGGATGTGAGCAGAAAGCCATGGTGTGCAGCCATGGCACAGGAACCGGGCAGAGGAGAGGTGTGCTCCTGTTCAAACAGAAACCCTGACCTGCGTTTATCGGGAGAGGGCTTAGGTGGGACATCACAAAGTCAGAGCAGCTACAGGCACCTGGGCCTGAGAAATGTCTTCACCCATGGTTTTGATTTGGTTCCTCCCCTTTTCCGACATTTCTTCCCCTCCTTAGCTCCCTGACATTGTGCACGTGGCTGGGATGGACACGGCGCGAGGAGCCTGGCGGCCTACACGCTGCTGCGTGATGATGAGGAGAGCAAGGGAGGGATGAAGAGCCCAGGAGAGAGAAACCCCCCCAGAACAGGTGGCTCAGCTCATCAGGGTGCTCAGAGCCCCAAGTAAGTGACACCTGCACCCTTTGCACTCTCTTCTGAGCCTTGAGGTGGGTGCCAGCTCCGAGGGCAATTCCTGAACAAACCTAGCACAGCCCAGGTGAGATGTGAGGAAATTACCTGCAAGCCCCTTAATGAGCTGCAGAGAGCTCATTGCATTCACCTGTTTGCCAGGGAGTTTGGGTTTTCACCCCAAAGCAGCTGCAGATGTGCCAGGGCCGGCTCTGAGCTGTGAAGTGCCTGCAACTGGGCCAGGTTTGGGGGGGAATCCCTCCAATCCCCAGGGAGGCCCAGGAGCAGACCTGTGCCCAATTCCAACCAATCAGCCCCAGAGCTGTGCTAATGGCATAATTAGAAGAAGCTGCTCAAGAGAGGCAAAGCATTAATTACCCCTCCTGCTGCTGCAGGGGTATTTGCCTGCTGGGGCTCCAGGACGAGGGCTGTGGAGGTGAGTGAAGGGGAAGGGTCCTCACATCCCTGGAAGTCTTGGAGCACTCTGATCCAGTGGAAGGTGTCCCTGGCCGTGGCAGGGGCATGGAATGAGATGGTTTTTGACATCCCATCCAACCCAAACCATTCTGGGATTCTGTGGTTCCCCAGGCAAAGCTCCAGGGTGGGCTTTAACAGCATAAACTGCGCTTGTTCAGCGTTTTAATCAAAACTGGTTGGGGTCAGTGCACGGTAAAGCTCCCACATGGTGGTGGGAGGCCGGTGTAAGCAGCAGGGCAGGACCCAAAGCCCTGGCACTTCCCGGGATCGGTGTCACCGCAGGTGGCTTTTGATGGCTTTGTCGCTTCCAAGGCGGCACGCGATGGGGTGAGGCAGGGCCCTTTGGCCGTTTTCCCAACAGCTGCTCGCAGCGAGGTGTTGGAATGTCCTGCCGGGAGGACGCGGGAGGGTTCGGTGGGAATTGTGTCGCGGCAGGTCCGGCCCCGTGCCTGTGGAAAGCTCCGGGGAGCAGCTGGGCAGGAGCAGCCGTGCGGCTCTCCTGGCACACCCGGATCGCTTTCCCGCTCATCTATCATTTATTTACGTGCTCCGGGCCCTGCCAGCTGCTCCCGCACACAGGTCAGACACATAACAATATTAACAAAAAAAAAACCCAACAAAACAAAAAAGAAGAGAGAGAGAATTAAACCCACCGAGGCGGAGTTGAACTTTCAGTCCCCAGCGCCCGCTCGGGCTGAAGTTGGATTTGAGCGGGCGGCCGCTGTCCGGGGGGGAGCCCGGGATTTTGGGTGGCTGGGAGTCCCCCGGGAGGGGTCGGGAGGGGGGAGGTGGAGCCGGCGCTAAAATCCCGGGTACCTGGCGAGGGGCGCTGCGCCGCCCGCGTCAGTGGCTCCCGCGCTGCTTCCCTTTCCCTCCCCTTCCTCCTCCTCCTCCTCCTCCTCCCGCGGCTCGCAGGGCGGCGGGGGGGACATGGGGGGTCGCCGCTGACACCGGGCTCCGAGACATCCACCGCAGGTAATGCCCCGCCGCTTTTCCCTGCTCCTCGCGGCTTCATCCCTTCGGAAGGGGTGGGATGCGGGGCCAGGAGGGTGTGCGGGGGCGCGGGCATCACCCCCTCCCTTCCCCGGGGGGCGGCTGTGCGCGGGGTCCCTCTTCCCAAACCTTCTCGCCTTGCTTTCAGTGAGCGATCCTATTGTTCCACCCTGCTGTGATTGTTATTATTTTGGGCGGGGGGACTCGCTCAGCGCGGCGGTTTCCGCGGCGGGAGAGGGGGAGCCCAACCTTTCTCCCCTTTTCCCCAAAAATAACAGCAGGAATGTGCGGTGGTACCCGCTGTGCCGCCCCCGACTGTGTGCCCCCTCCTGCCCCCAGTCCCCGGCTCGGATGCGGAGTTCGGGCTGCTGAGAAGCCGCAAAGTTTCTGGGATAAGCCGGGCTGAACTTCTTCCCAGCCGTGGGAATGCCGCGCCGCAGCCGCGCGTGGGGGCTGAGCCGCAGTGCGAGCGGTGGGATTTTTAAATCCCCTCCCAACATTATTGAAACGGGAGCGACAGCGTTTTAAAATGCCGAACTTTGCCCTGAACGATTTGAGAAAACACTTTATTTTAGGTTAATTCTCCCCCTCTGGTTCTTTACTTGCTGCTGCTGCTTTCCCTCGTCTCCCTCAAAACCTGCAGTCCCTCTTTCAATCCGTGTTCTGACCACCTTGCCGGCCGCTACCGTTTCCCCCAGCCGCCTCTCCTGCCCATCAGCGTTTTCCAGGAGAAGCGGGATGCTGGAATGGGACGTTTCCTACGCTGATGTGTGTTTGCTTTGTTGTTGGTTTGGGTTTTTTTTCCCCTGTGCGGGGGGGAAAGCCGCGTCTGGCAGCGGATTCCTCGGGCAGGAGGGCAGGTAGAGCTCGCGGTGCTGGGCTGCACGCAACAAGCCTGGCTCCTTCCCGGGATCTTCGCGGTGCATCCTGCGGGAGCCTGGGGCGCTTTGTGCGTGTGGGATAGAGCTGGTGCATTCAGATGTTTTTAATTGGTTTTTTTTATTATTATTCTTTGGGGGGAGGGGGAGCCGGGGACAAAGTATTCCCATGGGATGCTTGCATTTGTGAAAATCCAGGCGGTTGTTTCGGCAGAGTGAGTTTTATCTTGGCCTCTCCTTCCCCCTCCGTCCTGGGGAAGGAGGGGAGGAGGAGAAATCGCCGTGCAGTTCCATTTTCCTTCGCCACCCCGCTCCCTCCCTTCATCCCCGGCACAAAGCTCCCTTGTTTCTGAAGGAGTCGGGTCGTGTCATGAAAAATACAATGTTTTAAAACCAAGTTGTAAAACACTATCTTTGTGGGAAACTGTGAAAATTGATGTTCTCCCTTCTTTTTAAATTTTTTTTTTTTTTTGGCGATAAGTGGGAGCAACAATGTTTGGAAGAGGTGGGAGCTGTGAAGCTTGGCTGGCTGCTGTGGCTGAGCCTGGGGAGGGCCCCCAGCCCCTGTCCCTTTTCTCAGGAGCATCACCTGGCTGCAGCAGGGAGGGAGGCAGCACCAGAACCATTCCTGCTGCCCAGCTGCAGTGATATCTCCAGTGATTCCCAGGGCATGGCAGCTCCTCTGCTGGCCTGGTGTGAGGAAAAAGGACCCTGCAATCCTCTCCTGAGCAGCTGGGGGTGAAAGGGCCTCTTAAAAACGGTTCCTTTTATGAAGTTTCTTGGGTGTTCTGTGCAGATGGTCTGGAGCACAGATTATTTTTGAATTTAAGAAGCTTTAGGATATGGGATTGGCTTGATGAGGGGGCTGGCCTGTGGCCTCTTGTTAGGGTGTAAAATATCCCAGCTGCTCACAGCCAGGCTAATTCAGCTGGAGCATGAACAGTTCCATGTGCAACCTGAAACTTCTGTGTTTTTTTCCCACTACAGTATCCCACTTTCTCCAGTAAGGCTTCTAATGGCGTTGCTGCAGAAATTTGGGGCTTTTGTGGCCCAGGACCTACAAACATGAAAATTCCTGTCTTTGTGCTGATGTTGTTGCCTGACTCTGTTTCGGCCTGTAGATTCTGCATCTGAAATGGGGAGAAACTGGGAATTCCAGTGGTTGAGACCCAAACCTTGCACTGGATCTTGCTAGGGCTTTGGCAAAGACCGGGGGCTGCAGCAGCATTTACTCATGGGCTGTGCTCAGCTTGAAGTTTCCGTGTGGGCAGGAGATATTTGTTCACGGGTCTTGGTGAACTTTCAGTCTGTGAAGGCGGAGATTAGATGGGATATTGGGGAGGAATTGTTCCCTGGGAGGGTGAGGAGGCCCCGTGAGAAGCTGTGGCTGCCCCCTCCTTTTACCAAGGCCAGGCTGGATGGGATTGGAGCACTCTGGGATCGTGGGAGATGTCCCTGCTCATGGCTGTGTGCACTTTCAAGTCCCTTCTGAGCAGAGGTGCAATCCTGGCAGCACGATGTCGCTTTTGCAGCCTCCTGGCAGCGCCGTTTGAAGCCCTGTCCTGGGGCCAAGGACCTGGCTTGCGATGGAACCGGCTCGGGGTGTGGGAGGGCCGTGCTGTCCCTTCAGAGCCTCTGAACAGCCTGGATTGTTTTGCCCTGATCTGTGTTTGATAGCACAACTGCTCTCCTGGGAAGAGAGAGATCCTGCTCGGAGCGTGCTGAGGAGAGAGTCATTGGGGGCAAATTCCCGATGGAAACTGAGCCATGTGCCAGAGCTGCACCTTTGGAAAGGGCATGTAGGAGAGGGACTGGACAGCTTCAAGGGCCCTCAGCCACATCTGGGGTCTCAGGAGGGCTGGCATGAACAAGCCTGTCACTGGTGATGAACTGCTGTCATTAATCCAAATAACTTCATCCCTGCTGCATGCCTTTGTCTTTCCATCCAATCCCCACTCTCCGGGGCTGCTCGTTGGGACTGAGGGATTTCGAGGGGGTTCCTCCTGAGGATCCCCACCTTCCTGTCCCTGTGCTGGCTGTACCTTTTTTTTTTCCCTGCTCCTACAATTCCAGCCAGCCAGTGATTGTGCCCACGGTGCTGCTCCATCAGGCAGAGCTGGAACAGCCAGCGGGCCTGAGAGAGGTCTGGAGCAGCAACGTGCCTCTCGCTGGAAGTTAAGTGAGCTTCGTGTGAAAGCAGCAAGGACACTTCCCTCCTGATTTGGATGAGGCAAGAAATGGCCTGAGAGCCTCTGCAGCTCTGGTTCAGCAGCGTGGAGGTTTTTTTGTGGGTTTTCCTATGATCGTTGTGGTTTTTTTCACCCTTCTTCTGAAGCATCCCTTTTTCCCTCTGTTTTGAAGATCCACTATTCCGGTTACCACAGGTCTGAATAAAATAGCCTTGCTGCTTCTTTTTAGAGTTGCGAACTCCCAGCCTGGAGCTGAGGGGCAGCTGGAGGCAGGGAGATGGGTTAAAATCCCAGGTGCACACACACCCGGGTTCGTGGGCTTGGAGCGGTGTCTGCTGAGCATTTCCCGAGGGAGATGGAGTTAAATAACTCACCCACCTCCTTTGGCAGGGCTTTAAAATGCAGCTTGGTGACTGATTGGGAAGAATTGGCGGTTCTGAGGCCGGTGACTCGCTCTTGAGGCGATGCTGAATCCTGTATTGCTGTGATGGGGGGACATCCTGGGGCAAAGCCTGCACCCTGCTCCCTCCTGCTGCAAAAAGGGGATCCTTGCCTTGGAAGCTGCCGCTGAAGGTGGCAAGGAGGGCGGTGTTCCTTTCAGCACATGCGTTTTTCCCCTTAAATCACACTTCACACACATCTTGTCCTCTCCTCTCCCTTACAATCCCCCTGAACCCAGCAGAACCCGTGTGCCTGGATCAGGGTTCATGGGCACAGGCTGGGTGGCAGCAGCAGCAGCGCAGACACACTCAGGGGATGGTGTGGGGGAGCCTGGCCACGCTGGACACCTCTCCTGCATCGTTCTGATGGCAGTGCTCGGCGGTCCAGCCAGGCTGCTGCCTGCCCTGGGTCGGAGAGAGGCTGCCTCCTTCCACACAGGGCACAGGAACAAAGTGTCTGGCATCCCACGCCCGAGCAGGCTTGGAGTCAGGCCTTCAGCATCCTTACGCTTGCCGCTTTGCCCATTCCTGTACATTTTCTGAGAGCCTGGAGAGAGGTTCCTGTCTCGTGTGACCAGACTGTGTGTGTCACTTCGCTGCATTCAGCTTTCCACTTCCTCCGAGAGCAAGAATTCCCACCCTTCTTCCCCATCCCTCTTTCTCTCCTCTAAGCCAAGCTCTGTTGCTGTTGGCCGCTTTTCCACCTTTTCATCCCACGTTAGCATCATCTGCTCCGCAGCTTTGCTGTGTGGCCTCCGTGTGTTGGTGCAGCCCAGGAGCCTCTTGGCTTGGTCTCTGTGCCCCATCCCAGCCTTCCTCCCAGCTCAGGAGCTGCTGTTCCAGCTGGAGAGAGGTTTTGTGATGGAAAATGGTTGCTATGATGCCTAAGGTGACTAGCAACCACTGCTGGAGGCTCCACAGAGCCAGTGCTGCGCCATTTAAAAATAAAGAAATTGGGAATTCCTGCTTCTCTCTCTCCAAAATTGAGGCTGCCCTCGCCATGGAGGGGTGGGTGGCAGTGACTGATGCAGCTGGGAATGGGGGACTCTCTTCCCAAAGCCCCCAGAGTGTTATTTTAGTAGCCCATGGCTGCAGAAGTTGAGTTGGATGCGTTATTTGGCTTCTCCTTGGAGCTGCCGCGGTTGTGGTGAAAGGTTTGTGTGTTGCTTGTGCAGAGCTGGGAAGTTATTGGGATTATCTTGTGTCAGGGGCTTGGAAAACCCATCTCATTTCCAACCCAGGCACAGCCTTCCTGCGAGGACTGAGAAGTTTAAAGACAACATTTCCTTCTGGAAAATTCTGGGATTTTTGGTTAAACGATGTCTTGGTGTCAGGTTTGTTTCCTGTGGGGGGGAAAAAAAAAAGTCTGGAAGGAGCAACCAAAATACTTCCAACTCCTGTCCTGGTTTTAAAATGGGACTAAACTGCTGGAAGTGAGGGAAACTTTTGTGTCTTAGGAGTTGTCAGTGAGGAACAGCTCCAGCTTTTTCCCTGGAGGAAGGAAGGTTTGAGTACCCAGCTGGGAAGCGCAGAGCTTTGTGGGCAGAAAACACCCCTGTTTCCAAGCTCAGCTTGGACTTTGGGGCGAAGGAAGAAGAGAGAGGATTTTCCGTGTTCTTTTCTCCTGCAAACACCGTCTCAGGTGGGTCGTGGCAGGTGCCACCAGCTGTGCCCTTATTCCCTGTGGGCATCCATATTCCCCCTCCCATGTGCATACCAATATCCTGCCCTGTATTTATTTAACGGGGAAATTTTATTTCCTTTCGCTGCAGGGAATAGAAAGAAAAAAAAAAAAGAAGGGGGCAAATTTTTTCACTGGGAACAAATCTCATTTTCAAGAGTCCTGACAAAATGAGCCATAAAATTACAATATTTCAAAGTGCTTTGTAATTCTAGCGTGGACGGCTCTTCATCATGGAATCTGAAAGCTCAGAAAATATAAAACTCATTAGATTAAAATAAACCACCTACCGCATGGGAGAAAAGCTTATTTATCAATATCAATTTACTTCTGATTACCCTGTTCTGCAATTTGTTATTTTTGGGAATTATGAGTTGGGTATGGCTCACGCCAATAGGAGGGGTGGGAATGAAAAAAAAAATAAAAATCAGAATGAACTTGTAATTTTTTCCTTTTGAATCCTACCTATTGTAAAGCCCTGGCCATGGCAATAATGAGGAGAAAAGGTGGATTTCTAGAAGTGGTTTTTTTAAGGAGCAAAGGGCTGGGGAAGCTGGGAAAGCAGAGGAGGCTGGTTTTTTTTGGTGTGAGGGGTGGTGTTAAGCGATGTGCTTGGCCGAAGGGGCTCCCAGGGGTTTTTGGGATGTTTGTTTGGTGGTGATCCCTGTTGGGCCATCTCCTGGCTGCTCTTCCAAGGTGCTGCAGTGCTGGAAGGAGCCTGGGAGAGAAGGATCCTCCCACTGGGAACCTCCTGGTGGCACCTCAGGAACTTCCACCCCACCTCCCACATCAACTCCTGTGGGGAGGGCAGTGCTCTCCCTTTTTGAGGGACACCACTGAAGTTCCATTGCAGGAAAAGGGGATTTTTTTGGTGGGGGAGGCACACCCGGTTCCCTCCCGTGTTCAAAGCTGTTCGGGAGGCGCTTTGATTTACGCTTGCATTTCTTCTTCACGCCCCTGGAGCAGCGCTGGGCGAAGGGAGAGGCTGGAGCTGTAAATCCTGAGGCTGGAGCAGCGCGGTGCTGCTTGGGGAAGGGAAGAGCGGGTGGGAGGTCCCGGGCACGGGGGTTCTGGGCACGATTGAAGGTGCCAGCGTGGAGCAGCTCTGGTGGAGGTGATGATTCTGCGTGCGTGCAGAGCGAGGGCCCCAGCAGCGCGCTCAAAAATAAACCAGCCCAGGTGCAGAGCCTGGCAGTCGCTGTAGAAGCGCCCCCGGAGCAGCCCGTGGCTTGGGCTGGAGCAGTGGGGGTGTTCCATGGAAGTGAGGTGCCAGGACGGGCTGGAGCAGGTGGGGTTTGCCACATTTAGGGATGCAGCAGTGCTGGTGAGACAGTGAAAAAGCCGCTTCCTGGGCTTGGGGAGGAGGAGGCGTTTGGAGAAAGCAGGCTGGAAAAAGCTCTGCTTGACCTGAGCTGATGGCTCAACTTTCGAGCGCCGGATTTCTTTGCACTGTGGTGTTTCCTCAGCTTCCCATTCCTCGAGGCTCTGTCTGGAGCTCAGCTGATGGGGAACCTCTGGTTTAACACTGGTGCTTCGGCAGCCAGGAGGAGACAGCACCTGAGACATTATCATGCTGGAAACTGCACCGAGTGCTTCCTCCAAAGAGCCTCTTTCAGGCACAGGGTGCAATTCAATCTGCTCTTAGTCACTTTTTTTTTTAAGTTCTCCCTGGAGACTTCTCGATCCCATTCCTTAAATTTGCAGTATTCGAGTGAACCATCTCGAAGAACCAGTGAAGAGCTGCAATATTAATGAAGACAGAGAAAATCAAAATGACATTTCAGGCAATTACTGACATAACGAAGTGACTGACTCGGAATATCCAATATTTAGATTTATCATGACACTCGAAAGGGGATGCTGTCAGCCGCCTTTATTTTCTACATCACGTAAATCGTTTCTCCCCTGCCCTGTTGCTTTTTAAACACAGGCTGTGAAGCCAGGAAATAATGTTCACGCTCACTTGGGCTGATAGTGGTGCTGTTTGAGAAGAAAGTTAGTGTTTTCCTCCGTGGCATTTTGGCACTGCAGAAAGCAGAGGAACTCATTTCCATCTCTTCCTCCCTGGCTGCAGCACCAAGAGCTTGGGCTGGGTGCAGGGGTCTGGAACAGCGATGCTGTCAGAGATTTCCTCCTCTCCAAAACCTATTAAAGCAGGGGGAAAACCGAGCTGTTTGGTGGTTTTTCTTAATCGCGGGAATATATTTTGCTTTTGTTGGCCAAATGTAAGGGTTTAAAGGGCTTGTGAGGATGCCTGGCTCCTGGCAAAGTGGCCATTTTTGTTTAGGAGCTGGGCTTTTGGATGCTCTGCTGACACCGAGCGGGAGTCAGAAGCTCGATGTGGGGTGGAGATTTAAACTCTCCTGCCCTGACTGTGTTTTCTGGGATGATGGGCATGATTACACCTGAATGTCTTCTCAGGCTTGCACTGAAATGCCTGAAGATGCACAAAACACGCCACAGCACCATTTTTCTTGTCTGGGTACGGGCCTCTTCATCCCAGGGACTCTCTGTAGCAAAATAGCCGGAGAAATTAGAATTTCAGGCCCTTTCTGCGGTGACAGAGTTGTTACGAGCTGTCTTCTCTGACACATCCATCAGTAAAAATAAAATAGGTATAGCTATTGCTTTGGAGCTCCTTCAGGAGCCTCCATGAGGATTCCCATCAATCTCTAAGAGTGGGGGCAGAGCCCTTCACCCCCTCAGCTGGGTTGGGATAACTGTGCCCACTGTTGTGGGCAGAACAGAATGCTGGGAAGGGGAATTCAGCGGGCTGTCACCTCCTGTCCCCGTCTCTGTCCCTGCTGCTGGCCCACCCTCAGCGGGACGGAGATCATTCCACTGCCCCACGGCTTCCAGGGGCACGTGGAGGGTTTCAGAGACTGATCACTGGGGTGTCCTGCCTGGGAAACCGCTGGGGGTTTCCTCGTGCCTTTGTGCTCTGTGGAATACGCGTGGTTTATATTTGCCCCCAGGGTGGAACGTTTTAAAATCCGCCTGTGCGGATTTCCTTGCTCGGCTGAGGTTTTGTGGGGTTGGTTTGTAAAAAGCTTTGGGTTTGATGGTCTGAACACCAAGTGAGGATGTGGCCGTGCTGGCAGCTCCCTGGTGCTGTTTTATTCTGTTTCCTCGGCGTGAGGAGACTTGTGCTGTGTTGAAAATCTGGGGGGCCGAGGGGGATGAGGGCACGCTTGGCAGCCTCCCCGCTTCCCATGCAGAGCGGCCACCCGGGTGCTGTGAGAGGTTCGAGGGGCTCTGCTCCCAAATCTCGGTGCCTCTCCGGTGATTCTGGGTCAAGCTTCCCTCACAGCTCTGCCAAATCATCTCAAGTCCGGGTGCTGACAGCTCGCTGCTGTCACTCCCAGGTCACGGCAGGCTGAGCTGCTCCTCTCCTGGCCACAGACGGCACCGTGGCTCATCCCCTCACAGGTGAGGAGCTTTGGGAAGTGGAAAAGGAAAAATGGAGCACCTCCAGCAGTGGAATCCTGATTTCCATGGCCAAGAGGATGTTCGGAACAGAGCATTGCCCTCCCGAGGGTTCCCCTGCAGCATCGGGGAAGCAAGGCACGGCCTGGGGCAGGGCTGCACCCCGAGCCTGGTCTGGGGGGACGAGGCCAGGCCTGTCAGGTGCTGGACTTGACACTGCCTCTCTTCTTTGACAGGAACCATGGAGTATCACGTGGCTGCTGCTGGCAGCTTCCTGCCTCTCCTCTTGCTCCTGGAGCTGGTCTCTCCAGGTAAGTCTGTGCCTGCTCTTCCCTGGGCTGGTGTCTGCAAGGGCCAAAGGTGGCAGGTGCTGCGTTTGTGGGTGAATATGCAAAGCCACGCTGCCGGGGTGAAGGGGTGATGTGGAGGTGAGCAAATCTCCTGTCTCCATCCTGCGGAAATTGTGGGGACCTGCACATCATGCTCCCACTTTTCCTGCAGTCCTCACTGACTGCACGGGTGGCATTAGACGGCCCTTTTTGGGAAGAGAGTAGGTGGGAAAAGCCTTGGAGAAGGTTGGATGTGCTGGTGAACCCAGCAGTGATGGATGTTCCTGGTGTATCTCGATGAAAAGCTCTTGGCAGCTTCCAGATGTGGATTTACCAAGGCAAAGCTGGTGCTGGACCCGGCATGAGGTTAATTTACATAAATAAAACCTAAAGAAAACTGGAGGGAGGGATCGCAGGCAGGGATGTAAACCCGAAGCTTGTTAGCTGTGCGGCAGCAGAATGTTGCTGGCAAGGCTCTCCCTCTGCTCTCAGCAGCAAAATGGTGACCTGAATTGTGCTTTAATATATGCTGGGGAGGGGGGAAATAACTCCTGCCCAAGCTATAAAACCTCTTTTCTAACTCCAGATGGGGTGAAAGGCAGGGCTGTGGGCCAGAAGAGCCTCCACAGTAAGCTCTTTCCTCTGATGCTCCGTGTCTTTCCTGCATGGGGGCTCCTGGCAGGGAGCTGGTGGGACAATGGCCTTTTGGTGTAGAAAACGTGCCTTTCGGGACAGGTTTTGGCACATCACAAGGTGCATGGGAGCTGTAAATGCACAGCAAAGCCCCGTGAAAATTGGGATTGTTACAGGACCAGCCTAAGCCCCCTGGGTGGGGGAGTGGGGAGAGGGTGCCTGTGTGGCTCTTGCTGATAAACAATAGCCGGTGTGTGTCCGTTTGATAGCACTGTGCCCTTTGGAATAAAGGCTGTTTTCCCCCCCTTTTCCTCCCCTCCCGAAGGCTGGAGATGGCTTGCCCAGATTGGCAGCCTGATTAAGCAGTCAGTGGATGACATTAGCTGTGAGTGACAGGCGCAGTCAATCTCCCTCTGGTGTCGTGTTGGATCAGGGAGAGCCTTGCTGGGTGACTGCCCCGGTGCTCCTCTGGAAAAGGGACAAATAAGGAAAAAAGACAATCCAGAGAGTGCTTTGCCTTCCTGAGAGGTCACTTGCCAGCCTCTCCCATTGCGACGGTGGGCGCATCTGCCTGCCCAGCTGGGGACTTGTTCCTTCCTTGCAGCGGCAAACTGCAAAGCCTTGGACAGGCAGCACGTGGAGAGAAGGAATTGGAGGCTTTGCAGCTCAGCAGCCCTTCTCTCCTAAACCCTGCCCAGGGCTGGGGTTGCCATCTCTGGGATAAGCAAGTGCTGGCACAGGGAGAAGCGCATGGATGCCCTGCACGCACCCTGGGCACTGCGGGTGATGGAGCAACACTTCCCAGAAGGTTTGCGGAGCTCCTGGTGAAGCTGGGCTGGGATAAAACAGGCAGGTGGAGCCTGAGTGGGCTTGGAGTGTTTGGAAGAGGGTGGTGCAGCTCTGGCACGGCAGTGGAGTCTCCCTGCTCCTGCTACGGGAGATGAGCAGAGGCCTCCATCACCCGAGGTTCCCCTGGAGCCTTCTCTTCTCCAGCCTGGACACCCCCAGCCTGGCTCCCCAACTCTCTCAGCACCTTCATGGCCTCCTCTGGAGTCTCTCCAGCAGGTCCAGTCCTTCCTGTGCTGGGGGGACCCTGTCCTGTGTTGGGGGTTACAGGGATGGAAACTCCAGCCTCTCTCCTGGGATCTGCAGCCCGAAGTGGTGTCCTGCCTCCAGACCACCCCGCAGCATTTCCCAGCTCTCAGGTGCTGCTCTCCCTCCTGCCTGAGCACACCGATCCTGTGTCCTGGGTGATTTGGAAGCCTCCCAGCACCTGCTGCAGCTGGATTTGGAGAGTGCAACTTATTTTTAGCGTGTTGGTGATATTAAGAAATGTATTTTGAGACAGAAAGGTTTTGCAGAAGCGGGTCCTGTGTGCCAAGGGCTGCCGNTCCCCTCACAGGTGAGGAGCTTTGGGAAGTGGAAAAGGAAAAATGGAGCACCTCCAGCAGTGGAATCCTGATTTCCATGGCCAAGAGGATGTTCGGAACAGAGCATTGCCCTCCCGAGGGTTCCCCTGCAGCATCGGGGAAGCAAGGCACGGCCTGGGGCAGGGCTGCACCCCGAGCCTGGTCTGGGGGGACGAGGCCAGGCCTGTCAGGTGCTGGACTTGACACTGCCTCTCTTCTTTGACAGGAACCATGGAGTATCACGTGGCTGCTGCTGGCAGCTTCCTGCCTCTCCTCTTGCTCCTGGAGCTGGTCTCTCCAGGTAAGTCTGTGCCTGCTCTTCCCTGGGCTGGTGTCTGCAAGGGCCAAAGGTGGCAGGTGCTGCGTTTGTGGGTGAATATGCAAAGCCACGCTGCCGGGGTGAAGGGGTGATGTGGAGGTGAGCAAATCTCCTGTCTCCATCCTGCGGAAATTGTGGGGACCTGCACATCATGCTCCCACTTTTCCTGCAGTCCTCACTGACTGCACGGGTGGCATTAGACGGCCCTTTTTGGGAAGAGAGTAGGTGGGAAAAGCCTTGGAGAAGGTTGGATGTGCTGGTGAACCCAGCAGTGATGGATGTTCCTGGTGTATCTCGATGAAAAGCTCTTGGCAGCTTCCAGATGTGGATTTACCAAGGCAAAGCTGGTGCTGGACCCGGCATGAGGTTAATTTACATAAATAAAACCTAAAGAAAACTGGAGGGAGGGATCGCAGGCAGGGATGTAAACCCGAAGCTTGTTAGCTGTGCGGCAGCAGAATGTTGCTGGCAAGGCTCTCCCTCTGCTCTCAGCAGCAAAATGGTGACCTGAATTGTGCTTTAATATATGCTGGGGAGGGGGGAAATAACTCCTGCCCAAGCTATAAAACCTCTTTTCTAACTCCAGATGGGGTGAAAGGCAGGGCTGTGGGCCAGAAGAGCCTCCACAGTAAGCTCTTTCCTCTGATGCTCCGTGTCTTTCCTGCATGGGGGCTCCTGGCAGGGAGCTGGTGGGACAATGGCCTTTTGGTGTAGAAAACGTGCCTTTCGGGACAGGTTTTGGCACATCACAAGGTGTATGGGAGCTGTAAATGCACAGCAAAGCCCCGTGAAAATTGGGATTGTTACAGGACCAGCCTAAGCCCCCTGGGTGGGGGAGTGGGGAGAGGGTGCCTGTGTGGCTCTTGCTGATAAACAATAGCCGGTGTGTGTCCGTTTGATAGCACTGTGCCCTTTGGAATAAAGGCTGTTTTCCCCCCCTTTTCCTCCCCTCCCGAAGGCTGGAGATGGCTTGCCCAGATTGGCAGCCTGATTAAGCAGTCAGTGGATGACATTAGCTGTGAGTGACAGGCGCAGTCAATCTCCCTCTGGTGTCGTGTTGGATCAGGGAGAGCCTTGCTGGGTGACTGCCCCGGTGCTCCTCTGGAAAAGGGACAAATAAGGAAAAAAGACAATCCAGAGAGTGCTTTGCCTTCCTGAGAGGTCACTTGCCAGCCTCTCCCATTGCGATGGTGGGCGCATCTGCCTGCCCAGCTGGGGACTTGTTCCTTCCTTGCAGCGGCAAACTGCAAAGCCTTGGACAGGCAGCACGTGGAGAGAAGGAATTGGAGGCTTTGCAGCTCAGCAGCCCTTCTCTCCTAAACCCTGCCCAGGGCTGGGGTTGCCATCTCTGGGATAAGCAAGTGCTGGCACAGGGAGAAGCGCATGGATGCCCTGCACGCACCCTGGGCACTGCGGGTGATGGAGCAACACTTCCCAGAAGGTTTGCGGAGCTCCTGGTGAAGCTGGGCTGGGATAAAACAGGCAGGTGGAGCCTGAGTGGGCTTGGAGTGTTTGGAAGAGGGTGGTGCAGCTCTGGCACGGCAGTGGAGTCTCCCTGCTCCTGCTACGGGAGATGAGCAGAGGCCTCCATCACCCGAGGTTCCCCTGGAGCCTTCTCTTCTCCAGCCTGAACACCCCCAGCCTGACTCCCCAACTCTCTCAGCACCTTCATGGCCTCCTCTGGAGTCTCTCCAGCAGGTCCAGTCCTTCCTGTGCTGGGGGGACCCTGTCCTGTGTTGGGGGTTACAGGGATGGAAACTCCAGCCTCTCTCCTGGGATCTGCAGCCCGAAGTGGTGTCCTGCCTCCAGACCACCCCGCAGCATTTCCCAGCTCTCAGGTGCTGCTCTCCCTCCTGCCTGAGCACACCGATCCTGTGTGCTGGGTGATTTGGAAGCCTCCCAGCACCTGCTGCAGCTGGATTTGGAGAGTGCAACTTATTTTTAGCGTGTTGGTGATATTAAGAAATGTATTTTGAGACAGAAAGGTTTTGCAGAAGCGGGTCCTGTGTGCCAAGGGCTGCCGGGGTGTTTTAGCCTCGTTTGCCTCTCCTAGAGCCTGCTGGCCCCAGCGTGGCAGCCAGTGACAAGTGTGCTGCCAGGCCTCTGGAGATGCTCTTAGCTCTCAAATAACCCATTTTGTCAGGTTCCTTTTTATTTTCTTTCCAGGTACTTAACTCCAGGGGCTGGGATTTAAATGTGCCTTTGCAGCAGTGCTGCCTCCAGTGCTTTCCCATTTCTCAGGGTGTTTAACCAACCTGGCGCCTCAGGAAAGAGGGCAGCGCTGAAAAATCCCTGTCTAGTTACGGAGCGAGCCCCGGGGGAGCTCGGGCTGCTCCCCCGTCCTGTCCCTATGTCCCCAGGAGCTGCTTTGCTGGGATGCACACCTGGGACCCGTGTTTGAAAGGTCTCCGGAGCATCTCCTTCATTCGAGGGCTTGGCAGGCAAAGAGGAGGCTGGAGCTCAGTCTGTTCTTGTTTCCTGAGGTGGGACGCCGAACGCACTCCGGCAAAGCTTCCTGGGAAATCATTGTGCGCCTCTCCCGCCGCCTCTTTCCCCGCAGCCCTGCTCCAGCAGGTCTTTCCCGGCTGGCTCAGGCTGCCTTTGTCACTCTCCTACGTGCTCTGCACTTGCCTCTGTCCCCTAATGAGGCTGCGGGCCAGGGGCCGGCTCCTGAGCTCCCAGCGCCGCCAGAGCGGGAGCGGAGAGGAGTGAGCCTGCTTATTAAAGGTGAAAGGAGGCAATTAGAGGGAAAGGCAGCCAGGCGAGGGGAGAGGGAAGGAGCACCGGGGTTTGCTGGGGTGGCTGACGAGGCGAAAGGCTCTCAGCCGTGGGAACAAAGCGAAGGTATTAATCGTGGGCTAAACCAGTAATTGATGCTCCTGCTCCCCGTGCTGTCGGCTTTCCCCCTCTCCTCTGGCTTTTGGAAAATACCAAATCCGGAAAGGCTGGCGGAGGGAGGTGGCTTCCCTGCCAGCTTTTATCGGGGACCTCATGGGGCTTTCTTCCTCCTGCTGGCTCTCATCTCGGGGCTTACCCCTCATCAGCATGAGCCTGGTGCCCTGTGAGCATTCCCAAGCCTTTCCCAGCCTTGCTGGCCCATGCCAGGGAAATAACTCCTTGTTTTTGTCCTCTTCCCAGGTCAGGGCAATCGCCTGCCGTACTTCATCAACTACTTCTTTGACACCTACCTGCTGATCAACGAGGACACGCCTGTGGGTAAGTGGGGTGGGCCCGTGGGCACTGGCTGCCACCACACCGTGGGAAAGCATGGAAAAGAAAAAATGCTTTCCTTTTGAGTGACAGGTGGAGCTTTTCTTTCTTTATTTAGCTGGGATCGGGTTTTTTAGTAAATGCAGAAATCGACCTGGTCGTTCTTGCCGCCTTCCCAGGCTCTCAGCCCATTAAACTTGTGGTCTTCAATCAGGGCTCGTGACTGGCTTTTGATGTGGGAGGAATCGATTGGGAGGCTGTGGAGGTCCCTTCTCCCACCTCCAGCCCTGCAGCACCTTCCTTAAGGAAGGGCTCGCTGCACCCACCTTGCTGTCAGAGCTGCTGAGAGTTGGAAGAGTCTGGAGAGATCTCCAGTGACTGCTCAGCTCCACCAGCGCTTCCCGCTGAGCCTTCTGTCCCTTCTAGGGCCCCCTCGGTCAGGCACTTGCAGCCCCTGTGGGATTTGGGGTGGCTCTGGAGGCTCCTGCACAGAGCTCACCCTCAGGAGGAGCCCTGGGAAGGGAGCAGGGGTGGGAGCTGGTTGGGAACAGCCTAATGGAATTGCCTCCTCATGGAGAACCTTGCTCTCCGAGTACTTGAGCTTGAAATGCCTTAAGGGAATTGGACTGAACTTCTGTTCAGCCTGTTCCTACAGCCTGCTTTCCAGTGAGACATTATGCGAGTCAAGTTGTTCTTGGAATTACTTTGGCAGNCCAGATGCACCAGAGGGAAATGTCAGCCTGGGAAGTGTTGACACACACACAGCTGTTTCTGTGTTTCCTGCTGTTGGTAGGTGTTTTCTGAGTTAAGGTTTATTAACTTTAAAAAAAACAAAAAAAGAAGAGGAAAAATGTAGCATCTGGAAACACCTTTCTGAGATCCTGAGTGTGGGGAGCAGAGCAGTGTGTAGTGCCTGTTCCCTGGGAAAAAAAAAAAAAAAGTCTTTTTCTGAGGTCTGTTTGAGTGCCCACCCCTCCCTGCAGCATTCCCTGCCTGCTGCCTGCCATGCCAAAAGGGATCTTAAGCAACAATTAAGAGATCATTCCCCCTCTAATCACTTACAAGAGTAAATTAGTCTTGTCAGGAGCTATTAAGACAGAGAGCTCGGAATTCATTAGGTGAGATTGGGCCAAGGGAGCTGCTGGCGCTGCCGCCGGTCCAGGCTGATTAATTTCTCCCAAAACATCATCAATGCCCATCTGTTTCATTTAGGTCTGGGGAGAGCAATTTTCAGGTGGACTGACCCTGTAGTCAGTTATTTCACCCAGAAGTAATGGGAACACACACACACGTGCAGAGGGAGCTCCAGGAAAAGGGAATTGTGGAAGAAAGAGGGAGATGCCTGGTGAGGAGGATGAGGAGGAGGCATGGTGATTGCCAGGAGAGCCTGTGGCAGATGCCAGCAGCTGTATCACCCTGTGTTTTACTTGGAAAACGGGGATTCTGACTGGATAACACCCTGTGGGAGAAGAGTGTGCAGGAGAGGGACTGTCCTTCTTTAGCCTGCTGCTGTTTGCCTTAAGCAAAATCATTCCAAGGGCCATTTTTCTTAATCCCAAGCCTTTTGGAGGTGCTGTGGATGCCAGGTGAGTGGCTGGAGGGCCCTGGCAAGGTGTGACGTGACCCGGGAAGGTGGCATTGCTGCCACGGGGGTCACTGGAATTGTCAGTAGGTGGGAATGGGCAGGCAGCATTCCAGGCTCCTCTTGGTCCCTGCTGCTGCCAAAGGAGCTTCTTCTTAGCATAATGTAATGACTGGAGTCTAATTGCCCAGCAAATGGATTTGCTGTGAGCAGGACAGGAATGGGAAAATGAAGATGATCCATCATGTCAGGTCTGTAAGTAGCCTTATAACCACCTAGCTTGGATTCACCCAGGTTTCTCTGAAAGCTTTCATGCCTCAACGCCTCGCAAAATGCGTGACAAAAGAGGCCATTCAGACGAGTGTAATTCCACTTCCCCTTCATCCTAGCGATAACATTTCAGCGTCACCGGAATAATGTTGTCTTAAAAGAGTGGGAGACACTTCATCCACAGCACTTGAGGTGATAACGTGCGCTTGGCCTTGCCCTCAGGCCGTGTCGTGTCGGGGGCACGGTCACCCAGGTGGGGACAAGTGTCCCCTCCTGCCCATCAGACCTTGGTAATTCGTGCCTTGCTTAAAACCGGCAGAGGGACTTAGTCTGGATCTCAGGTCAGGTTGCTTGGGGCTGTGAGCGCTTGGTGGGAGGTGCCCCTGAATATGGCAGGGGTTGGTACGAGATCTTTAAGGTCCCTTCTGACCCGAACCGTTCCACGATTCCATGAAGGGCGGGTGTCCCCTGTAAAGCCTGCTGAGCTGAGCAGTGCATGGCACAGGGAAACCCGCTGGGAGGGCCGTGCCCTGGGCAATGGGAGTGTGAGGACGTGCTGCTGAAGCTGGGGACAGCACCTGGCACAGCTGGCAGGTGGGCAGGCTGGGCTCCCACAGGACTTCTGCTGTTTGATTCCATGACTTATTCCTGTGGTTGAGGCTCTCATCTCTCCACCCCATCAGCCCACTGCGATACCTGCTGGGACTGCTGAGACACTCAGCCACGGGTCCCCCAGATTTGGCTGCCTCACACCTCCTCCCACATATCACCGTGGGACGGTGCAGGGCCAAGGAGAACCCCCAAGTCAGCACATCCCGGGGTCAGGAGCCCCGCAGAGCCGCAGGCAGTGCCAGCTCAGCACTGTGTCCAGTGACCCGGGCTGTGTGTGCTGCTCGCTGCCCCCTTTCCTTCCCTCCGGCTCTCTCAGGACGCCTGGGCTGTGCTCTCCATCTCGGGGTCCTCCACGCTCAGAGAGCGAGGCGAACGGATGGATGGATGGCTGACAGGGAATTTCATGGGTTGCTCTGCCTTCTTTTCTGCTCTGTGCAGCTTTTGCTGAGCTGGTAAATGCTGTGACCAGGGATATTTCTCCACTCAGTTTGAACAGGCAGAGCTGAACCTTGCTCTTTGTAAGACTTACTTCAAAATGGGCTGCCCATGGAGGGGTGGCTCTCACTGTGCCCCTGAAGCTGCTGCAGCCTCAGAGGAGCCCAGGATAGCGGAGTGCCACTTGAGGTGTGGCTGTGCTTTGCTGGCTGGTGGCCATGAAGGGGTTCAGGTTGGTGTGTGACACCTCGTGCCTGCTGGAAAACTAAACTTCACAGCAGAACTAAAGAGGAAGGTGGTATTTCACAGGCAGGGTACTCTGTGGTGACTCCTCACCTGGATCTGAGGCAGCACATCCCTTTGATATTTGTGAATTATTTAATTCTCTATCCTAGATGAGGACCAGGTCTGTCTTCTCCAGGCTGGGAAGGCTTCCATCCTCCACACTCTGTCCTTTCGAAGGCAATCGGCTCTTCCAACACAGCCTTTTGCTGCAGTGCTCTGCTCCTGAGCAGGGAGATGCTTTGGCACCCAGGAAAGGTCCCCGGGGGTGCTGGGGCTCTCAAGCTGCCGCTGAAGATATGGTTATCAGTGTGGGATGGAGCACGGGTTAAACCTGTTTGATCCCACAGCTGCCTGGGCTCCTCCAGATGCATCACTGGAAGGAAAAAGACAAAAAAAAAAAAAAAGAGAGCTGGCTCTCTGATCCCTGCATGCTTCTGGACTGATTACATAATTCCAGAGCTCGGATATTCACGCACAAGGCTTGGGGACAGTTTTGGATGGAGGGCCGTGGTCACCTGAGCACGGCAGGGCCACCAGACCCTTTGGTGTCTCCGAGTCTCCCCCCTCGCTTGCCGCTGCTGCTGGAGAGGGGGATGTACCTGCTCTTGTGTCCTTCTTGCCCAAAATCAAGTGTTAAAGCTAAAGAGAAAATTATAAATCAGTCTGGTGCACGGGGTTAAAAGTCACAGCGGCAAGACCAGAAAGTACCCTGGAGGCACGCTGTTAACGAGGTGCTAATTGCTTAACAAGGAGGTGGGGCTCAGGATGGCTTTAAAGTTTGGGATTAACGCCTCCAGGGAGCACGGGGCCGTGCAGGAGTTTTAGCCAGGAGTCCCTGCCTTCCTCGCAGCCTGGTGAGCTGTTAGCAGAAAGCTGTCCCTGTGTTCGTGTGTGTTTGCGGACACAGCCCCAAAAACGCTCCGCGGAAAAGCTGCTGCCCCGTCAGGAAGGCAAGGCAGCTCAAAGCCAGGAGACATTTCCCCATGCAAGGGACAGCAATGCTGCGTGTTTAGATCTATTTGTTAAGGGTTTTTCTGCTACTCTGCAAAGCTGGGTTTCAGCACTTAGGCCTAGCTGATGGTAGGCTTGCAAAATGAGGTGGATTTGTAGGAGTCACGGTGGTGATGCCCCATCTCTGGAAGCGTCCAAGGCCAGGTTGGACAGGGCTTGGAGCCACGTGGGATAGTGGAAGGTGTCCCTGGCTGTGGGAGGGATTTGGAACGAGACGGTTTCAAAGGTCCTTTCCCACCCAAACCATTCCGTGAGAGGACAGGGGAGGCTGCCCATCCCTGTGCTGTGGGATTGTCTCTGATAAACTTCAGCTGCTGGTGAGACCAGGCTGCTGCATGTAAATAATCCCCAGCTGGGAGGGCAAACAGGGTGAAACAAGTGGGCAAGTACCAGTCTGTGGCTGGTTGCACAACTTGGGGGCCAGGTGTGTTGGCACTGACGTGGGAGCTCGTGGTTTGTAATGGTGAAAAAACCCCACGAAGCTGCTTGTATTGTTTATCTGACAGAAATAGGGTGAGTTGGCAAGCGCCAGAGGACCCTAAACTCCTCGGTTTGCTTGCTGGGTGGGCTGCCCAGGAAGCAGACACCCGTGGGGTGCCTGTGTGCAGCAAGCAGAATGGATTTGGCCTTTTAGGAAGGGTAATTCCAGAGGCATATGCCAGACTGTGGCTGTGATGGAGATTGCGTGTTTCTGAACCTGCCTCACAAGCTTAGCTGTGGCCATTGCTGAGATTGCCCTTCACAAAGGGAGACTGTGGCCACCTCGCCTTCCTCTTCAGTGTTTATCTATCACCCAGGGGCTGTTTACTGCCTGAAACTGAATTTTCAGGGTTCTGGAGTGCTTTTCAGAGGAGCAGCCCGGTTCCTAAGTGTGCTGATGACCCTAATGAACAGCAATATTTGAGGAGAGCTTAAGAAGGGGATCTCAGCTCTCCCAACTCAAGCCCTTTTTCTGTCATTTGAAGGCCCATTGATGAAATTACTTGTTGAGCTGCAGAAAGTACAGCATCTTTAATGAAAATTTAAGGCTAGAAAATTAGTTATTCCCAACATCAGGAAACTTAAGGTTTTAAAAAAAAAAAAGCCCCGCTCCCACCCAAACCCTTAACCCCGCATCATTAAATTAATCACTTCATCAATCACTTAAACTTTCATATCTGCTTTGCTAATAGGCAGTAACATTAATGCTTATGTTTAAGAAGGGGAAGAGGGAGAAGGAAGAAAGTGTATCTGCAATATGGACTCATTAACATGCCAGGGTAACCTTGCTCCTGGCAAGCACCTCATCAAACCATCCCGAGGTTTGATCTCGCCACCTTTTGAGCCCTGGTACGGGGGCCAAGCCCCTTCCAGGGAGAGGGAGGAAGATCTGTGAGTTTGGTAATGAGGGCTGGGGTGATTCTTTATGTCTGGGATGGCTTTAGTGGCGTTAATTATCTGTAGGAGCTTCATTCTATTATTTATTTAATTATCTGCAGGAGCTTCATTTGCGGGCTGGCTTCTCGCTGGCTGTGCCCTGTTCCTTGTTACTCTGGGATGCCTGGGCTCGGGTGTCAGCACTGTCCCAGCTCAGGTAAATTGGGCCTTCCAGGCTGATTGGAGGCATTTACGTGGGTGGCAAAACTGATAAAGAGCAGGGATAATAACGTGAGTCAGGCTTAACAAAGCAAAAACCACAGGGGGGGGGAAAACATATATATGTGTTTATATTCAAGTTGGGACACACACATATATATATCTATACACATGTATATATATCTTTGTGGAGTTATTCATGTTCTGAGGGACTATTATTAGCCAAGGGTATTTCCCTGTGCTGGAGGGAGATACTTGCTTTTGCATGCACTCATAATTTTATTTTTGGTGGGGAAGGGGAGCTGTGATTTCACTATCAGAAAATAATTTAAAGAAGCTCTGCTTGCAAACAGTGATGAAACATGCTTTTTTTGCCAGATGAGAAACTTGATGTATTTGGGTTGTGTGAGCTTAAAAAAGAAGGAAAAAACCCTTATCCTAACTCCTTTACCCCTGCTTCGAATGCTGGCACATCTGAGATCTCTGCAATCTGGATCTGCCCCATCCCTGGATGTGTCCAAGGCCAGGTTGGATGGGGCTTGGAGCAACCTGGGATAGTGGAAGGTGCTCCTGCCCATGACAGGGGGTGCAACCAGACAGTCTTCAAGCTCCTTTCCAACCCAAACCATTCCATGATGCCCTCGGTGACCCTTTCCATAGAATTTTTAGGCTAGTGCAGAAATTACCCTTTCAGTTAAAACTTCCTATAACTGGGCACTGTGCAAGTCCTTTTCTTTAACAAAAAAAAAAAAAGATTCAAACTATTTGCTGCCACCACCACCAGCTGGTGATTGCTGTTTACTGGTGTAAAACAAGCAAAAAAAAATACCGGGGGGGGGAGAGAAAAACAAAACCAAAGCAACAACAAAGAGTTAGGGAAGGTCCAGCTGCTTTCCATGCACATCAAAGTGATCAGACAAAACTGATTATGGAAAACTGAGACATTCCAGTATGGAAACAGGCTGGTAGAGGAGAGCCCTCCCAGAAATGGATACACAAGGTCCTGAGATTGTGGGATGTGTGGGATGCAGCTCCCGCTCTTGGGAAGCGCCTGGGCAGGAACTGCTGTCCCAGCGAGCATCCTTTGCGTGGTGCTGGCGTGGCCACCTCTTGGGCAGCTTGTTTTGTCACATTTCCCGTGGTTTTAGGTTGCCTCGGTGCTGCTGCACGACTCCCTCCTCATCTCCCGGCTTTTAAACTGATTTATCGCCGACTGCGCCCTCCTGCTTCTGAATGGCTTAATGTGCTTGATTGGCAGGGGGAGTTAATACGTTGGTTCCTCCTGTCAAACTGCTCGGGCACACTGATGGCTTTTGAATTAACTGTAGCACTTGGGGAGGGGGGAAAGGAAAAAAGGAAAGCGTTGTTGGACAACTCTGTGAAAACATCTGCTCCGTTTGCAGCGCTGGTCAGGGCAGGGGAAAAGCTCCGTGCGCTCCCTCTCTTAAAGATTTATTAATATTGCTGCGTACACGAGGGGGGAAGATTTCAAACACTTGACATTTAATGGTTAGTAACTCAATTTTATTCCATTCATCTGCATGGCTTTGTCAGGTGCCTGCTCTGTCGAGGCTCTGGTGTTGTATCACAGAGGCTGTCTTGCTGCCTGTGAGCAATTAGGAGGGTGATTTGGTACCTGAATCCGGAGGAACCTTTTTATTTTTCCTTTCTAATTGATTATTAGCTTTGAGGTGAGAGCTGGTGTCATGGAACGTAATATCCCTCCATAAACAGTGATGTGGTGGCTTTACTTGCTCTGCTGTTTTGGTTTCAAGCAGTTAATTTAAAAAGAAGCGGGGGAAAAAGATTTTGAAATATATAAAGTGCAAGGGTGACGAACAATTTGGGATATGGAGAGAAGCGAGGAGCGTCCTCCCAGGCAGAGATTAATGGTTGTTATTAATGATTTTGGGAAATAGAGGGGAAGGAATAAGATGTGGCAGAAGACTGTAAAATAAGGAACAGCACTGCGGAAAACCCTGACTCTGGAAACGCACCTTTTCCCATGTGACAGCAGCGCCAAATTAAACACATCCTGCCGGATAAAGCAGCACTGGTGTGCAGTGGGGTGGTGAGGCAAGAAGTGAGGGGACCACACAGAAAGCACCATCCTGCCTCCACATCTCTCCCAGCAGCTCTCCTAGGGGTGTGAAGGGTGGGGGGAAAAACATCTCCCAGGATTTGCAAGTTGTCTTTTGTCTTGGAAAAGTCGTCTGCGGTCCCACCAGGTGCAGAGCGAGGAGCGAGGGAGGGTTTGCAGAGAATATCAGCCAGAAGTTGTTGCCCACCTGCTTTGGTGGGGTGGGGAAAAGAGTCAGAAATTAAGGCTCTGTACTGGGGGAAAGACATTCCAAGCTGGTTTCATCTCACTGCAACAGGATGATCTCGTGCAGCCAAAAAAATGGGCAGTATCCTCGAAGTTCACAGAACACTGGCAGGAGAATGAGTTTCACTGGTGCTGGGATGCTCCACAGGCAGTTTCTGGCAGTTATAGATGGGAAAGGTGTCTGCTAGGAGAGAGGGGAGTCTTCCATGGGTTTTAAACCAGGAGCTTGATTTTGCATTCCAGGTTGTAAGTTGGGTGCTTAATTTTCATTTTATTTTGCTGGTTAGTTCACCTCAAAAGCCAAAATTGCTGTTCTTGGTGGGCATCCCGCTGTAAAATCAGCTGGAACCTGTTTTGCAGTGGTGGCATTCCCCCCTGCAGTCCCCAGAAGTTCACCCCAGGACCAGCAAACGCTGTGGGTGGATCTGGGTTTGCTCTTCGTGTATCCTGTACCCAGTGGTGTTATCCAGGCGGGCAGAGGGACAGTTTTCACTGGGGTGCTGCTGCCAGGAGTGGCGGAATGTTCTCCAGAAGAATTTTCCTGTCCTGGATCTGCAAGCAGCATCTTTTGAACAGGATGCAGTGTCAATATTTGGGGTGCCCTGGCTGGAGGGGGCTGACAAGGCACGGCTGGGCCAGCTGCTCTGCCGGGCAGGGGCTCGTCCCCGTTTTCCATGAAACCCACTGCCGTGTGCAAGTGGCCCCAGGTGGCTGGATAATGGCATCCCTAATTATGCTCTGAACGAGATTAACTTCTTATCTGGCAGCCTGACATCTTTATTGTTATTAACGTGTGAATAATGCACTGTGCCGGGGTTTTTATGCATAACTTTGGTAGCAAACGTTTTCCTTTTGTTTATTGGTGTCTGTTACTTTGGCGCCGTGGGATTCCCGGCTTCCAGGGGCGGGGATCCCAGAGGTCAAGGAATGCTGCTCCTGTTTCTTTCCTTATTAAATGGTCGCTGCCTCTGCACTGCATCTCTTCCCCTTTATTTCCTCTGTGAGTAGAGGTGGTGGTGAGCAATTCCTCCGGTGAGTCTGGAGTTTCTTGGGACAACGGGTGTTGGAATGGGACGTGGAGGACTAGGGACCATCGCTCAGATGGGGCTGAGGATTTTGGGGTGCTTATGGGGATGGGGAGGCTTGGGATGCCGCCAGGCATGGGTGCAGGTGCCCACGGGGCTGAGGGTGCTCTGACAGGGGCTGGATCTGTTCCTTGGCACTGGCAGGGAAGGGAAAGGGAGCTCTGGAGGGTGGGAGGCGGCTGCAATCTGTTGTCTCCACCAGAAGAGGTTTCTGTGATGTAACTTGCTATTGAACAGGGTAACAAGGTCAGTAATGCCTTTGCCTGGGAGAGCTTCAGCCAACACTTCTATCAAAACCAATATTAATTTTCACTAATTAGGAGCTGCAGCTAATGAGTGTCACAGCTAATTTACCTCATCCATAACCAGGGAGAGGAGGGGGTCGGGCGCCTGGGATCAGAGCCTGCAAATCTGCCTCCTCTCTGCTCCCCCTTTCTTCCTGGCCCAACACGTGTTTGTCACCTGGGTGGTTTCTGTGTGCAGGGACGTGGGAATATGTGTGTGGTCCTCTGCTGCCTTCCCTGGAGCACGGGAATGCTTTGGGAGGGATCTGGACAGGGACGTGCTGTGCAGCAGGTATTGGCTGCTCCGGCGAGGGGAGGGAAAAGGAGCTTGGAAAGATGTGCAAGGGAAGCGTTTGGGAAAGAAAAGAATGCCCGTTGTCCTGAAGGGGATGTTGTAGTGGAGTGTTTGCTCTTGAAACTCTTGAATTTCAAAAGCCTTTATTGTTTTTTATTTTTTATTGTGTTTTATCACTGTTCCCTTCCATAATTTTTTACCCACACAAGCCAGCCTGGAAAGCCCCACACGGTGAAGCAGTGAGTCTGTCCCCATTCATAGTCTCGTGACTCGCTCTAGGGAGTCTTTCTCTTGTTTTTGAGTCTGTGACAAGCTGGACAAGTGTTGCAAATGTTTGTGGGGAGTGAATTTTTGTGAGCAGATATCCTCAGTGCTGTGCAGGTCGTCTTCCCGCACAGGTCACAGGCAGGAGGAGCATTCCATGGATGTCGCCAAGAGTGCTAGGAGAAAGCAAATTTCTGATTTGGAATGATCCTTGTTTGGCTTGTAAACTTGATCTGACGGCTCAGACAAGAGGAGAAAGGGCGCAGTGAACACGTATCCCTCCGAAACATCTTTATAGTCTGCGCTTTCTAAACAAGCCGCGGCCTGAGAATTATCCACAGGGATTATTGCTTTAAATAAGAATACACCAGAGAAATTTGCGGTCTGCTGTCAGACAGTTTGTTGTTAGGGATGGCTAAAATTGACTGAATAAATGATTCACTGGTTTTATTCGTGTTGCCCTGACTATAAACCTCAGGAGTCTCCCTTGTCGGAATCGATCCGTTCTGCCGGCAAAGCAGCGGGCGGCACGTGCACCACCCCGTCCTGACACGGTGTGGGAGGACAGAACAGCTCCTGCCTTGTCCTAGTGACCTTTCCTGACAGACACCCCCCTGTTTGGGGTGTCTGGGGCCTCGAGAACAGGGCTGGGCTTTCAGGGAAGCTCCCCCAGGAAAGTGATGTGCGGGAAAGAGCCTCCCTTGGAAACCAGCTCATCCCAGAGCATCCTTTTGGGGCATCCTGTGAAGTTCAGGTGGGAACTGCTCGTGGTCCTGGCTCTCATCTGTGTCCGTGGTGGGCTTTGCCTCCAGTTTTGTCATCCAGCTAATCCTGGTTTGGGCAGGTTTATTTGATTTGTTTCTCTTTAGCTGTTGGCCTGAAGTTGCCACCCAGCCCAGGGCAGCTCCCGAGAAGATGTTTTCCCTCTGTCTGTTCCAAGACTCTCTGCAACCTTAAATGTCTGGACTCCTTGTTCTTCAGCAGCTGCTCCTGTGTCTGTCCTGACCCTCAGTGGGGAGAGGAGAATATATAAACACAGATAATAATATAAATATATAATATACAGGAGAAGTCTGTGCCCTGAGGCTGGGCACGTTATCTGGTGGCCGTCCCTGATCCCTGCTTTCCCTCTGGTGAGGACCAACGTGGCTGAGAAAGTTTCTTGGAGCTTATTGCCCAGGGAGAAGCGACCTTCAGGCAGAGTTCTTGGGGGGAAAAAAGCTTCCCCAAGCGTGACAGACTTGACAATAAATCTCCAGATTAATGCCCGGGTTCCCAAGGTCTGTCATCCTGCCTGGCACGTGAGCTGCTCAAAAACAACGTGCAGGCTCATCAGTCATTTGGGAGGCTGCAGAGAGCCTGTGAGGGGACACGAGGGACAGATGGGGCAGCAGCCTCATCTGGGGGCGTTCACAGGCATCCCAAAACCTGAGGGGCCTGGGGTCATGTCTGGGGCAGGAGGTGGGGTTGAAAGAGAGGGATTTTGTATGAGAAATACCTGAGGTGAGGAGATGGAGGGCCAGGCCTGAGACTCCCAGGGTCTCTCTTTTCTTCTCATTTTTTTTCTTATGGAAAGAGTCAAACTGTTTTTAAGGTAGATTCATTATGAATATCCCTTATTAGTGCAGATATTAAGTTGGTTATGAATTTCTTGTACTTTAACTCCTAGGAAAATCCTTCCCTTACTCCTTTTGCATTCATTCTTGATTGATAAGGTTTATTACCGCTCTTTAATAACCGCAGATACAATCTCAGCCCAAATCTGAGGAATTTATGGGAGTTACTAGGCCAGGGTATCTGCATCCTGCCAAGGACGAGGGCTAGAATAAAGGACAACCAGAAAAGAAGAAGAATGGCTCTCTTTTAATGGGAAGGAGGAAAAGAGGTGCATTTCTTGCTGGTGGCAGCTCACAAAGCAACACTGCATGGAAGTGCCTGTGGCGTGGTTGGATTGGTGGAATGATTTTATTTTTGGGGTTTCCTTTGAGTTTTTTAGCTGTGTCTCGTCCTGTGAGGATTGGCAGCCTCTGGGACAGTGTCCCCAGGGTTGTGGGATGGCTCCTCTCTCTGCTGGGATGCACCAAGATGCGTTTCTGGAGGTCCATGAGGTCCTTCAGTGGAGCCAAGGGGCCGAGCGGCGGATGTGGACTCGATCTGGAAAGCAGTTTTAGGTGGAAAGAGTAGGGTGGGTTCTCTTCGCCCACGAAATGGTCCAATAGCACAGGAGAAGTTCAGCTCTGGGGAATGTGCTCTGAAGAGGCTGTTGTGGTTTGCACGGGAGTTAGAGGCTGCTGCTCCAGAGGGGCTGGAAAAATGGGAGTGTGTGACACCTGTTGGCTCACAGGGGTCTCTGATGCGTACAGGGAGCAGGGAGATGCTGGGTTTGGTGGTCAATGCTCATTTCTCCCTCAATCAGGGCTTCAGGGAAAAGAGAAGCTCTGAAAGTCTTCGCTCTGAGCAATTGAAAGAAAAAAGCCTAAAACTGGGACTTATTGGATCACTTTTCTCTTTATAAATTTCCACTTTTAGAGCAGTCTGTGAAACCTCAGTGATTGCTTTCTTTTTGCTTTCAAACAACCCAGCAGCTGGGCTTCAGCGTGGAGTTTTGCGTTCAGATTGGATTTTAAAATGTTTTTTGGTTTTGCATGTGACTGAGGGAGGTTTTTTTTCTGAGCACTGACTGATCTGGACACTGGGTGAGGGGTGCGTAGGCTCAGCCACCCCTCGCAGCTCTGACCCAGCCTGCAGAAAGAGCAGCCAGGCTCACCTTGGTCAGGGGAATCAGAATCCTGGAATGGTTTGGGTGAGACCATCTCATTCCAACCCAGGAATCCACTGTCCCAGGCTGCTCCAAACCCCGTCCAGCCTGAGCTTGGACACTTCCAGGGATCCAGGAGCAGCCACAGCTTCTCTGGGCACTGCCCACCCTCCCAGGGAAGGATTTCTTCCCAATATCCCATCTAACCCTGCCCTCTGGCAGTTTAAAGCCATTTCCCCTTGTCCTGTCTAGCAGAAGACAAGAACTGCTCCTGTAGGAGGATTTGTGGTTTCAGACGTGTCACAGGCACTGTATAACCTGCAATTTGTATTACACTGTCCAGGAGGAGTCTGGGCTCATTGCATGCCCAGGGGATTGCATCAGTCTTGGAAACAGCCCCTCACTGCTTCCCTTTCCACCCTGCTCCGTGATGAAACTCCTGCAGCGAGCGCTGCCTGGAGTTCTGAGACCAAGGGCAGCTGGGCAGGGAGGATCCTGAATCAGGAGCCCCCCTGGATTCTTGTGCGGTGCTGTGGAAGTGACTGAGAGGTGCTTTTGGTGCTGTTCTGCCTGAAGTCAATTAATTGTGGTGTTAAACCCTGCTCTTGTTCTCTTTGGGACAACTGCTCTGTGCTTTTTTTTGGGAAGCTGAGGCAGGCTGGATGCTGTGTGTGTGCGTGAGGATGTGTTTTTGTGCAGGTGCCTCCACAAACCCTCAGAAAGCTCTTTCCAGAGGTAGATTACATTCCATCAACATGCAAAGGCATTCCCACCTGGCCACAGTGACCATTTACGTGGGGTGAGCTGCCAGTTGCCAACACTCAGGGCGACAGTTGTAGCAGCAATTAGCGAGAAATCCTTTGCCTGAAATATGTTTTTAATAAACCATTCAGTGGATGTATTCAAATAACAAATAGATTCCTGCAGACCCGAGTCTATTTGCAGACAACTCGCAAATGAGAAAGGCTAAATTAATTGACTGCTCCAGTCACTGGGGATAACGGTCCAGCTGTAACAGAGCTCTCCAGATGTTTGTTTGCAGAAGAGTGTGCTTTCATAGGAAAAGAAAAAACACTCGTGGGTATATTAACTCAGAAACAAGTTTACAGCTGTGCGCTCGCACGCTCTGCCTCGCTCTCCCAGCAGCCACTGTGGAGCTCTGTTCCAAGGTTTCCTCTCGCAATAAACAGCCTCTTTATTTCCCACTCATTGTCCTCTTGGCCACGTTTAGACATCTGTGACATCCAGAGTGAGGCAGTGGCCCTGTCAAAGCCTCCCAGACTTCAGCAGATCTCACCCTCGCTGTGCTCCAGGCGTGCCACGTGTCGCAAGTACAGCTGGAGCGCCGCTGCTCGCAGTTGGGGCCGGTGTGGTTTGGCTTTCCCTGGTTCTGGGGGCACAGGGCTGTTCACGGGGCTGGGTGAACCGGGCGCTGTGTGTGGCTGGTGGGAGCTCACGGGGATGGGTGGAGCAGCCTTGGTCTCTGGGTTTGGTTTGATTCCATCGAAGGGCTGGAGCTTTGCCCAACGTCTCCCGGAGGAGTGTGGCTTTATCGGCACACTGGAGTCGTCATTCCGGCGCTCTCCATCCGTTTTCCCGGGCCTCGTTTCGTTGCTGGTGTTAAACAGGCCAAGCTGGTTGTGAAGGCCCGTGGCTGAAGTGCCCCATTACTCACGGGCGAGGGGACAATGGGACGTGGGGCCGCTCTGAAATGTCTCTGCACGTCGGTGTCATTAATAACCGCGGCGCTGGCACCACCGGCTCCTAAATAGCCTCATTTATCAACAGGCAATTTACTGCGGGGCCACAGATAAGCTCCTGCCTCACACACCCAGGCGCCACCTGGCAAGCCTCCCCCCAGCTCCTCTTCGGTTTTTCAGAGGGACAAAGAGGGAGGAAATGCTCTGTCCGAGTTGTGACAGTCATTGCCAGCCCCGAAGAGCTGAGTTGTGCCTGGAGGAGTTGGGTGCATGGGCTGCGTGTGTTTCTCAGGAGGAGAGACTTCCAAACCCCTGGTTGTTTCTCTTGGTTCTCTCAAAGGTTTTGTTGCTTTCATCGTGGCTGCTCCATCCCTAGAAGTGTCCGAGGCCAGGTTGGAGAGGGCTTGGAGCAACTTGGGATAGTGGAAGAATGTCCCTGCCCGTGTCAGGGAGGATGGAACAAAGTGGTCTTTAAGGTCCTGTGCAGCTCAAATCCTGCCACAACTCTATGATCCAAAGAGGAGGAGGAGCAGGAAATGTGACCTTTCCAAAACTGGCTGCCTTGGGTTTCTAATTCCTGCCCCGCTGCTCAAGTCCTGCTTTTGCTGCAGCCGTATCTTGGAGATCAGGAGGTACTAACTCAGCTCTGGAGAGATAAATCAGGAAGGGATTTCACTGCATCTTCATTATAACGAGGCAGAATTCATCACCCAGCTCATGTTTTGAAACCTCAAAGAGTTACGGTGACAGTCCAAGGCCGGTTTACTCACGGATCTGAGATCTGCAGACAAAAGCCTGACCGCTGGTTCCATTTCCTGGCTTCGGCACTTGGATGCTTGTACCAAATCCTGCTTTGGAGCAAAACACCCTGTGCTATTTGGGCTGAGGATGGCTGTATTTTTGTTCCCCTGAACCATTCAGAGAGCAGAGCAGCTGGGCAAAAGCTGTAGCAGGAAAAGGGTTTGTATTCCCTGTGAGACTGAGAGCCTCGGGGATGTTTCAGCTTTTGTGAGGCGCAGATGAGATTTCAAACAAGACGTGAATGAATCCCTGCTCACTTGCGCAAGTGTAATTTGCTGACGGGTTTGTTTTGTTGTTGGCTTATTTTTTTTTATTTTTTTTTTTCCTCTTTCCCCCATTCATATTGATCAGCTCCTCAGCTTGACAGGGCTGCTGGTGGAGGAAGCAGTTCAGGAGCGGGACTTCCATGTTGCAATGGGAAAAGGGCTTTAAGATGAAGGGGAGCTGATTTAGATTAGAGACCTGCTCCGTGGGCATTGCAACCTAACCAGCTTTATCTCCCACCTCGTATTAATTGCAGAACAGCTTCTCTTTTCTAATTAACATGAAGCTATGTTACCTTGCCTGGCTAAATTGCAAAATACCGCACGTGTCACCTTACTCATAAATCATTTATTTACACCAAGTAGCAGAGCACCTCATTAAATAGATTTCTGGGGTTCTGCTCTTCTCCTCTTTGCCCTGGTGCTTTTTCTAGAAAGTGAGATAAGGCCAAAGAGAAGCACTGAGCTCAAGGGCTGTGGGTCAGCTGCATCTTCTGGTCTCTGCTCTCCTGCTTTCTGTACTCAGGGAAAGACGGCAGTGGGTGTGTGCCCCTGTTTTCCCAAGCTGAGACATGTGACAGGGGTTCCTTTGATCGAAGTTAGTTAAAAAAATGAACATTTTTGGAGCGTAGAAGGCAGGAAGGAACAAAGGAAATGCTCCTTGTTCTTCCTGGGCTGTTTCTGATTTCAAAAGTTAATTAGAAAAGGATATTCTGTGGATTTAAGGTCTAAACTTTGTGTCAGATGTGCTAATCAAGGCTGCATTAGCCAGGCTTTCCTCGAGGAGTCAGTGGGGAGGGCGTGCAAGCGTTCAGGTTGGTTGGGGACGGGCATGGATGTGGATCAGTGCTCACGGAAGCCTTTGGCCGTGCAGAGGGAATGGATTTTGCCTTCAGAGGTTGGGGAGCACCCTCCCCTCTCCCAGGGCTGCCCAAATTGGGGTTTGGGTCCTGTGCTGCTGGGGCTGTGCCAGGGTTGCTCTGCTGACAGCTTTTCCAGGCCGGTTTTAAAAGCCCCCAGGTGATGCTGGGATGTTTCTGCTAAGCCCAGATTTATGTTTTCCTTTTCTCTTCCAGCCCGTCCTGCCTCCTCCCACCCCTCTCTGTGGCTCACAAACAGATGTGAGTGGTCACGTGGAGGCAGCTCTGAGGAGTGAGGCTGCACCTGATATTTAGGGTTTTTCCAGAGTTCCCCAGCCTCCCAGGAGGTGTGTGGGTGCTGATGAAGATCACTGAGATGATTTCCAGTTGGCAGTGCTCAGGAATGAAATACATATTCCTGTTGTGCCTGAACTGGAAATGGTCCTGCCTCTTTTGTACCATCTTGGCTGTGCTCCTAAGGATTGCCCTGGTCTTGGGGAAAATTCAGGATTTCTAAGGTGCTTTCCTGACTTGATGGGACATCTTGTGCATTTCCAGCTCTGCCATAAAATGTTAAATTAATTAATCTCGTGGGATTTCCCCCGTTATGACCCCATGGTGCTCAGTGCTAATGCTTCCCTCCCTCCCACCTTTTATTAATTCTCCAAGTTTACCAAACATGGACTTTTCCGCTCTGAGAAGTCTAAATACTTTCATTTCCCAATTCCCTGCTGCTCTTCTTGTTCTCTGACCCTTCTCAGACAAAGGTGTGAGTGAACCACCAGTTAATTTCCTTTCAAATTGGGGCCTTGAATGGTTGGTTCACCTGCAGAATCACCTGCCTGTGCCTTGGGAACAGAATCCCATCCAGGCTGGAGCCAGCTCCTCTCCTTCCCCCTCCTGTTGGAGAGAAGGACAGATATCAATAAAAGTGAATGAGACTTTTTGACAGAGCAGCTTCTGCGAGGGAACTTTTTATTTTTTTTTTTAAGGGTGCAAACAATGGATGGAGCAGAATTTGCATAAAACTCATTAGAAAAAAAGTACAAGTTTCATAAATCTTGTGATAAATTAATGCTATATTGTTCCAAACATGATGTATTAATTTTGGGATCAAATGAATGGGTCTGTGATCATTCTTGGTAATTACGAGGCACCCAGGCAGTTTGTAGAGGAAATTATTTTTAAGTGTTTTTTTTTTTTTAAGTGCTGGAACCCTTTTTTTCACTGGAAATATCTTAACAGACCCAAACCCCTTCTTTTACACGTGTTTCTTTTCTTATTTCATCTCCTGGATGTTTTGGTTTGATGCCATCTCACTTACTTCCCTCTTTCACGCTGGAGCAGCCTCTTCCTTCCCAGACGAAAGGAAACAAAAGCCCTTTCAGGTTCTGAAAATTCTCCGTGGTCCCAGGCAAGGCCTGTGGGTTTTGTAGTGCAGGAATTGTTGGATCCCAGCTGGGAGAAAGTTCCTGGAGTGCTGCTGTTCAGGGGATTGCCCAGGGATGAGCCTTTTCTTTATTCCCTTTTTCCAGGCAGGTTTGGAGATACCGCAGCAGTGCTGAGGTGCATCAGTGATTTTGGCAGGAATGCCCTGGCCTGGCTGGGGAGTTTTGGTGAATAAACCCCGGTCTCCAGCCCAAGGACGTGCCAGTGAGTGAGCAAAGGATGTCATCTCCATCCCCGGAATCCTGGAATGGTTTGGGTTGGAAGAGACCTTAAAGATCATCCAGTTACCCCCCCTGCCATGGGCAAGGACACCTTCCGCTGTCCCAGGGTGCTCTAAGCCCTGGCCTTCAACACTTCAGGGACGGAGCAGCCACAGCTTCTCTGTGCCAGGCCCTCCCCACCCTCACAGGGAACAATTTCTTCCTAATATCCAGCCTAAATCACCCTCTGCTGTGTGAAGCCATTCCTCCCTGCCCTGTACCTCCGTGCCCTTGTCCAAAGTTCCTCTCCAGCTCTCTTGGAGCCTCTTCAGGCACTGGAAGGGGCTCGAAAGTTTTCCTGGAGCTTCTCTTCTCCAGGCCGAGCACCCCCAAGTCCCTCAGCTCTTCCATTCGCTGCACAGGCACAGCAGCAGCATGAAGCCGTGTGTTTGAAAGTGGCTTTGGAGAGATTGTATGGTACCTGTGCTGATTTTTAAGACCTGAGAAGGCTGATGGAGGGTAATTACTCTGCCTTAGCCGTGTCAGTGGAGATATTGGCTTCAGTGGGGAGGGTGCCACTTGTCTGCCTGGGCGTACGCCAGCAGCCAGGGACTGCACACACCTGCCAGAGGAGCCTCAGGACTTCTGTTTATTTTAATGATAATGTTAAGAAATTCCAGTGTGCCATTGATAATTTTTTGTATTTTTGCTCTCCTTGTTTGTGTGGTAAGGTTAACCAAAGTGATCAGTTCTGAGCAAACTGAAGAAGCCCTCTGTAAATGGGAACGCTTAGCTCTTCCTTGCTGCTATTCTCTCTGTCTTAAACGGCTTTGAAAGTCCTTTTGAACAGCTTTAAACACCTTTTTACACACCTGTGTGAGAGCTGAGGGGTGGAAGCAGGCAGTGCCTCTCTCTGAGGTTCCCCCACTGGCTGTCGGTTCTGCTTATGGATTCTGCCTCGACACTGACTCCCCACTTAAATAACTGAACGCAGCAGAGAAATTACAGGCTCTGTCTCGGAGCATCTGAGGAACCAGGAAAAACTCTTCTGCTGTGCCTTTCACTTCCCAGCTTGACAAACTCCCTCAGAAATGGTTTTGACTGCACAGATTTGTTTTCCCTCTTTCCTGTCACCTCTGTGTTTGGCTCCTTTCCCTCCCATACGTGACAGCAGCTTGTGGTTCCTGGACCAGCTGGTCCAAGGCTTTTTCCTCCAACCACTGGTGAAAAAAACGTTCTTTTTCTGATGGCAGGAATTGTTCTTTTTTCGATTATTTATTAAGTGAGCCTTTTTTGAAAGGTGCTGGTGTCTCCCTGCCCTTCCTGGCTCGCTCTGCAGTGCAGTAATCGGAGTGGAGGCCGCCTTGATGGAGGAGCTGATGCTCCCCACCATCCCCTGGAAAGAGAAACGTGTAACGTTGAGCTCCGTTGAATTTTAGGAGTGGAAACTTCCCTGGCCAAGTCCTTCTGGAAAGTTTTGGCTCAAGTGCTTGAGCCCGTTCTGAGAAGGAGGTCAGGGAGTGTCTGTTGAGGTTGTGCCTATGGAATGAGCTACCAGACACCTGCCTGGGGTGAGGGAATGAGCGGCTCACCCGTGGAGCTGAGATGGGCCTTCAGGTGCCCCTGAGCACAGCTCTGTCCCCAGCTCTGCCTTTGTCCCCTCCAGGAAATGGATGAAGCCTCACTCCAAACATGGGAGCAGCTCCCACTTCCTCTGACCTCCTGCCTGAAACCAGATTTTACTTTACTTCCTTGGCCAGGGAGTCACCATGCTTTTCTTTCTGTCTCATTGCTCAGAGACTGCTGAGCAGCACAGAAATATTGAAATATTGGCATTCCATCTTTATCTCTGGGAAAACATCTACAGAAGGGCTTTCTAGTCCCCCTTTTTCTTTTTTTTTTCTTCTTTTTTTTTTAAGAGGTGAAAGAGAAAATGAATTCGAGGCAAAGAAAAGGCAGCAGGTGACAAATGAGAAGAACAGAGCTGGAATTTCAAGATGAAATCCATCAACTCCTGCCTCTGAGTGTGTTGATGAACTGGGCTAACTGGACAGGCCTGTGCTGGGGTGGCTGGGGCAGGGTTGTCCCATCCCCCTCACAGGGAAGAACGGGAGCCGAGGAAATGTGGTGGCAGCTACTGGAAATTTTACTTTTGGAAGTTAAGCGTGGTAGTGGCCTTTGTGTAAGGTGGGGGTGCTGTGTAGTGGTACTAAAATTATTTTTAACCGATTTTCTGGTGGTTTGAAGTTGAAGAACAGCTGAGGGGTTGGTGACCTTGATGGAGAGGCCAAAAGGTGGTGGCTGTGCCCACACATGTGACCCAGAGCTCAGGACGAGTGAGGTCGGTGAGTCGAGGAGAAACCGGCGCTGGCTGCTAAAACCAGGATTAAAATGATTTTCACATTAAAGCATAGCTGATGCCTCAAGTCTCGAGCCCAAAAGCCATCGCAGAAATTCCTGTTAACTCCTCGTGGGTATGAATCAGACCTCTTAAAAGAGAAGATTATTAGGCAATTAATTAGAAACCTGCCCCTTCAGTGCCCTCCATCCCACCCCAGCCCATTCCTGCTGGCCTGGGTCAGCATCTGCTCTTTCCCTGGCTCTGCACTTTCCAAAACCTTCCAGGAGCTCTAGGATCCTTCCAGAGACTGAGTTTGTTTTTTCTCCCTTTTCATCCTCCTCTTGAAAGCAAAACCAATGTGGGTGAATTGGTGGGGTGCAAACCCCTTCCCCACTTTCCTCCTTGGCGAAGTGGAAGGGCAAGAAAAATGCAGAGGTTTACAGCTGCAAGTGAAGTGCTTGGATTAGGGTTCCTCAGTGGGATGCAAAAGTACCCCCTAAAACAACCAAACCTAAAAAAAAGAAAGAATAAAATTCGATCAGGAAGAAAACAATGGCAGAAGAAAAAAAAAAAAGCTCCTGAGGTCAATCAAAGTTCAACACTTGGAGAAAGAAGAAAATCTGTGTATGTGTGAGAAAGAAGGAGAAGTAGCTGTGATTGAGAGAAAGGAGGCAAAGGGAGACAAGATAAATTCTGATTATCTGGTGGAATCAAGACACTTAACTGCCCTGTCTGATTCCTGAGAGGAAACAAATGGAGCCTATAACTTTGTACTGCAGAAAGATAATTTGTCCCTGTTTCCTCAGCCCTTGCTGGAGTCAGGTCAGTGCTTGGGCTCGAGGAGGCTTGAGTAGCACCTCCAGCACGACCCTGGGGAGAGATGGAAGATGTTTTTCTTGAGGAGAGCCCTGAGAGGGGCTCCTGACAGATGTGCTGCAGCTCTGGCTCTGCATGCCCTGTCCAGGCAGGGCCCTCTGCTTCCTGACCATGGGGGAAAAAAGAGGATAAAATCAATAAATACAATAAATCGGTGCTAAAGAAGTCAGTATTGGAAGATAACTTGAACAAACTTCTGTCGTGGTGGTGAAAGTGGTGGAGCTTTAACACCACACTCCTAAACTTATTATTCCCTTGGGGTAAAACTTGGAAAAAATTTGGAGCAAAGCAATTGTGAAGTCTCATTTCTCATTTCAGGCCCAAGTTTCTTACTATCTTCTATTTAATTTGTTATTTTTGATCTGTATTTTATACATTTCTAATTTTTTTTTTCTGAACGAGGAGCTCTGAAAGTAGGATGGTGATTACTGGGTGACTGGGAGATAAGGGAAAGGGATATGAAAGAGCTCTTTGGTTTTGATGCCTCATTTGGGAAGGTTTATTTTAAAAATAATTTTTCTCGGTTCTGAGTTGTCCCTGTCCAAGCTCTAATGAAGTTTCTTGTTGTATTCTTTGTTGTTTATAACAAATCAAAGCACAGAGAGGTTGAGGAATCTCTCCTTGGTTTTGCTCCTTTCAGAGCAGAGCGAGGTTGAGCTCAGAGTGCTGTTTTCCACAGCTACTCCAAAGACCGACAGGAGCAAGACGTGGAGGTGTGATGTGCTCTGCCCAGAAATACCTTGCCTCCTTCTCCAGGTGGTCCTGAATTTAGGAACTCAATTCCCTGACCGCTGGAGGTAGTTGCAGTGCAAAGAGAGAAGAGTTAAATGTTAAATGCTTGTTGATCTGGTTATTTACGTGTTGGTACAACTGGGTTTGCAATACACAGACTACGAATATGGTTAGAACTGGGTGGCACACGGTTTTCCTATTCAGCAGGAGTTTTAAGATCCTTTCCCTTCCAAAAGATGCAACCAAGACCTGTTGGAGTTTGAAGTATTTGCTATTCTGTCGATGTGGGGTTTTTGAATGGGATGTGAAGGGTGGAACTCTGTTCTCTTATTAAACTGGCACAATAAAGAGCCATGATCCCTGATTTATTTTGTCCTAGTTAGTGGCTTTCCCTGCCACCGAGACTGAGTGTCTTCTTTTCTCCTTGGGGCAAAGAAACCTTTGCTAAGGATGGCTTTGAACACCCTCCAGCATAAAATCAAGCTGCTACCTTGTTTTATATCAGAGCTACAAGGTTTGAGAAAGTGTAGGGACTGTGATAACGTTGCAGATGAACACTCTGATCACAGGCTGGGATAAAGCCACTTGTTCTCATCTTTATCCAAAACGCCTTTGGTTGTGACCCATCAGTCACTTGCACCTGTTGGTGGAAGAAAGGCTTTTTTTTTTTTTTCCCAGTGGTTAATTCTTAGCAGGTCCTTTTAAAACATCTGCTGTCTCTCCTCTAAACAGGAATTTGTCCGTGTTTGGGCACTGAGTCTTGCTGTGCTTTCATGCTCATTGCTCAGTATCACATTTTGTCCTCTCCGTGGATGTGCTCAAGATGGCCTGAGTCATCTCACTCTTCTTAGTCATAGATGAGGCAGTTCAAGCTTTTAAAGCCTTTTTTTTTTTTTTTCTTTTTTTAAAGGAAAAGCATTTTTGCTAGCTCTTGAAATTTTGTGGCTTCCTCTTACGTCCAGTCCTGAAGGTGTTGCAGCCAGGCAAGAAGCTTGCAGATTTGCAGCCTTGACAGAAGCAGCTTTTTAGCCTGAAAAAAAGCTTTTAGCCACTCCTGACTTCCCCAAGAGCACTGTGGCTCTCCAGGCAGGGTGTGGAATGTCTCCTTGCATGCTTGGACTCCCGTTCCTGCCAGCAGGGCTGGCTTTGGGATGTTCTCCTCTTCAGCTGTGGCCCTTTTGGGGACACTTGGAGAGTAATAAAATACATTTTTACCAAACAAGCCCAAATTACCAAGGACTTCACCTGGCTGCTGGGTATGTGCCGCGCTGTCACCCAGGTTTGCACCAACAGCAATTTTACATCACACTGTTATTTCCCCAGTGAAGTTCGTGGTCTTTGGACCTGCCAGGCCAGTTAGCCTGTCACTCCAAATCACTCCAAATCACTTCACCCATGTCCTAGGGCACTAAATTTTTACTTACAAAGTCATACAGGGCAAAGGCAAACACCTTACAGAAGTCTATTATTTCTTCTCTATCTGCCAAAGTTGTAATCTCATCAAAGAATAAAATCGGGTTTGTTTGACAAGCTCTATTTTCCATAAAATCGTGTTGACTGGCATTAATTATGTTCCTATCGTTTAATTCTTTATTAATGGAATCTCATATTGGCCTTTTCCATTATTTCTACCATGATTAATGTCGCACCAATCGATTGGGAATTGCCCAGCTCGCTCTGCTCTCCAAACTCTGCTGCTGCTTTTGCCCTCTGCACTGCTGAAGCTTCCCTCACCTTCCCAGAGGGATGAAATTTGGGCAGCTGTTCTCCTCGGCCAGGAGATCCTTGGCAGTGAAGCACCGTGGGCGTGACTCCAGGTCTTCCGCAGACCCCTGTTCTCTGGCTGTTTTCAGGATTTCTTCACCTCTGCCTCGTTTTGCTCAGGATTTCCTTCTTCTCTGTCTCCCAGGTTCCTCAGTCACTCAGCTGCTGGCCCGGGACCTGGACAACGACCCGCTGGTCTTCGGGGTGGTCGGGGAGGAGGCCAGTCGCTTCTTTGCCGTGGAGAGCGAGACCGGGGTCGTGTGGCTCAGGCAGCCCCTGGACAGAGAGGTAAAGCTGGGGAAAAACCACCTCTGCTCAGATGAACGGTGGCTCTGCGTCCTCTGTGACAGCTGAGATGGCTGCTGCTGCTGCCCGATGGAGTTGGGAATCTGGGTGTGTCCACATTCCCTGGACACCCTGTCCCTGTCTCCAGTTTGGCAGCACGTGGGCAATAAGCAGCGTGCTCCGGTTTGATCTGACTTGCTGGTTTTCCTGGGTGCTGGAATAACATCTGTGGGGCTGGAGGTAAAGGAATTAATAAGTGGAGATGATCTGCCGAGGGGCCAGGCTGCTCCCACAGGCGGGGAAATGTACAGGCTTCCTCTTTAAACCTCTATGCCAATTAAATCCCTTACTATTTAGAACAGCGTATCAAGAGATGTGAGGTATCCCTGCTTATTCAATCTCATCAAGACTTTTCATCCTCTTGTGCATTTAGGCTGCTGGATGCTAAATTTGGCAAGATTCGTGCCTCAGAGCTGTTCCACCAGCCCTATTTTCAATGGCAGCTTTGGTGTGCGAGGCTGGAATCCCATCCAGGTGCCTGCTCCGCTAAAACCTTGGCCCCTGCTGCATTCCTGGAGCAAGGAGGAAGGGATAGCGGGGAGACTGGGAGAACACAATGTGATTTGGGCACCGTGCTTAATTTCCCCAGTGCTTCTGCTGCCTGTATTTAGTGCTGCCTTGGCCAGCAGCAGCGCTGGGAAGATCAAACCCATTAACACACCTCCGGCGCTGGCATTCCCAGCCGGAGTCAGCCAGGCATTGGGATGCAGAGCAGCAGGGTGGTGGATGCTGCTCAGGCTGGGGCTGGGTGGAAGGCCAAACCCAATTTCACAGTGTTAAGAGCGAGACTTTGGGAAAATAAAGTGCTTTTCTTCACCCCTCTCCCCTCAGCCTCCCCGTGCCAACAGCTGCTGGCGTGAGTCATAAATCTTCCCTCATCCTCCTGCTTCCCGATACTTCCCACACCAGCCTTAAGCCCAGGAGGGTGATCAATAGATTTTGGGCGTCTTTTGGCATGGAGGGTGGGAAGGGAAAGGAGCTGGGCAGAGCTTGGATGCGTGGGTGGGCTCAAAGTCAGCCTAGGTGGGAGGCAGTGAAGGCAGACCAGTGCTAGGAATGGATCTGGGAAAGGTGTAAAGGATGTGAGAGAGGTGTAAATGGCAATTTATGGTGGAGGAAGCAGCCAGAGGGAAGGGATGGAGATGGGCAGAAGGTTGGGAGCAGAGAACGCTGGCCTGGATGCACGTGTTCAAAGAGTCAGGGGAGAGAAAGGCACTCAGGAGAGGTGGAGGGAAGGGAAAAGGAAGAGGTGAACTCTTGTACAGTGGAGGAGAAGGAGTCATAATAATGTAAATGATGCAAGGAAAGATGAAATAGAAAAGAAGAGGAAGGAGCAAACGTATAGAGGCAAAATGAATTTTAATTTTTTTTTTTTTTTTTAACTCCTACGAAGATTAGAAGGAAAATGGATTTTTAAAATAATGGCAGACCCTGAGGCTAAAGAATTGTGTTAAAATAATTTTAGAGACAGCAGTTGGTGTGTGGAAGCTTTCTGTGATTATTTTATTGAGTTTTTAAAATTTAAATGCTCAACAGGTTGTTTCTTATCTCCTGTTTTTCCTTTCTTCCCTGTTGCGTTGTCCCTCGTGGATGAGGACGGGGAAGAGAGGGCTGAAAGGCACTGATGCAGCAGGGTGGGACGGCACGGGGAGCAGGGTATCTCCTCCCCCTCGGGATTTCAGCTCTTCCTTTGCCTAGGAGCATTTCCCCGAGGCAGGAATTAGAAAGGCTTTCTCTGCTTGTTCTTCCTGACTCTTTGGAAGGAAATGTGGGAGCAGGAGGGGGTGCACGCTGTGGGGAGCTGTTCCCCAAACCCTTCTGCAAGACGAACTTCGACCCTGGTGCACACAGAGCTCCTGCTCCGGGCACTGCTGCCTGTCCCTGAGCCCATCTCATTAGGAATAAATCAAGCAGAGCTGCAGCACAGAGAGCCATTTCAAGCTGCCTTTTCCAGCCTTTCCCGCCTGATGCTTTGGAAACATTGAGTTGCTGTGCTCCAGCAGCTCAGGCCGGGGCGAGGACACCAGAGGTGGGAAGGGATTGCCAGGACTGGAGGGGAGGTACCAGGTAGATATGGTGGCCTGAGTCTTGCTGTCCATCTTGATGTGATTCTTTAGTAAAACAGCAGCAAAATGATTGCTGGTAGGAGGAAAAGTGTCAGGAAGAGAAGGTCTGCCTCCACTAGCAATGTGCCCCTGCCCTGATCCCAAAAACATTTGCTCTTTCCTACTCTACTTGAGTAGATCCCTATTGCAAGGAATAAGGAGCAGAGAGAATTGTGTGGGTATTTTCATGGAATTTCAGCCAGTTCTCACTACAGAGGCTTGTCCCAGGATTCCCAGCTGTGTGATAGGTGAGTTGGGAAAGCAGCAGCAGGGTTTAGAGGTCCTCAGTGGGACTGTGCTGCATTGCCACGAGTCATAAAACTTCCAGCGTGTGAAGCGCGCCGCTGCCAATCAGGGAGCCAGTTCCTTAACCCTGCATCCTCCTGAGCCTGGGCAGGGCATCTCCCATGCCCGTGGAACACACAGGAGCCCCGCTGGCGTTCAGATTCCCCAGCATTTTCTGCCCAGTGCAGGTAATGGCACTCAAGCACCTCTCCTCTTGTGGAAGGTCCCGAGAGCATTTTGCGTGTAATAACATTGGCTGAAAGTCCCCAGCCTGCCACCTGCAGATAAACGCTACAGTATCTTTAATTATAGGTTGTTTTTTTTTTTCTCTTTCCCTTTCAGACTAAGTCAGAATTCACGGTTGAGTTTTCTGTCAGTGACAGCCAAGGGGTGAGTGTGACTTCTCATTTCATGGTCTGAGCACGGACAGAGGGGAGCAGGGGGTGTGGGGGTCACTGCGGGCCCTTCTGCGCCGGGGGAGAGGGGTCACCCCTTGGCCCAAAGCCTAAAAACACAACCACGAGCTGGCTTTGGGCTCCAAACCCACACCTAAAGCTGACACTCTGCTGCTCTCCTTGCGCCCACAGGTGATCAAAGGGACGGTCAACATCCAGGTCGGAGACGTGAACGACAACGCCCCACAGTTCCACAACCAGCCCTACAGCGTCCGCATCCCCGAGGTAGGGATCATCTCTGCCTGGCTTCTGGCTCTTCCCTCAGTGGCCACTCGTGCTCTCTGGTTGCCACCACGGAGTGTACAGGGCTCTCCTCTTGCCCTGGACCCTCGTGAGGTTGAGGGAGGATGAAGCCTCTGGAAGTTACTGCCTGAAAGTAGGCAGAAGCAAAGTGTTGTGGGTGTTAGGGGAAGGAGGTAGAAGAGGAGATGTGACGCTTTGGTGACATCTTTCCCGTGACAAATGTGAAGTTTGCAGATGAGTGTAAATGAGGATCTGTGTCTCGTTCTGTCCCTTGGAGCTGGGGGGGGACGCACAGCTCTTGTCACAGAGGTGACCTGAGGCAGGACCGAATATTTCTCCAAATGCCTGAATTCTGGCAGAGTGCTGCCCAAAGGCTTCAGGCCTGGCTGGCGATTTCCTTTAACAGCTCCATAGTAGGACTTGTCCCATAATGTCCCTGGGATAAAATAGGTGGGAAGTGTCCACAGGAGATCATCTGGCTCAAGCTGCCACTAATCCAGCGAGAATTTTCACGTTAGGTCGAATTTCTCAGGGCTTTGTCTGGTCAAGTGTTGAATATCCCCAAGGGCAGAGTTTCCACAACCTTCTGCTGCTCTCTGTGCTGGCCACTGCAAGGAAAGTGACATCTACTCATCCATCAGGGATGGATGCAGCTTCTGCACCTGCAGCCTGGCTTGGCCAGGAATTTACAGGTCTGATGTGAATTTCGGCTTTAAAGCTGTGGCTTCTGGTGCCAGGAGGAGGAGGTGAGGATATTCCATCTGAGACGGGGGGTTAGTAGAGCATTTGACATCCTCCAGTGGAGGAAACCTCTTTTTGCACTCCAGTGCCAACAGGTCTTCTCAGACTCCTCCTCAGGGTGTGGGTGGGGTCCTCTGTGCCCTGTGTGTGTGTGAAACGAAGCAGCTTTGGTAACTGAGAGGTGCAAACGATTGTGTTACCGGGATGTATTTAATATTCTTGCTGTTGCTGCTGCTCCTGCCCCGCCCAGACGGGCTTTGATCCCTCCCGTCCCTCTGCTGCGAGGATGAGGTTTCTTCATTAGAGCTGCCTGTGATGTATGAGACGGGAGCTGGAGTCTCATCTTTGCACCAAGTCACCTGAAACCTCCCCGTGAGAGTGACGCTGGGTCAGAGGCGTTTCTGCTGCTCTTTGGAGCACGAGGGGTGGAGGAATGGCTTGGCAAAAGCCATCCCAGCTGCTCCCTGCTCCCACCTTTACTCAGCCCTGTGGAGCTGGCAGGTGGCTGATGTGCCTTGCTGCTGCTCCTCCCGGTCACACCCTGCCTGCAAAGAAGGAATGTCAGTGGAATGGGAGGAGAACAGGCTCCTCTCCCCTGCCCTCAGACTGACCTCTGGTTTTGGTTACCTCTGTTACCTGCCCCTCGTGTGAAGAGATGGAAATGGGTTTCTGTGACTCCTCTGGGAATCAGGGCTGCGTTGAGCACCGGTTTTTCATATCCCTGGAGTATCTGGGCCACACCTCTTCTTGCTGATGGTTTCTGGCCTAAGAAGCAATACTGCAAAACTTGAGTTTTCCCCATTTCCAATATTAGCCTGTGCCCAGCCTGGTTTGGAATCATGGAATCTTAGAGTCACGGAGTGGTTTGGACTGTGAGGGACCTCAAATCTCTAATTCAGCTCCTGCCATGCACAGGGACACCTTCCACCGGTTGCTCCAGCTTGGCCTTGGACACTTTGAGGGATGGGGCAGCCACAGCTTTTCTGGGCACCCTGTGCCAGGGCCTTCCCACCCTGGGGGAAGGGAAGAATTTCTTCCCAGTATCTAATTTAAACGTCCTCTCGTGCAGTTGAAGGCCATTCCCCTGTGTCCTATCACTCCATGCCCTCATATGTAGAAAAATTAGGGCTGGCTGAGGAAAGGCAGCTGCAGGCAGGTGATCTGGACAAAAAAAGATATACATATAAAAGAAGAAGAGGCAGAACCTTAGAGCCCCTTTGTGCCATGTCACACTGCTCTGCATGTGAGCTGTGGTTCTGCTGTGAAGGATTTCCAGGACTGCCTGGCTGTTTGGGGCACAGCAAGCCTGGTGTTCCCCCCGTGCAGCCACCAAGAGCACTTGGCCTCTGGAGCTGTGCTTTCCTGGAGGATGGCCTAATCTAATTATGAGGCAGTGCGTGCCAGCTTCCAGTTTCTCCCCGTGATCTTTAACCAAGGGCACCGATCGGAGGCAATGAGCCACAAACGCGTTGCTCGGCCAGCATCCTGGAGGCACTCCTGTTCCCTGGCCAGGGAGAGGAGCCAGGCACTGTGAGAGCAGGGTGTGGGGCCTCACCACTAGAGAGGACCCTCCAAGGGCTGCGGGCGCCGTGGGAGGTGTCAGCAATCAACGTTTTCTGCGTGCGGTGGCACGGCTCTCAAGGAGGAGCCGCGCTCTTGGCTTTGAGACCTGTGCCGAGCCATGAGTTTGCCTTGGTGCTTGTCCACTACTGCTCCAAGCTGGAGGTGATGTGGCATGGAAAAGTGGCGGGGGAGCAGCTGAGGCTGGGGAACCAGCCGTGGTGAGGGATGACAGGTCCCCCCATGCTCCAGAGAGTTTGAGGGTGAGCAGTGAGGGCACAGGTACCAAAATCCACCTCAGAGAGCACCCAGCCCAAATCGAAGGGATAATGAATGAAGAGGGCTGGAGCTTGGAGAAAGAGAAGAGGCTAGTGTGATTTTCAATAGACTGGCTCTGTGCAGATTTGGCAGCTAATGAGGGTTTTTCTCTTTTTAATTTTGAGATAAATGGATGTATCGATTTGCAGTTGTCGTAGCTAATGGAGCAGCAACCGAAAGGCTATTTAAACCTCGCTGCTATTGTGTGGCACTCGGAAAGTCAAAAGAAGAGTGTGCATAAATAAATGGAACATGAAGTAAACTGACCTTTTAAAAACAATACTGCCTCTAAATACCCATCCTGGTGTTTTACGTGGTCTGCTCGGTGTGAGAATGGGAATTTATTTGGGCACGGGCTGCAGATCGTGATCGCTCTGCGGTGCGGGGAGGCACGGAGAGGATGCAGCACGGCAGCTCTGAACGCCCAGAGTGGGACTGCTGGAGTGGCACGAGTCCTGTGTGCTTGCTGTGTGCTAATCTCATCCCTGGAATAGCTGCTGAGGGGCCGGGACAGGGATATTGCTCCAGCGCAATCGTCCGTCCCGTCTGGGCAAGGGCGCCCCGTGCTCTGCTTGTCAAAAGGCAGCGAGGCGGGGCGGGCGCTCTCACGTCTGCAAAGAAAAGGGGAATCCTGCTAGAATTGGCAACTTAATCCACCAAGCTGGCTTCGACAGAGCTCATTAAGTTCCCGTGTATTCATTTCAGGCTAATGGCTGTCATGCTGGCTGCTGTTTGATTTGCTGTAATAGACTTTTATGGCTTTCCAGTTTGCGAGGACGTGCGTGCCCACGGCTGTGCCCCGCGGTGCTGCTGTAGTACATTAGTTAGCTGCTCATGTGCGTGCTACTCTGACCTTCAGGGTTTGTTCTCCTCTTGGATGCATCCCTTGCACTTCATCTCCTGCTCGCAGCCTCTTTTCTACCCCCCTCACCCAGCCTCAAGGTACCACATTTCTGGGAGTCTCAGGGTTTTGGCTTTTAAGCAAGGAGAGATCTATTGCCAAGCCTGTGGCAGGCTGTTGTGGCCATGCCTCAGTTTCTGGCGAGTCCAATCTGCTTTATCTGATCATTTCTCCATTTGGCTGGATCCGTAGGGAGCTCGGAGTTTTTGGATTGTCACAGTTCAGTGCTTTTAGGTGAGGCAAGCAAGTGGAGTGGAGCCAAGCCCCTGTTTGCGGTACCAGGGCGGGATGTTCCCTGGGTGCCTGCTGGGCTTGCTGTCCCAGTCCCAAGCAGGAAACCTCCTGGGGCTTCCACACAGCTTTCCATTTGCCTTTGACTCCTGGGGCAGTGGCGGAGTCACCATCCCTGGGGAGGAGGTGGCACCTGGGGACATGGGTTAGTGGTGGCTGTGGCAGTGCTGGAGGAATGGTTGGACTCGATCCTAGAGCGCTTTTCCAATCTAAATTGTAAAATGAGGTAAACTAACTTGAAGTCTAGTACCTCCTTGGGAAAAGCTGTTTGCTCTTGTAAGTCCCCAGCTTGCTGATCAAGTTCAAGCCATCCTTGGCCTTGGAGTATCAGCAGTTTTGGCATGCTGGCAGAAAGGGCATTTCATTGCTGGTTTCTTTGCTGAATGTTCCCTCAGGAGGTTTCCTCTGGAGTTTTCTCTCCTTTTGTGGTCCCCCCACCTCATTCATTCTGTTGTATTTGTGACTCACTGAGTGATTTCTGAAGTGATGTGTGTTACATCTTGAGGTTACACACCTCAGTCCTGGTAGCGTTCAGGGACAGGCTTGGATGGGGCTCTGAGCAGCCTGGTCTAGTGGAAGATGTCTGCGGCAAGGGGTTGAAACTTGATTGTCTTTAATGCACCTTCCAGCCCAAACCATTCCATGATCCTATGATCTTCCTGAAAAAAGCTCGGCACTGGGCCAGAGGTTGCAGTTCAGCACCTCAGTCGTTCATGAAATCACAGCTGCACCACAAGAGAAGTACCTGTAACTTCACAAGGGCACAGGAATTGGAGTTCCACTTTCCAGTTTGGAACCGCAGCCCTCTGCCTTGGGAATGTGCTCATCTCGTCCCGGATTCAAGCAAGCAGGGCTGTGGCAAGGGTGTTTAAAAATGGAAAGGGAAGTTTCTGGTCTGCACACAGCAGTGCTGAGGTGACCACGGTCCCGCTTGCAGGTGTCTTGTCTCCTGAGCTTAGCCCCGATTTGCCAATTTATTTTAATTGGGAGGCAGGCGGGCACTTGCCATCAGCAGCAGTCCCTTCTGCTCGGGGAGCAGCCTTAGGGACTGAGCCTTCACAAGCTGCTGGACACCATCTCCATCCCTAATATGGAGGTGTAGCTGAAATCATGGCTTTTATGATGTATTTTTCTTAATTGCGCAGAAAAGTATTTGGCGGGGAAGGAGGAGAGGAAGGAGGGGAGCGTCGCTGCCCCATCCCATCTCACAGCGTGGAACCAGACCGTGCTACCCAGTGAGCAGGGGTAGGGAGGAGCAGAGAAAGGCCCAAAAGCCCTTGCTGTAATTAAAATTATTATTTTGCTTTAAGGGTAATAATGTCAGTAATTACATCAGTTTCCCTGCCATCCTGCCCGAGAGTCTTCAGGGGCTCGTAGAATTCTATTGCTGTGGCTCGAGGCCTGATGCTGCGCATACGAAGCAGCTGCCACGAGCTGAGCTCCCCCCCAGCTGCATTAGCCAGTCCCTTGCACACTCCCAGACACCTTCTGGGGCTTTTTTTTTCTCCTCTCCTTTAAATAAAGAGCCTTTACAGTGGCGGTGATGATAACAGAGCTGATAAGGAAGATGTTCCTACCACGTTGCAAAAATGGTCTATAATAATTGCTGGCTGCTTTCTTTCCTAGTTCTTTTATATTTTTTTTCCTTCACTCTTTGTTTTTCTTCTCTCCTTATCCTTATGTTTCCACGTAGAGTTTAGAACTGAACAAATAATTTACAGTGAATAAGTGAATAACTTATCCCCCAAATCCAGTCATCCCTTCCTTCTACTACCTTGTGAGCATGCAAAATTTGCAGGTGTCTTGAACTTTTCCTCAGCAAATCGGATGCAGTTTAAAAAACTTATTTATTTATTTATTGGGGGGGGGTTCATTGTTTTTAAAGCTTCCTGGAAAGGCAGCAAGTAATTTAGTGAGTTATTGAAGCTGTGTTCATTAAGCACTGTGGGACAGAAAAGCTGGTTCTCCTTCCTGGGTAGATCTAGCACTTCCATCTCTTCTCCATCCAGGCAAGCCCAGTGCTGGGGATCTCTCATCTCCAGTGCCACTTGGACAAATAGGAAGTGGGGATTGGACTGGGGTTTGCTGTAGCAAGAGGGTCTCTGTTGCACAAGGGATAATCTGCAGCAGGTGAAGCACTTCCCAAACTTCCCGGACATCCTTAGTTTTAATTGTTTTTATTGTTGCTTTCCATGTGCAAGCAAAACAGAAATGGGCTGGGAAGCGCAGGCCCTGTCTTGGGCTTTCCTTCTGGCTTTGGGATGCTGATGATGTCTTCAGGCAAGAGCCTGGAAGCACAGCAGGCACCAGCTGTCATCTTCTCCCAGCTTTTTTTCCACCAGGAATGGAGAACAGAATTTAAACGAGCCAGACTGCAGTGCATTGAGTAAAACATGGGGTTGGGGCTGAAGGAAGTGGCACAGCTGATGTTGTAGATGTCAGAATTCCAGAATGGTTTGGGTTAGAAGGGATATTTAAAGGCCATTTAGTCCATCCTCATGTCATGGGCACGGACAATTTCCATTCTCCCAGCTTGCTCCAGGCCTTGTCCAGCCTGGCCTTGAACACTTCCAGGGATTCAGGGGCAGCCACAGCTTCTCTGGGCACCCTGTGCCAGGGCCTGCCCACCCTCTCTTTAAATAACCTTTTCCTTGGAAGCTGTGACCAAGTAGGTGCTCAGACCTGGAGAATCCTTCACTCTGAAGGTCACCTGCGTGCAAGTTTTTGTCGTTACTGCTGGTGTGTTTGCTGTGACGCCAGAGGGTCTTGAGTGGCATCCTAGGGAGGAGGAAAGTGTCCCCTGTCCCTTCTCTGGACTCACCAGTGAACAGGAGACCCTGGTCCTTTAATACACGTGACCAAGGAGTGAAATGAGAGATGCAACAGAAACTACTGGGGCGGAAAACTCCAAATGGTGTGGAAGTAATGTGTAAAGTGTCCTGGAGATAACAGTCATTTCCACCAGGCAAAACTTGGGCTCTTTCTGGAAGGGTACTGCAGCAAAGGGAGGGGGGGACAGGCTGAAAATCAGAAATAATCGTGCCGTTCTGGCCAGTGTGGTGCTGGGCAGGAGAGGGGGGACGGGGAAAACAGCTGATTTTGACCAGAAAGAGGAGCCAGTGTGGGGCAGCAAGTGATTTGGTGCCTCCATGGAGGAGCTGTTGTGCTGGGAAATTAGGAAATTAACTTGAGGAAGAGGAAGGGAAAGCGTACAGCAAAGAGGGGCAAGGTAACTTGGACAAATGAGTAATCATTCCTCATGGAAGAAATGGGAAAGAGGAAAAACATCCTCCCTCCCCAGGCTCCTTCACACAGGTGCTGAGGGCACGTACCAGCTGATTTGAGAGCTCTGGTGGGTCTGTCCCAGGGTCATCCTCGAGGTCAGGAGAGTGTCTGAGCTTGGGATGGCTGCTGCCAGGCGATGGTGCCCCCTCAGGATCCTGCTGGCAGTGAGCTGCTCGGACTAGGCACGTTCCTCTGGAGCAGAAACAGCGGCTTGTGGTCCCACAGCCCTTCCTGCTGGAAGGGCTCCTTTCCAGGGACATTCCAGACCAGCCCTTTCAGTGTAATTACACTTACACATCTGGGCAGCAGATGGCTTCAAGGTCTCTTCCCCGTCCCCTGTGCTGCCGGGAGCAGAGGGGTGAGGAGGGAGTGAATGTGACCTGCTGGCAATTAGTGTTGTTTTATCTCCCTTTCCTCTGGTTACCAACTTCTCCCAGAGGCCTGGGATATGACTTATTAGCTCATGGCAGCCAGCGAAAGCTGCATCCTCATCCCTCACATCCCTGTTTTCTTTGCCTCCCTCTCCATTCCTCACCTTTGGAATCATCAGCAGGACCGTGCCTGGATGTAGGAACGGTTTTTGACTCCTTCCGGTGGTGAGTGGCAACTGCTGCGTGCCAGGAAGCAAGAAAACCATCCCTGAAAATATATTTAATGTTTTTTACTCACATAATCATGCAGTTTGTTGGTTTAGGCTCCTTTTGTCGTCACAGCACCTAAATTAAGGGATGATTATGGTCGTGCTGAGTGAGGGGTGCTGGAATTTTAGGGTCCAAGCCCTTTTCCACCCTCAGTGATCAAGATCAGCAGCGGATCCGTGAGGTGGGCACACATTAGCATCCTCACTCCGTGCAGCATGGGAATGTGAAGCTGCAGCTGGCACAAGAGGCACTTTTTTCGATGAAAACACCATTTTTAATTAAGATGGAAATATTTAGGGAAAATGTTGCCGTTTTGACAGCAAAGCTGGGGAGAAATAGCATTTCAAAAGAACCATAAAAATCGCTCTTGCAATAGATTCATTCCAATTTCTTCTTGAGAATTGCATCTTGTGTTTTATTAGTTTGTAATGTGTCAGTGACAGTCATGTATAATAAGCTTTCTACTGCTGGCCAAACTTTGTGGTAAAATAATAGACGAAATCAGCCTCTCTATAAGTTTTTTAAATATTTATGTGTGGATTGAACTGTTTGTATCGGTTTCAAACTATTTTCATTACAAATGGAGGAAATTTGATCTAAGCAGAAGTTTCAATCAAAATTAAGGGCCATTACTTAATTTCAACCATTAATTGCTGCGGGAACTTAAAATGTGGATGATTTATTTTTGTTAATGCAAATAATGGAGAGAGCAGGGAAAGTGAGTAGAGGGTTCAATGCAATTTTGGTTCAAGGAGGAAAAAAAACGGGGAGCTTTTAGTTTTGGAAATCTGCTTTATGGGAGGTTTGTAGAACATGCTCATTTGTTTTTCTGAGACAGGATGCAAACCCAGTGTGGGTGAAAAAGGTGAGATGGTCACGGCTGTCGCTTTGTGTAGGATGACAGTTGCTTGTCCCTCTTTTTCCAGGAAACTGAGCTCGTTCTGTGTGGTCAGGGGGTTTTGCTGGGGTGCTGGGGAAGTGTGTTTGGCCACAGCTCTGAGCTCAGGGGATGGTTATACCAACACCCCCCTTGCTTTTCAAACCTTGCCTTGGCCGCCATCGTGGCGATGTTACTTCCTCAGCCTTGTCCTGCAATTGTAAATGGAACTGGAAAGGGTAGTGGGAAGGAGGAAGGGAGAAGAGGAGGAATGGGTGAAGTCAGCCTCTGGCCCGGCCTGTGTGTGGTTAATCCCAGTCACTGAGTTTGGGGGCACCTCCTGATCTGGCACCGCTTGTGCCAGGATGGCCACCAACACTGAAAGAGGAACAATTTTTTGCTGCCTGTGTGATTTAGATGATCCTGAATCTCCCTTGGTCAGGAGCTGCTGCTCCAGTGCTTGGAAAAACACTTGGAAATGCACAGCCAGATGTGTGCTTGCAGATTCCTCAGCCCCCAGGAGAAAACGCTCTGGGACGTGCCTTGCCTTGGAGGGGGCTGAGAAGGCAATAGCAGGACGAGTGGATGGTTTGTTTTCCTGTGTGTAACTCAGGACTGGGCGGGGAGAAATTTTGCAAAGAGGTTTTGCCTGCTGGTGTGAGCCCCACGAGGATGGTGGCACTGCAAGTCACCCAGTCCTTGCAGTCAGCAGGGGAATTTCACCCCAGTCCTTGCAGTCAGCAGGGGAATTTCATCCCAGTCCTTGCAGTCAGCAGGGGAATTTTACCCCAGTCCTTGCAGTCAGCAAAGAAATGGGTGCTGGGGAGAAAGGCCAGGAGTTGTGCAGGAGTTGTGGGGACGTCTCTGCCCTGTGGCATTGCCTCTGAACGCACCTGCAAGGCCCTGCTGGGGCCTGAGGAGTGCTGGGAGAATGCTGGAGGCCTGGAGATAGGGATCACCGCCAGCCTGGTGTCCCGCCATGTCACAGGGCTTCTCTGCAAGGCTTTCCCTTGGAAACTCCTTTCTGAGGGCCTCCAACACAAGCCCTGCCCTGTGTGAAGGGCAGTTCTTTCAGCCAGCTTGCACCTCCAGAGCGTGTGCTCCATCATCTGTCCCTTGTCACCACCTCCGGTCTCCATTGCTGTGCCCAGCCAATGTCACAGAATCCCCAGGTTGGAGGAGACCTTTCAAGATCATCGAGTCCAACCTGTGCCCAACTCCTCAACTAAACCCTGGCACCCAGTGCCACATCCAGTCTTTTTTTAAACACACCCTGGGACATTTACTCAACCACCTCCTCAGGCGGCCATTCCAGCGCTTTTTCACCCTTTCCATGAAGAACTTCTTCCTGATGTCGAACCTGTATTTCCCTTGGGGCTGTGTCCCCTCGTTCTGTCAGTTGCTGTCTGTAGAAAGAGCCCAACCCCAGCTGTTCACAGCCACCCTTCAGGGAGTTGTAGAGAGTGACAAGGTCACCCCTGAGTCTCCTTTTCTCCAGGCTGAACACCCCCAGCTCCCTCAGCCGTTCCTCACAGGCTTTGTGTTCCAGCCCCTCCTGTCGGGAGGAGGTCAGCTCTCCTCTGGCAGGCAGCAAACTTATTTCTCACCTGCTTGAATGAAGCAGTGAGTGCTTCACCACCTTCTTTTCTTACGGCAGCACCTCTGAAACAGAGCGTGGGTGTCTGTGGGGTGGATGGGGTGTTTGGTGGTCCAGATGTTTGCACCTAACACCGAGGGGCCTGATCCCCACGTGTCTGGTGTTTTGGGCTTGGAAAGGCAAGCAGAGGCTGCGAGAAGAGCCACATAAATGGTGAGGAGAGGAGAAAGCAGCCTCAAGGAGATCTTTGGGAAGGAGAGGCAGCAGGGACAGGAGAGCAGAGCCTCACCTCCCTTCTGCACGTTCGAGCTTGAGGCTGGGCTGCGGCAGGCGGGCTTTATTTGGGGGGGATCTGCTTAAAAAGCCTCACCGGAGCGTTATGGAATCGGAATGTGAAGGGTAATTGAGCTGAAAGCCATTCTCCTCCCGCAGCCCGCGCGGCCGGAGCCGCTCCGCAGCCTGGAATCCTGCAGGAAGAGCGGGAGGTGGGGCTGCACCCCGGGCTGGGGCCCCTCCCTGGGCAGGAGGTGAGCACTACACACCCAACCAAACCAGAGGAAGGTTTTTCTTTTCTTAGAGAAAGTTAAAGAGGTTCCTGAGCTGCAAATCTCCTTCCTTGCAGGCCTTGGTCTGCCCTCCAATTAGTCCAGGCAGATCGAGTGCCATCACCCTGTGTCCTTCTGTGGTCACACCCTTTGGCTGTCCCCCTTCCCCGCTCAGAGCTCCACCACGCAGCCCTGTGCTTTCTCCCTGTGGTGCCCATGAAGAAAATGCCACCCCCACACAGAGAGATGCTCCAGAGCACTCACTGGCACGGCCAAATGGCTGATAATGTAAAATAATCAGAAGCAGCAGATTAATAAAAATCTTAACAAAAAGAGGAGCGTGGCTAGTCAGAGTGGGTGCAATCATTAAACACAGAAGTGAGGCTTTAGTCACTGTCTCTTGTCTCTCTGGTCCTGGCAGTTTGTGGAAGGGGATGGGGGCTTGGAGAGCTGCTGGTGCAGCCCCTAGGAGGGGATTAGAGAAGACCCCCGAGTTTGGACCCCAACACAGCAATGCTGTGAGATGCTCAGCCCAGTTGTGTGCCCTGTCCTCTGTTATTGATTGCTGAACAGGCACAGTTAAGTGCCTCTCATTAATATTTGTTTTGGTCTTTTCCCTGAATTCTGATGAGTGGAGGAGATGCTGCTTATCTCTCTCCTGCAGGTTTTCTTTCTAGAGGATTCCTCTGGCTGGTGACAGACCTGGGTTCTGTAGCCCTCAGGATGAGGGATGAGTTAGTGGCTGACACGAAGTCTTGAGAACTCTGCAGAAAGAAATAAGGAGGCAAAATTAACACAAAATTAAGAGGTAAAAACGCTCTGCTCATGCTGTCCAGATGAAATATGGAATTCCAGGCTCGCCTGTGTTTGTAAATGTCTTACAAGGGACTCTCTGGGCAAGTAGGCTGTGCTGGCTGAAGTTTGAGATGGATGAGCAAGGAGGAATGTTGGGATGTGGAGCAGGCAGCCAGGGACTGCTGCTCAGTCATTAGTGCTCTTGTAGCTGCTTTTGAGGTCTCAGATTGAGAGCAGAGACTGTAGGAGTGGACATGTCCAGAGTTTGGATTGAAAGGGACCTTAAAGCCCATTTTGTTCCACTCCCCTGTCATGGGCAGGGACACCTCCCACTTTCCCAGATGGCTCCAAGCCCTGTCTAACCTGGCCTTGGACACTTCCAGGGATCCAGGGGCAGCCCCAGCTGCTCTGGGCAGGCTGTTCCACTGCCTTTTGAGGTGGGCTGTGTTCTTATTGCTCTTCTCTCTCCCAACCCTGCTGTGGGTGGATGACTCTCCCTTTGCTTTTTGTCCCCTTTTCCCAGGCAGCGCACAATGGCCACATGGGCCCGAATTGTTTGGTTATGACCAGTTTCTCTCATCAACTCAGACATGAAAGGGATTTCTGAAACTTGCTTAAATAGGGCAAAGCACTTTTTCTTTCTGCCTTGTATAATAATGCCTTGTTTGTTAGGCTTGACTTGGCTGCGACTGGCCCACCCAAAGCCATTGAAATGATTCTGAGCAGCAGTTTCTGCCTGCTCAGGTTGTGCTTCCAGGCACTTTAGGTGCAGCTCCTGAAATGAAAGATTTCTGGTGTGCCCAACGGCTGTTTTAATGTGGTTGCTTCTCCAGCTTTTCAACGGAGAGTTGGGTTCAGGTTCTGCTCTGAAGTGATATTAGAGTCCGTGGAGCATGAGAAACTGCATTTGTTTGTGGGTTACAAATGAAGACCTGTCAAAAACCTTTTTAGGCAGCGACAGAAGTTTTCTTTTTCATGATACATTTAACTTTTGAAGGCTTTGCCTCCCAAGGAGGCTTAGCTTTTCTCTCCCCCTTTCTGTGAGTTTGGAAAAGGATGGATGGCACAAGTTGCCCTTCTCTTTTTCCCTCTGCCTCCCCATCTGTTTGGTGAAGTGTTGGATCCTCTGGGGTGCTGTTGCTTCTGGAAGATGGTGCGGCCAGGAATGAAGGGGGTGGCAGCACTGGGGGAGAGGGGGAATGGGACATGGATCCCTCTTTGTGCTTGAACCAGGAGCTTCTTGTGGGCAGAGGGCACAGGTTATTCCCATCGATTTGGTGTCAAGAGATGTTCTAGGAAGGATGAATGTGTTTATAGGATTTCTGTCCTTCTGTTGTAAGAACTAGGACACCATTCCTGGACACGGGAGTTTGCTGAAAGAGTGTCACATCAGTTCTTCATCACCGTGTTTGGTGTTGCAGATCCATTCCGAGGTGCAGGTGGTGTGTGAAACGCGGTGTTGCTCCTTGCTGTCTGCTGCAACTCAGCCTTTTTTTCAGTGTGGGTTTCAGACACCATCCCTCGTTTTGTGTGCTCCCAGATACATCCTTGGCTTCCATCTGAGCATCTGAAATATCTGCCTGGCAGTGGGTTTAGAAACACGATGTGACTGGACACGTACAGAACAAAAAAGGGTCGTCAGAGCTGGTGGGACTGTGGGGTTTTTTGCCTCCCTCCAGTCAAGAGTTGTCTTAAAGCATTTGTGGGGAAGGTAAACACTTGTCACAACCAGCGTTTTTGTGTAAGCCCGGGAATGGGAGCTCTCCCTGTCCATCCAGGAGGATGGGGGATGCCAGGATAAAGGCTGCTGGGTGTCAGCCTTGATGCAGAGAGGTCTCCTCTGGTTCGGGTCCTTCTGCACCAGCGTTGTGGGGAGGATTCACAAGGATTTTCCTCCCATTTGTAGGCACAGGTGGGGTCAGAAACCCAAAGAGCTGCCCGGTGCCCTGTGGGTGCTGAGGAGGAGGAGGAGGAGCAGGAAGGAAGGGGCAAAGAGAAGGAGCTGCATGGATTTGGAGAAAATAAATCTGCTCGCGAGGACCAAAGGACCTCCCTTACAGAGAAGGAGGAGAAACATGAGTTCCTGAGTGTTTGGGGGACTTCTGGCAATCCGGTGGTAGTGCTGACACACAGTGGTTGCCTGGAGCTCCCAGACAGTCTGAGACAAGGAGCTTTTAATTAACTCATGCTTCTCACATCTAAAGTTCATTTGTTTCAGTTTACTTAGACATCTGCTTCTCCCCTCTTTTTTCCTTGGGCGAGGGGTGGGCATCCCTTGGCTCTGGAGCTGGGGGAGCTGCTCCTGCTGCCCACCCACCACGTGCCACCAGGGCAGGAAGGGTTTAGCACGCCCAGGGCTGCTGGGGTGCCCCAGGCCGCTTTTCTGCTCAGCTGCAGGAAGGATGGCTGGGTGGCTTTTGCTCTGGGCAGTGGAGAGGCAGCAGTGACTCCTGGTTTCCATCCTCCAGAGGCTGAGTACAGCTGCTCATGCCATGGAGCTGTCCCTGCTTCAAAAACTGCCCCTTTCCCTGTTTTTTCCTTTGATCCTGATTGCTGAATTTCTAGCAGAGCAGGGCTTGTTTGTTTCCAGCCTGGAATATTCCTGCTGTGTGTCCCTTCCAGTGCTGGACTCCCACAAAACAGTCGGGCTGCTTGAGGCCCTCTGGGGTCCTGTGGACCACAGATCTGTCCCACTGCCTCCGAGCCTGTTCCTTGTAGGTCGTGTCATATTCTGTGCCCTAATGGTCAGTGGAAGACTGGCCGTTATTTCCCCTCCACTCTTCCTTGCTGTGTTTTTCCAGCAGGGATTTCTCTCACCGAGCTTGTTGCGGGCCATATGTTTTGAGTTGGCACACTGAAAGTGCTTTCATTTAAGACTTCTTTTATCAGGGTTGATTTTCTATTGCTTTTTCCCTTTGGGTGCACTTGGGGGAATTTATTCTTTTTAACAGGTTTATTCCAGTGTCAGGTATTGGTTCTAAAAGGCTGGGAGGGGGGTGGGCTTTGATTTGTTGCATGGAAAATGCATTTGGCTTCTGTTCCCTTCCTTGAACTGGGAGGGAGGAAGGGATAGAGGCATGGAAAAGAGGAGGAAACTGGAACTTCTGCCTGTTTAGCAGCAGCTTTCTCATCCTGCATGTCTGTGTCACACTCACTTGGCTTCCACTGTCACCAAAGGTTGGGTCCTGCAGCAACCTGATGCAGAGAAGATGCCAGGCTTTTCCTTGCGTATTTTAAGTGGCACATCCCTAACCCTTGCAGGTACCCCACACTGGCACAATTTTCCACCTGTTTTCCACTTTTCCACAGAAGTTCTGCCGGCTGATATTACTATTCCCGGTGGAGCTGTGCTGGTTCTCAGTTGCAGCAGTACCTGTAGGAATAAGCACTTTCTCTTGTTGTGAAGGTGTGAAGACAGTGATTTTATTCACAGAAAATGTGTGAGCCGGTTGAAGTCCCCCTGTGAGAATTAGGGGAATGGGCACATGGAGACAGGATGATTTTATTATTTTATTGTATTTCTTTTCTGTGCTATTTTCCCTTTATTTTTCCATTATGTTCCACAAGTCTCGAGTTTCTCATAAGCACAACTAGAAAGCAGGGTTTTGGGTTGGTGATTTGGTTAAATCTCTAGGAGGGATTAAATTGAGAAGTGCCCCCATACATCTCCCTTGCAGCTGAGGGCAAATTTAACCACTGATTCCAAAGCTTCTGAAAATGGCTTTGTCTGAAAATGAATTTTGGCCTCTCAAAGTTCAAACATTTATCCTGAGCCAGAAATATACACAGATTCGTTCTCTAATTTAATAAAGCCATCCAAATAATATGATTTCTCCCATAACCATCGTTTATGTTTCACAGCGAAATGATAATGAGAAAGTCGTTAGAAGTAATAAACAAAACAAAAGCCACACAGCAAATCCTTCACTGAGCCTGACGGATGGGAAGAAGAGCAGCATTTGAGTCTTAGGCCACGGAATGTTTGCTGGGTGCAGCTGTTTTGAAGGAGATGGGTTCTTGAAACATTATTTTTTGCGTTTTAATGGGGTTTTGCTGGCGGATCGGGTCTGCTCCTGGGGTGGGCGCTGCACCCGTGCCAGGCTGGCATTGCTGCTCTCACCCTGTGGGGTTGGTTGCAATGCGTGATTAACAGGCCCCTTTCTTCCCCCCTCCAAAAAAAAAAAACCCTCCTCCTTATCACAGCTTTGACAAGGTGCTTTTGTTTAAATTTCCTGGTGAAGTCTTGAACTGAGGGCACGGAATGTGTTGAGAGCAAGAGCTACACCCNCTGTGGGGTTGGTTGCAATGCGTGATTAACAGGCCCCTTTCTTCCCCCCTCCAAAAAAAAAAAAACCCTCCTCCTTATCACAGCTTTGACAAGGTGCTTTTGTTTAAATTTCCTGGTGAAGTCTTGAACTGAGGGCACGGAATGTGTTGAGAGCAAGAGCTACACCCGGATATCAGAAGTGCTCTTTTTTAGCTTTTATTTATAGCTGGCTGTGCACTTTGGGCTGCAGCCTTAGCACTCACTTCTGGGTTATCCTTAGCCAGGTGAATTTTTCTTTGACTTCAGTGTTTTGCTCCAGTGGGCGCCTAGATTGGATATTAGGGAAAAACTCTTCACTGAAAAGGCTGTCAGGTTCTGGAATAGGCTGCCCAGGGCAGTGTTGGACCCACCATGCCAGGAGGGGTTCACTGGATGTGTGGATGTGGCACCTGGGGACGTGGGTGAGGGGTGGTCTTGGCAGTGCCCAAAATATCCCACATTTGTTGCTGCTGGACGTTTATTCACTGCCTCTGATCCAGGCTCTGGGGAAGGGATAGGATTTTGGTAACAGCTCTTGCCTGGTGGTCTACTGGGGCTGTTGGGTTTCCTTACAGGTCTTTTTAATTGGTTTTTCAATTAGAGGTCTCCTTTTGCTGATTTTTGTGCTTTCAGAATCACAGCAAAGGTGTGTGGACCCAGCACACACCTTCCCATCACGGACAGGGGTGGGATGCTGCAGGAGGTGAGATTTAGTCGTGCAGAGGTGGCAGGAGCAGAGAGGAAGGAGTTTTCCCCTGCTGCCTCCACTTCTCAGCTCCTGCTGTCCTCTGCCCCTTATCCCTGAGCTTCCCCATCCCTCCAGATCCCAGAGGAGCTCCAAGGGCTGGCACTGCTGGTGCTGAGCCAGGTGGTAATGCATCCTTAGTTTTTGACCTTCCCTCCCTGGCCCGAGCCAAGCGCTAGCAAATAACTCCTCCAGTTAAACAAAAAAACTTTTTAATCTTCTTACACTTAACAGAAAATAAATATGGATAGAAGAAGTTCCTCTGGATGAAGGTTTTGGAGAGCATGTCTTGTGCTTGCTCTTTTCCTGCTGTAGAGTCCACCTGATGACCTAAAGGGTGCAAAGCGAGGCATGGAACATCATTTTACCTTTGAAAAACAAAAGGTACATCTAAGCTGTCCTTGGGCAAACTTTTGCCTGCTGACATTTCAAAAATTGCTCTTTAAGGTTCCTCCTCTCTCCCTCCTTCCCTGTGTTTCTCTCTCTTCCTAAAAGAAAATCCTATTTATATTTTCACCTTTAAAAAAAAAAAAAAGAGTTTAAATAAATAAATAACTGCACAGGCTGGAGCTGCATGGGGGTCAGAGAGGAAAGAGCTCTTCTGCTTTTCACTCCTTTTTGCCACCCCAGTATGTTGTGAGCAACTGGTTCTCCCCTGGGAAAATGAGACTCCCTGGCCTCCGGGCTACTCTCATCCAGGAGGAACTTTTGTATTTAAACTTGCTTAGCACTAAGCTGAACATGAATTTCCCCCAAGCCACCGACAGCAGCTTCCAAGCTGCATTTTCAGCAGCCTGCTCTTGGCAGGGAGAGCTGCTGGGTGCATGAAACCTGTGGAAAGCTGGAATGCCCAGAGGCACTGTTTAAAAATGAGCTCCCTGTTCGTGTCCAGAGGGCAAATCTTCATCTGGAGGTGCCGTTCTTTGGATGTGTGGAGAGGCTGAGCCTGAGGATGGTTTGGCAGTGTACGCTTGATGTAGCAGGGAGAAGCGAAGTGCTGTTGTTGTCCCGTGTTGTTGTCTTGGCTGCTGGGATGCTCGGCTGTCCGCGGGGAGCAGGATGGCTGCTGTGGGTAACCAGCTCTCCTGGGGCTGAGGAATGGACTCACTGTCACTTGGGAGTGCTGGAGGAGATCCTGATGGCTTCCCATGGCTTTATGGAGAGGTGTAAAACAACACTCTCACTGTTTTGGGGGGATGTCAGTGGTTCTGTAGGATGAACCTTGTGTGTGGCTGCAGTGTGGAGGAGCTGAGCAAAGCATGGAAATCGGGATTTTAGAAGTGCTGGTGGAACACGACTGCAGGGAACTGGCAGATGTGGTTTGTTAATGACTGCAGAGGTGCTCTGGGTAAGAAGAATTGCAACCCCACGTTTTTTTTCCTGCAGCCTCTTTTTGCTGCCTTTCTGAAGGAAAATGCCAGAGCCGGCTTTCCCTAAAATCCCTGTCAAGATCTTGCCTGGCACCTTCCAGGGGGTACCAAGGGAAGAGGAGGGCTCAGGCAGGTGGGGGATGATGGCAGAGCCATGTTTTGCTGCCAGACTTTGCCATTCCTGCCGGAGCATCCCCAGGCTGAAGGCACACCTTGGGAATGGTCCCGGCATCCTCCCGAAGGCAATTCTTGTTCAGCCAGCAGTTGTTTGGAAATCGTCACTCATCAGGCACTTATGGATCTTTCAAGCCCCTTTCTCTCCCTAATAATCCCACCTCTTGGGAGGTATTGATTCTCCGCTGTCGGCTGCCTCTTGGTATTCCACAGTCTGTGTTCGCCTGTGGAAATCGCTGCGCTGTCATTTTCACGCAGCAATTACCTGCTCCTGATTCCCTTCATCCCCGCTTCTTTCCCGGAGATCGGAGCTCTGTATTGACAAACCACCCTGGAAGAAAGACGGGGTTGAGCTTTGGGAGGAAGGCTCGCACAACAAAAACTTTGGGGAGAGTTTCCCTGCGGTGCGGTTGTCTCCAAGGTGCTCAGCCAGTGTTTGGGGGGTGTTTTTTGGACATCCAACACAAGAGGGATTCTGTGGCTTCCCAGCCTGCAGATGTGACTTCATGCCTTGCTTTTTTCGCTTGTGCCAAACACGTAGGAAATTCTTCACCTGGCTTCAGGGCAAAGGACCAGCCTGGAGAGATGGGGGCAGCTGTTTTCCAAGTCATTCTCAATCCTCTGCTTGGGAATGAGCCCCTTCCAGTACCTAGAGGGGCTTTTGACAGGGGCAGGGGGGAAAGGCTTCATGCTGCCGTAGGGCAGGGCTTGATAGGATGGGATAATGGGAAAAAAATTCTTCCCTGTGAGGGTGGGGAGGCCCTGCCACAGGTGCCCAGAGAAGCTGTGGCTGCCCTGAGAGTGTCCAAGGCCAGGTTGGAGGAGCTTGGAGCAAGCTGGTCTAGTGGAAGTGTCCCTGCCCACATCAGGGACTTGAAATGAGGTCCTTTAAGGTCCTTTCCAACCCAAACCATCCTAGGGACTCCAAAACATTGTCCTTTGATTTGGGATTGTGGTTCACCCATCCTAGGAGGGGCAGATTCGGCAATTCGTTTTAATCCCATTTTAGGTGATTTTTTTTTTCTTTCTGGGTGAACAAAAGTTGAAGGACAGGATGATTTGTAGCAGTGGGGTTTCCTCCAGCCCTGTCTGCTGTGGCACAGGAGCTGCAGCCCCCTCAGGAGTTGCACCTCCAAACTCAAAGGCATTTTGTTATTAAACAGCATGCCCGGCCAGTGAGGGCTCTCACTTGAACAGAATCCCCATTCTAGCAGAGAATAAATTAAAAAGCCAACTGGCCACGGCTGCCTGAGGAGCGCCGGGACCAGAGATAGGGCCAGAAGTCAGATAACAAACAGTGTCCAAAATTGCAGCGCCTGGTGCATGGCGTGAAATTAAAACCTTTTCTGCCTCCTCCTGCACGCTGTAACAAAACAGCTCCTGACACAGTCTGCCAGCACCAGGAGCGAAGAGGAGAATAATTAAATACGTGGGAGTTTTTGCATCTGAGGGAAGGGAAGGCATGAGGCTTTTGTGCCATGGACATCGGTGCTTTGGTCCTGCAGCTGGACTTAAGCTGGAAGGGTCTGTGGGCTTCCCATATGAGCAGAAATCTGCCTTTTTCCCCCTCTTTTTTTGACTTTTCCTCTGAGTTTGGTCCCTCCACCTTCCCTGTGAGACTCAGCACCAGCCCTGGCATGCACCTGAGTCGTGCTGGCTGTTCTCTCCCCAGACCTTGCTGGCTTTCCATCCCTCAGGAAGGACATTTCTCTGGAGTTACCACCCAGGAGTGATGAAGAGGGCAGCGCTTTTTAATCAAAGTTACATTAGGTGAAGCTGATATTATTCACTCTGCTTTATTGCAGCTATTTTTACACGGGGGTTAGAAGTTAATACTACCCAGCGAGCCTGGTTTTGCTGGATTCTGGCAAGCCCCAAAATCCATCAGCACATCCAGACAGGGCAGGAAAGAGCCCAAGCAAAAAATAAACTCACTAGCTGAACTGGGAGGAAAAAAAAAAAGAAAAAATAAAAAGAAAAAGTTAAAAACCCAAACCTTTTATAAAAACCAGACCCTTGATAATTGAGGGTCTGGTCTGGAAAGGCAAAACCCAGCCAGGACCATCAGATGCAATCAGCAGAAGGATGAGCTTCTCCAATCAGCATGGGAGCGGGAGCGGGAGCCATGGCAGGAGGCTGGGAGGGGAGGGATGCAGGGTGAGATTTTCCCTGCCCTTTCAAATGATCCTGACTCTCTCCTGCTCCAGGCACAGCCACAGGTGATAAGGCTTGGTCTGATCCTGATGGGGGGATGTCAGCACTCAGGAAAAGGCTGGGACTGAAGACAGTGCCTCAAAGAGAATGGTTTTATCAAGGAAGGTTTAACCAGGATAATATGGCTTTGAGGTTTTTTTCCCCCACGCAGGTAATGCCATGTTAATTCCTTGGACCTGTCAAGGAATGCTGGTAGAGCCAGGATGTCCTCTGCTGCTTGTAAGAAGATGTGGTGAACTGAGAGAGGGAAGGAGGGAGCTGTCCCTCTGTTTTCTAGAAAAGGATAAAAGTGCAGGTTTTTTCTTTCTCCTTCATTTTCTCTCTGCCTCTCCTTTCCCGCCTTGTTCCTGTTCTTTAGTACAGATGTCCCATGCTGGAATGTGCTTTCAAAGCCTTTTCCTGCTGTATTATCCCTGCAGGAGATGTTGTGGTGAGCTTTTAGGACCCCATTGCCTTGGTTCTTGTGATGTTCCCAGGGGCCCTCAGAGAGTGGGGCCCTATTAAAACAAGCCCCAGCACACCAGCCAAGCGCTTTTGTAATAAAACACCAGGTCTTTTTAAAATCTGCTTGACACAACTGGTGTCAGGAGTAGATTGCTTTGACCCCTCTTCTGATTTGGCTTCCCAGTGTGCTTGGCCGGTTCTTTGGGCTGGGTTGTAAAGGCTGGTTCCTTTGGCAACACGAGGAGAAATTAGAGGGGAAAATTGTTTGCCTCAATGCAGAGGTTATGCGACTTCAGGCAGATGCATGCAGTTGCAGAAAAAAAAACGGGTTTTAGAAGTTTTTGCTGCCTTCTTTCCCCAAACCATGGTTAGAAGGGAGTTTGAAGGAGAGCTCAGGTTTTCAGAGGGGGTTATCAAGTTTTCTGGACTCTTAATGTTGAGGACTGGCTTCATGCTGACAGAGAGTAGGTTTGGATATTAATTATTAGGAAGAAATTCTTCCTAATTGTGCTTCTAAATCCCCAAGAAGCAGCCTGAGCAGGAGGTGAGGAGCCCTCTCAGGCTGCCGAGGCAGTGCAGACAGCGCGAGGTGCGGAGGATAAGGCCGGATTAGCGAGGGACAGGCCCGGGGCTGCTCCCTCATGGGTCAAATCCCAGCACAAACACCCTATTTCTGATGACAGTTATCAAAAGCACAGCTTATCGAGTAGACCCACGAGATAAATCCGGTTAGACGTGGCTTAGATACATCATCACATTAAAAATAACTTTTCCCTTTTCTCTCTTATTTCCTAAATGTCTCGTCCCCAAGCGCAATGCAGGGCACCCAGAAAATCCGGGAATCTTCAGATGGTTTGGGACAAAAGGGACCTTAAAGCTCATCTCATTCCAACCCCCTGCCATGGGCAGGGACACCTTCCCCCATCCCAGGCTGCTCCAAGCCCCAGTGTCCAGTCTGGCCTTGGACACTTGCAGGGATCCAGGGGCAGCCACAGCTGCTCTGGGCACCCTGTGCCAGGGCCTCACCTCCCTCTGAGTAAAGAATGTCCTTCTCACATCTCAGCTTCATCTCTCCTCTTTCAGTTTAAAGATGAGCATCATGCTTCTTTTCCCATTTGGGAAAAAAATCCTCCTTTGGATTGCTGGCTTTGCTTGTCTTTATTACGTGTAAAATTTGCTCGGCCTAGCTCCTGCCTGGCTCTTCCTGCAGTTCAAGGCCGAGTCAGCCTCCATATCTTGTATGTTGAAAGGCTGTTCCCTGCATGTTCCACTGTCCCAGGCTGGAAGTGATGCCTTAAGTTTTAGCTTTTATGTTTTCCAGACTCCAGGCTGTTTTAATGTGTAGTTCTGGGTTTCATATGAAGGGTTGCTGAGCTCTCTTCACAGGCTAGACAGACAAAACAATTCCTTTCCAGCTGGGCACCAAGGTTAAATTTTAGGCCCAAGAGTGTAAACAACAGTGAAGGAAGAGAGGGAACAAGGAGGATGGAGCTTCATAACCTGAAGCTGGAATTGGACAATTAACTCCAATCTGCTCATGGACCAAAACCTATAAAAGTGTGAGACCTCATGACCAGGGATCCATTTTGTGCCCATTTGTGGGTTTGACTTGGGTGCAGCCCCAGGGGGTTCCTGTACTGCCCAAGCTGGATCCTTTCAATAAATCCCTTTCTATCCTTTTATTCTACCTCATCTCTGTTTCCAGGTCAGCCTTTCCAGGCATCAGTAGCTGCTCTCTCTGCCCGTGCACACCCCAGGGGCAGGGGGACAGGGAATTGGGGGTTACCTCCCACAGGAGAGTGGTGCCCGTGCCATGGCTGTGGCAGAAAGGCTTCCTGCTGGAGCTTGCTGTCTCAGCATGAGCACAGCCCGATGAGGAGACCCCAGCTGAACCCGTATCGATCCTTCCTCTGCTAATGAAGCCATCCACAGGGAGACAGGGAAGTATTTTTTTGAATCAGCGCAACTGTATGGATTTTGTGTTCACTCGTGTGGAGGGTGGTGCCGGCTCTCAGGCTGCTCCAGAGGCTTTTCCAGGAGTTTCTTTTTGATGGATCTTTGGGACTTACGAATTCCAGATTTCAAAGGGGGTTGTGGGTTTTTTTCCTTAGTTTTCTGAGGACACATTGCTCTTCCCATGGTCAGAGGTGGGCTGCTCTCTGCTGGGAAAGTTGTTTTTAGCTTCTCTACCAGAACAGCAGATAAATAAGCAGTAAAATAAATAAATAAGGTAGAAAAGCAGGCAGGTTTCTTTCTGCCTGGCTAAAATGGGAGTCCAAGAGATGGAGGAAAGAAAGGTGATCTTCTTTCCAGGATTACACGTGCTAGGTCAGAGGGTCTTTTGAAGATTCAAGTGAAGGGGACAGTGAGGAGTGCTGGGATGAGAAGAGGTAGCAAGAAGGCAGTGAAGTGTTGAAGCGAGTCCCAGTTCATCTTGGCCAGCTTGGTGGCCCTCCGAGGTGGCTCAGGGACATGTGGCTAGATAAGCATCCACAGATTTCATGTATATTTGCAGTATGTTGTATAAACAAAGACAATACCTAATGATTCGTGGCTATTATTTGAAGTGTCCCACTGTTACAGATTTATTTGTCATTTCTTGTAGTAACACCGATGATAATGAATTCATTTGTATTAATGGGGGTGTCATGGACTTCCGTTCATATCCCGCATTAATTAATGTACCATTAAAAGAAAGTGGCACCCAATTAATATCAAGTGGGAGCGGTACTGCTGGTGTCCTGTCATTAGGGCTTCATTTGTAATGCATTGTGTGAATGCTCTGCCTTAATGGAAGTCATTTGCTATCTGGAGCATCACCCAGTGGGCTGCCATGGGGTGCCAGAAAGTGAAAGTTAGTGGCAACTGCAGGGAAAAAAAAAAAAAGGATATTAAAAAACCAGGATGTGCCTGGTTTATGGCATAGCCCTCAAGCAGGATTTGGAAAACAGGTTTCTTGTCTCACCCTCAGTGCTGGCTGGTAGTGGTAAATCACTCTGGTGATTTGCTTTTTCTACTGAATTTTGATGTTGAGGAGGGGGGACGGTGGAAAATGCCCCTGGATTCTGTAATCCCCCCACCTTCGCTTCCCTAAACAAAAGCAGCCACTGCAGGAGTGCAGACCTTGACTGTGGCCACCTGGATCCACCTGGTCCATGCCCACTGTCTCCAGAAGATGAGAGCCAAAGGGGTGCCGGGCCATCTGCCGTGGATGCCCTTGCAGAGGGGGAGGCTGCTCCAAACGCCCTTTTCCAGAAGGAAAATCACACCAGCAGGAGAAACACGGTGCTGCTGAAGCCAGGGGCTCTCTGACTGACAGGTTTTCACATTCTTGGCGCTTGTGTCTGACTTTCAAATGTCTCGTTAGACCATCTTGGCTTCCCATCTGCTGTCTCCAAACTGGGACTGACCTACCAGCAGCCAAGGAGGGAAGCACAGATTGCCTCCCAGCCCTTGCCCTCACCCTGCCTGCTCCTTGAAGGCTGGAGATGCAGAATGGGAGAGAAATGTGGCTTTTGTGATGAAATTTGGCTGTGGTTGCTGAGTTAGTGAAGTGGTGATCACATCACCACCCTTTTCTCCTGCCCCCTCCCAGAGCAGCGGGAAGCTGCTGGCTTTTGCTGGCTAGAACTGGGTGATTTTTAAGGTCCTTCCCTACCCTACCCTACCCCCAAACCATTTTAAGATTCCATGATTTCTCTCCCATCTGCCTCTCCTGGGCTTTCCCCTCAACACCCGTGCTGCAGAAGTGACTGGTGCCAGCAGGAGCCCCAGCTCTTGGGGGTGCTGTGCCATGGATCCGCCACCGCGGCGGCAAGGGCAGGGTTAAATTGGGTGGGCAGCAGGGCGTCTCTGGGCTGGGAAAAGGTTTATCCCACAGGATACCACAGCATCTTCTGCTCCGTGTGGCTGCTTGTCTTCTGCCTGCTGAGTGCCATTGTCCCGCCAGCATGGCAAGGTCCCCTGCGGGCTGGGAGGTTGTGGTGTCCCTTCCTCCAGCGCCGCACGTTGGGTTGGGCCGTGTCTGCTGTGAGCGAGCGCTCTCGGCTCTGAGTGTGGTTATCCAGCAGCTAATTCCTCTCCAGCTCCTATAAAGCATCCATTCCAGCTGTGTTTATGGTGTTTTCAAAAGCCCCTCAATTGAATTATAGCTCTGCGGTGGCCGTTTGCCAGTGTCACCCAATAATGAGGGAGGTCACCTAATAGAGATAGCAACAAGAGGTACATATTAATGAGAACTGATTGAAAGGTGGGCTGGATTTCCACCAAGAAAGAAAACAAAAACTGTAAAAAGGAAAATTATCAGGTTTTAAAATCAAACTTAGAAATTGGAAATTGCCTGGCTCGGACGAGCAGTAATGCAAGTAATAAATGTAATTAAAAGTGCAATTAAGAACACGGGACTTGGAAGTCTGCGCACATCCGTATGAGCATTCTGAGCTGGCACACGAGCGAGGGACCCAGTCGGGCAGCCAGATCACTCCCAGGATTGGAGCGTGGGGACACAAACCAAAACATGAGGCTGGTTTTTCCTTCTCAGCAGAGGCTGGAAGAGGGGCTGGCACCTGCTGTGACTCTGCTTCTGCAGTGATTTCCTGCAGCAAATAAGATCTGGGCAGGAACAGGTGACTTAAATCTGTCCCAGGCAGAGACAGGGTCCCAGCTGTATTAGGAGCATGCTTGGAATCCATGTCAGCTCTGATCCACAGCACCCTGTTGCCTAGAAAGGCTGACCTGGAAAAAGAGACTAGGTAGAATAAAGAATAAAAATAGTAAAAAGGTATTTATTGAAAGGATACAGCTCAGGCCAGGCAGGAACCCTTTGGGACTGCACCCAAGCAATCCAGAAATGGTCCCAAAATGGATCCCTGGTCGTGAGGTCTCACACTTTTATCAGCTCTGGTCCGTCAGCATATTGGAGTTAATTGGCCAATTACAGCTTCAGGTTATGAAGCTCCATCCTCCTTGTTCTCTCTCTCTTCCTCACTGTTGTTTCCACTCTTGGGCCTAAAATTTGACCTTGGTCCCAGCTGGAAAGGAATTGTTTTGTCTATCTACCCTGTGAAGAGAGCTCACCAGCACGTAATATGAAACCCAGAACTACACATTAAAGCAGCCCAGAGTCCAAAAAAATATAAAAGCTAAACCTTAAGGCATTACCCTGAGATGTCCTGCCTTCAGCAAGAGGTACTGAGTCCTCCTTCCCGCCTGCAATGATCTGGGATCAGCGGGAGCACCTTTGCCTGGAGCACGAGGATGTCTGAGCCAGCTTTTAACAGAGTGCAAAGCTCCTTTCATCTGCCCCACTGTACGGTGCAGAGGCAGGGAGAGGGAAAAAAGCCGCCAGGACCAGCAGCAGGGAATGATTTAAGAGTAATAGGTTGACCTGATCTGTAGCAGGAGCCTGGAGCAGCGAAGCATCTACTGATGGGAGCGGTCAGCTCCCGCCTTGCTGCAGGGGCAGCTCGGAGTGGGAAGGGGGGGAGCAGGAACGGGGCTGGCGGGGCTGTGAGGAGCTCAGAGCTGCTTGAGCCCCTCGCTGTGTGCCCCTCCGGTCCGTTTGTGTCGCCTCATCTCCCCGACCTTCCGACAGCTGCTCGGCCAGATTGCCTGCCGTTTTTCCACATTATTTGCATGGCTACAGCATGCATCGGCATCCTAATTATCCCCACCAGCTTCTGCCGGGTGACTTTGCCCTGGGAGGTCAGATGGAAGTCCTCTACATGGCCAGCCACTGGAGAGGGGCAGCTGGTGTGCAGGGATGAGCCCCAGATAAACCAAAACAGACATTTCTGGTGCCCAGCCTTCTTGTCAGAAGGTTGTCGTGGTTTAACCCCAGCCACACAGCTGCTCTCTCTGTGTGTTGGAAAAGTGGATTAATTGAAGGGATATCTGGAAAATGAGCTCCCAGATCTCCTCTCCTTCATCTCTCACCTTTACTTCTCTCCCATTCTGACCCTGCTGTAAAAGTCAGCTCTCCATATTCCCCCTCTCAGCCCATTGTCCACAGGGCCCCTGGTGTCAGGCCGGTTGGACAAGACTGATGGATCAAGGCACGTCTGGGGTGTTGGTGGCCCGTGGCCCGTGAAATGGTTTTGCTGTGGTAGGGAACTCTCAAAAGCACCGTGCAAATCTGCTCCCCGAGCAGGGTGAGCACTCTGACAGCCACAGGGACTTAATGCTGTGGGAGCAGGTGCCATGGGCCTCAGGAAAGAGGATGGAAGCTGGGTTTTCTGCAAGCAGCCTTTTTTTTGTTGTTGTTAGCCCTGTGTGAAAGGAGAGCCTTTTCACAAGAATCATTTGAGTTGGAAAGGACCTCTAAGATCATCAGCTTGAACAGCTAACCCAGCACCGCCAGGTTACACAGCCGTGTCCCCAGGTGCCACAGCCACACACCTTTTAAATCCCTCCAGGGACAGTGACTCCACCACTTCCTTGGGCAGCCTGTGCCAGGGCTGGACAATCCTTTTGTGCTGGGTTTGCATGGCCTGGCTTTTGGTGGCAGGGGGGCCACAGAGGTGGCTTCTGTGAGAAGCTGCTGGAAGCTTCCACCATGTCCAGCAGAGCCGGTCCGTGATGGCTCTGAAGATGGACGTGCTGCTGGCCAAGGCTGGGCTGATTAGAGATGTTGGTAATGCTTCTGTGATAACAGATTTAGGAAGAAAATCAAACCAAAGTTGGGGGTGCAGTGTTAATTCTAGCCAGAGAAGAGGAGGAGGTGAGAGCATGTGAGGGAAATAACGTGGAGACACCAAGGGCAGTGCAAAAGGAGGAGAGGAGGGTTTCGAGGTGCCAGACCTGAGATTGCTCTGCAGGCCCTGGTGAGACCGTGGTGAAGCAGCTGTGCCCCTGCAGCCCTTGGGGATCCATGGGGGATGCAGAGATCCACGCACAACCCATGGGGATCCGTGGGGGATGCAGAGATCCACACACAACCCATGGGGATCCATGGGGGATGCAGAGATCCACCCACAGCCACATTTGGCCAGTGTCAAACCACGACACCTTTCCATAAAGAAATTATTCTTGCTATTCAATCTGAACCTCCCCTGGCACAACTTGAGAGGAATATTTGGTGGCAGACAAGAGGAGATGGTGCTCTGACTTTTTTCAGGTGTCCCTCCTGTTCAGCTGCGGCCACGTAACCTGTCTGGTTGGATCCATCATGGAATGGTTTGGGTCGGAAGGGACCTTAAAAGCCAAATAGTTCCAACCCTCTGTTATGGATAGGGACACTCTCTGCTATCCCAGGCTGCTCACATTGTGAGCCCAGAGAGTGCATCTCCTCTGGATTGTCATCTGCCTTGTATTTCCACATTGCATCGGAGCAGCATCCACCCAAAATTTTATTACTAATGCATATTAGAGCAGGGTTCATAATAAGATATTAAAGACTAAAGGTATTAAAGAATGAGGTGTAAATACTTTAAAAAGTCCCTTTTTGGTAGCCTCTTCTTCAGCCTTAATTGCCCTTTTGCAGAGAATGTTGCATAAGGCGGAGGTGTCCCAGCTGCCAGGGTTAACAGGGCACATCTGTGTCTGGTAACTCCTGCTGAGGTCACACGGGAGGTGACAGCCCAGGGCAGCTGTTCGTTGTGGTGGGCTATGCTTGGGCCATCCCACGTCAGCTTTGGAATGGAAGCACAACTTCCTGGGAGGATGTTGGGAGGACGGAGCTGTGGGGCCTGGCAGTGGGACAAAAGGCAACAGGCAAAATCTGATGCACGGGAAGTTCCACCTGAACACGAGGAAGAACTGTCCTGGGCAGTCACTGAGCACTGGATTGTCCAGAGAGGGCGTGGAGTGTCCTTCTCTGGGGATGTCCCAGAACCCTCTGGACACAATCCTGTGCTGGAGCTGGAAGGTGGGACACAGAACTCATTCTGTGATCTTGTGATGATTTGTGATTGCTCACCTCTGCACCGCTCAGAGAGAGGCGAGGTCTTGGTCTCTTCTCTGCCTCCTGCTTGTGGAGCATCATCTTTCCATGTTTGAACAGGGATCTTAGGGTTCTTCATTCTTTATTTTGGCACAAACCTGTCCTTGCTGCTGGGCATCCACTGGAACAGAGCGGTCTCCTTATGATTGAGAGTTAGGAGCTCTTGCATTACTCTTCAGCATTGCTTTTTGGACATCCCCCACCCCAAACTTCTTAAAATACTTTTTTTTTTTTAACAGCTTGAACTTTTCTTACTAATTTATTGCAAAATAAGGGAGGCACAAACAGCATCACTGCTTAGCACCCCAGAGCCCTTTAATTCCTGGAGCTGCTCCTGCTGAGCTGCCAGATGAAGGATGGGGTGCTGGAGACAGGTCGGGAGCAGGTCCTACTCCCGTTTGCTCTCCTCCTCCTCCTCCCCAACAGGCGGCATTTGTCTGCATGTTTATTTTTAATCTCACATCTGCTGGCGTCATAACAAAGATTTAATGACATGACACAGTTTTGTCACCAGTTCTTTTTTCTGTAGTGAATGAAGCCCCCATCGCAGGCTGCTGCAGAGAGCCAAAACCTTTAAAAAACGACAGGATTTGGCGACTCGTGTAGAAAGCTCACCTGTTTGCTACGAGCACCTGTAGGCTGTTGTCTGCCTGGACAAAAAAAAAATTATATATTTTGTTACTTTTGCCTGTTGGTGAGATAAGCCTAACCACAATTAGTCTTTGTTAATGAAGGAAAACCATGAAGGATGTGCAGAAGAGTCTTATAAATGGACCAAATGCTGAAAAGGCAGAAACATGGTCCAGCACAGGGCTTTCCAAAGGCATCACCCTGATTTGTGTCCTCTGCTTGGTATTTACCATCAAACACAAGCCCCGGGCTCTTCTGTTTATCCAGATGTTTTGTTTCATTGTTTAGATGATGGGCCATAGCTTCTGAGAAATAAAGACATCCACTTCCTGCTGAGGAATATCTTGAGCCTGTTTGACCCAGAACTGGCAAAAGGATTTTAAAGACGTGCTTTTTATGCTTTTTAAGGCAGATGGCCTGAAATTCCACCGAGTCCTGACTGTGCCTGCCTGGGCATGAGCATTGATGAGACCTTTTTTCCCTGGAGGACTGTTGACATAGGATGTCTGCACCCTACAGCTGGTTTTGCTGGTTTGGGAGAATTTTTTTTTATTATATTTTTTAATTTTTTGCTTGAATTTGAGCTGTGGAAAAAAAGCTGCATTACCCAGAGCACTCCTTACAGGTCTGCATCCTCTCCCCTGTGCACTGCTGGGAATAAGGGCGTGTGTTTGGTAGTGAAATATTTGCATTGACCTGTGCATTTTGGGCAGTATCAGTGATCTTCCTCTCTGCATGCATGCTGCTCTGCTTCCTGTAACACTCCTCCTGTTGCCTGGAAGTCCTTCTGCTCCCCTCCTAAATTCACTCGGGCTGTGCTTTGCCCATGCGCCCACACTCGTGATCTGGCCCTGGGGTCCCTCACAGCCCCTCAGACGCTTTACTGCTGATGTCCATGACTGATTCCCAGGGCCAGAACTGATTCCCTGCTCGTGTGGCTCTTGCTGTCCTGGCAAACGAAGGGAGCTGGTGAGAGGAGTTGTAGAACAAGGATAAAGCCGTGGAAGTCACCCGGTGGTGTCTGCAGGGCCTGGAGCTGATGGCACCAAAGCTGGTGACCTCCATGTCCCCTCCAGGCAGCTTCTCCTTTGGAAGGACAAGGAGATGAACTCCCTTCAAAGCCTGTTTTGGGGCTATTGTGTGGAGCACAATGCGGGGGGAAATCAAGCTCTCCTCTCTCACAGCCAGCCGAGAGCAGCCCCTGTAATCACGGGTGACCAGAGCGGATTTGCATGTTAAAAGTGGTGGCTAGGGGCACTTAAAAAGGAGGGGAAGCATATTCATCCCAGGCCAGCTTTATCCTTATGAATATTATTATTCCCAGGGCAATATAGCCCAGACCCTTCAGTGCAACCCTGAATCCGCTCTTGCTCTGCATCTCCCTGTGAACGGTTAATTTGCAACGCTCTGTGTTGTGACATTGGTACCCTGGTGGCTCTGGGAAGGAAGTTGAGCTGTTGGAGTGTGTGGGAGCAGTGCCCTGGCAGCAGCAAGAGGAGGGCTGTGGGGTGCTCGGGAGCTGCAGCCAGTGGTGATGGCTTGGGGGAGGCAGGTACCCCAAAAGAGGGGCTGGGGAGATGCCCTGGTCTCATCTGAGGACGTGTTTTAGGAGCGCTCAGAAAGCAAACACCCACCACAGCCACCCTTGAAAGGTTTCTTCAGCCAGCCCACCCCCTCCAGCCAGTGAAATCCTGGTTCCTGAGCAGTTGAAAAGCCCAAGCCAGGATTAAGGTGCTGAGTGCCTGGCTCAAAGTCAAGGATTTGCATGGCAGCAGGGCAGGGCTGGGTGAAGCCTTCCAGAAAATGAGCGGTTGTAAGGCAAAGGGCAGCAAAATTCCAGGACAGATGGGCTGGGGAGGATGTGGTGTCTCCATTGCTGGAAGGCTTTCAGGATGGGAATGATTTAGGTGGAGCACAGGGAACAGGTTTCTCTTCTGAGGTCCCTTCCAGCTATATCTTTTATGCTTTTGTGACTGCTGATCACAAAAAAAACCTTGAAGGTGCTTTAAAAAATAATTCTCAGGCTGTGCCCTGTGGGGCTTTCAAGAGCAGCTTGATTTAGAGGAGGGAAAAAAAAAAAAGAAAAAAAAAAAGAAAGGAAATGGAAAACCTAAGTGGGAGCTGCAACCTCTTGCACCTTGGCAGAAGTGACGCTGATGTAAGGAAAGTGGAACTTTGCTGGAGCCAGAGGTGAGCTTGTGTGTCGGTGTCCCTGCAATGCCATGTGCGTGGATACAAGGGCAGGGGGCACGAGGGTGTGTGTGGGATGAGTGTCCTGAGCCTGGCTTCACCAGTGTGAGTCGCAGAGTGTGCCCTGGGCTTCCTGCCCTGTTGTACCAAATCCTGCCACCTGCCTTGAGGGCAAATTTCTGCTGGCCTGAGCCTCAGCTGGGAAAATTTGGATTCTTTGGCTCTTTGCTGGTGGCATCACTCAGTATTAAGCTGGTTAAATTAGATTCCCTAGTGTGGAGCCCTGTTTTCCTGTATTTTCTAGTAGAGGTGTTGACTGGGACAACCTTTGGTTCACTGCAAGCCCTGCAGTTCCCAAAAAACCTGAAAATGGCTCGGTTCGTTTTGCAGCTTTGGCCAAGGATTTTCTTGGAAGCAGTGCCCCATCCTCTAAGCTCTGCCTCTCCTCAAGCCTCCTTTCCATCCTCTCAGCACTTCAGGATACTTCTCTGTAAGCTGAGGGTGAATAGTTTAGAATGGAAGGAGTTAACAATAAAACGCAGAGACTTGGGGAGAGGTTTTCCAGGAATAATCCATACTATCCCAGCTGGCCATAACCAGCTGCTGTCAGGTCTCACTTCTGACCTTTGTTGTGTCCTCTTTTAAAGGTTTAGCTCCTTGTGAACCCTTTTGATTGTGTCACAGGCAGAGGGATGTGCTCAAGTGTCTACCTGGAGCCCTGGCAGAGCCTTTTTGCTGGCAGTCTGCGCTCAGGCCTTTAGGGAGAGACAAGAATATGCATTTTAAGATTTGCATAGGAACATGCAGCTGTTCCACCAAAAATGGATAATTGTTCTCCCCGCTGCGAAGTTAAACAATAAGAAGTGCCAAACTGCACTTGCCATTGCTGATTTTGTGCACTCAGCTGCATATTTTATGCATGTAGATTAGTTCCAGATTTATGACGATGGAACTGTTCATGCCTGCGTTAATCGGGCCAGGTTGTAGTTGCTGTGGAAACTACAACTGACTTTTACGTGAAGTTCTGTGTTGCATTTAACGCTTTCTTTTTTTTCATTTCCCCTTATTTTTTTAAAAACTCTGCTATATTTAATACTTTGTGGTGAAAACAGTGAGGGAGTCAGCGTCAAAAATAAAAGCGCCTTTGAACAAAAACCAAGTTTCAGCAAAGAGAGCAATTTTTCTGGGAAGTTGGGATGTTTGGGAAAAATGAGGGTTTGTGACAGAGTGCCATCTTGACCACAGCTGGATAACTATTATTATAAGTGTGTAACAACTATTATAGACCCTGCAATACTGTAATAAAGAATACAGCTGTGTAACTTATGAATGTCCTGGAAATACAGGACTGGAGTTGCTGGGTCTCTGGTGGGATTGCTGGTGTGCGTTTGATGTGAAAATAGTGAACGGTGTCACCGATATTTATTTTTTATCTGCAGAATACCCCTGTGGGCACTCCAATTTTCATCGTGAATGCCACAGACCCGGACCAGGGGGCAGGAGGCAGCGTGCTTTACTCCTTCCAGCCCCCTTCCGACTTCTTTGCCATCGACAGCGGCCGTGGCATCGTGTCGGTGATCCGGGAGCTGGACTACGAAGTCACTCAGGCCTACCAGCTCCAGGTGAACGCCACGGTGAGTCTTACCCTGGTGGCTGCAGGCCTGGAGGTGCTGTCTGGGGTTTATTTTACTGCCCTGCTCTGGCAAATCTTTATCCAGCATTTTCTACTTAGCGAGGCGTTGCAGCAGCGCAGTCTCTGGGTGGTTTCAAGTCTCTGTGGCGAATGGCTGCACCTCTCCAGCAGCATCTCGGACAAGTCAGCGGCTTCTGCAGGAGGGGCACCAGCTCCTGGGTGGTGAAAGCCAGTACAGGGCATACAGACCGTTCACAGAATCATGGAATGGTTTGGGTCTGGCACCTTAAAGACCACCTCATTCCATCCCCCTGCCATGGGCACCTTCTGCTCGAGCAGGTTGCCCCAGGCTCCATCCAGCCAGGCCTGGAACACTTCCAGGGGTGGAACCACATCCACAACTTGTGCCACTGTCTCACCACCCTCTGAGTGAAGAATGTCTTTGGTCTGTTGAATCCTCCAGACTCATTCCTTGTGCACTGTGGTTTATTACAAGTGGATTCACCTGTATTAAGTACAGATATCAAGAGTTAAAATTTTGGTGGACAGAGGAGAAACCAGGGTCTTAATTACAGTCAGTGCCATCGCACTGGGAGGGGAGGCCTGGGAGATGCATGCAGCATGGCTAATTCATTCCCCACGTGAATGGGTGTTCAATCCCTGGTGTTCAGTCTAGAGAGAGCTGGAGAACGGGGAGGAGCACACAGGCTGGAGCTCTGCATGGCAGCTCCTTCCCCACCTCACACTCAGCAGGGATTCAGCCCTACAGTACCTCTGCCCAACTCCATGCTCAGGAGAGGGGGGGAAACCCTTTCTGCCCCCTCCAGGCAGCTGGCTGGAGCTCTTGAAGCATGTGATTTAATCAGGATCATTGTCTAGATGCAGAACCACAAATGTCAGGAGGACACGGATGGCTGTGCTCTGCTCTTCACAGCACGGAGCTCAGACACTCATGGACCGTAGGGCAAACACCACAGCCTTTCGGCCCAAGCCCTGCATGTTGCAGGTTGTGGAATTTTCTCCAGAAAATGGGGGTTTGTTGTTTGGTTTTCTGTTTTTTTATTTTGAAACTTCCCTCATTTTATTTTTAATACTCCAGTGGGAAGAGGGCCTCTCTGTTTTTTGCTTCCTTGCCAGTGTCTGTTGCTGACACGCTTTCTGCGGGGATCTCCTTAACCCCAGGAGACCCCGCAATATGTGGTAAAGTCCAGGTTTCCGGCCCGTGCTGTTGAAGGAGTAGTCTGGAGTCGTTTGTTGGTGTTCTCAAGGCAGTTTATTAAGTCCTTATCAAAGAGAGATTTCTCTGCCCTGCCAGGGTCGACACAGAACGCGTCCAGAGACACACTGTGCCCGCCCCGGGTGAGCTGTAATCTTTTATACTAAAAACTACGTATTAAATGTTTACAATTAAGTACCAATNTCAAATTATCTTCTTTTTACTTATAACTACTACTATTTTTCTATCTAAGTTTTTGTGACCTGAAATTCCTCATACAAAGCTGACAACCTGTTCCATGGGTTAGAATCAGAGCTACAGGTATTTTTAGTATCATTCCAGGGTCTCTGACACCTCTGGCAAGGCTGAAAAGCCTCCTGACCAGGTTTTGGGTCGGCCAAAGGCATCATAGGAACCCCCTGGGTTCCAACAGCTTTCCTAGGATGTGTTAAGCAGGCTGGAAAATGTGGGACCAAGCACAGCCCCTGATGGAAAAATGGTAACTTTCTTTCAGTATTCTGACTTCCTCAAGGATCCAATGGTGTCAGCTTGGTCCATCCAGCTCCATCTGGCCCTGTATCCCAGCAGAGATAAAATGGGGGCATATCTGGTACTTCATAGAATGGTTTGGGTCGGAAGAGGTTGTAAAGGTCATCTCACCCCTCTCCCATGGGCAGGGGCACCTTCCACTGTCCCAGGCTGCTCCAAGCCCTGTCCAGCCTGGCCTTGGGCACTGCCGGGGATCCAGGAGCAGCCACAGCTGCTCTGGGCACCTTGTTACTTGCTCGATATACTCCTGGCATCCAGTGGTTTCCAGCTCAGGGAATCCAAGGACTTAGATGTTGTCTCTGAACTGGCTGGATGGTGGGAGTGTCTCCTTGGCTTGGTCGGTGCTAGTAATTCCTAGAAGAAAAGTGATGAGAAAGCCCAGGGCAAAGCTGTGCTAGGAAAGAAAGATGAGACTTGTGCCAGCGTAGCAGGAGCTGGAAGAACAAATGCAGATTTTTGCCTGCCTGATGAAAAGTTTGCATGGTCCAGAGGGGAAATGGGGTGATGGTGGGTTCAGGGTGGCTGCAGGGATTGCTGAGGAGCATGGGTGCAAGGCAGGAGTTGTTCCATCCCAGGGATGGAGGCAGCAAGCACAGAAAGAAGCTGGAAAGGACAACAGGAGAGACAATCCAGTGAGGAAACTGGAAGCATGCTTGCTTTTTTCGGTGCTATCTGTGATGCCTTAAACAAAATCTAAGAGGTGGAGGGGAGGGTAATGAGCATCATCTGAAGAAACAAAGGACTTTAACCTGGTGGCACTAACAGCAGAGTCAGAATAAGCATCCACCCAAGCCACAGACGCTGAGCCCTGCAGGTTAAGAGGATAATGTACAAGCTGAGTTGTTGAATAGGGTTTAAATGAACATTAATCTTCTGGCAATCAGTCCTTGCCTCTGCTCAGAGCTGCTTTGGAGGAGCGTGTGGTAACCTCTGATGGTCACCATTCAGCACAGTGCCTGACTGGGGGTAACGAGGCATTGATTCCCTTCCCTCCGTGTGCTCTCTTCACTCCTGCCCTTAGCAACGGGCTGGGGGCATTGGGGTCACTTTTGAGCACCCATGGGACAAAGCTGCCACAAGAAAAGCGGTGGCAGCAGGAGAAGCTGGTGGCGGGGCCTGCTGCTGTGGCATTGGCTGCTGGAGAAGGGTCATGCTTGGAAAAGGGCCCGAGGCTCTGCCCTGATGGGATGGAATTATAGGAGGTGACCATGGAATCATGGAATGGTTCAGGTGAGAAGGGACATTTAAAGACCATTCAGTTCAACCCCCTGCCGTGGGCAAGGAAACCTTCCACTATCCCAGGGTGCTCCAAGCCCCATCCAGCCTGGCCTTGGACACTTGCAGGGATCCAGGGGCAGCCACAGCTTCTCTGGGCAGACTCCCCACCCTGACAGCCAGGAATTTCTTCCTAATCCATCATCTAACCCCGCCTTCTTTCAGTTTAAAGCCGTTTCCCCTTGTCCTGTCCCTCCATGCCCTTGTCCCAAGTCCCTCTCCAGTTCTCTTGGAGCCCCTTTGGGCTCTGAGGTCTCCCAGAGCCTCCTCTCAGCTGAGGAACTGCCCAAACTGTGTTAAGGCCTCAGCTCTGTGGGTGTGAGAGAGGCTGCAGACACCCACCCCTGGGTCTGACCACGCAGAGGTGCCTCAGGCTGTGTCTGCGTTAGGAAGGAATTTACATTTGGAAGTAGATGTTGAACGGCATTGCTGCATTTTCACTCAAAATGTGATGAAAACTAAATTGGTGTTTGCTTCATTTGAAAGGGCTGATGCTGCAATGAAATGCATATTGTATTTCAGCTTAGAGGGAGATGCAGTGGACAATAATTCCAGCAGGTAGCTTGAAAAAGAGATGATTACCTCCACTATTCAGAAATCCTGGCCAAACTACAACCACGAGAGACTTAATGCTGCTGAATAATTCTGTTTTTTTTGACAGAGATCCCTTCTCTCCCCTCCCTGCCCCTTCTTTTTTCAAGGACCAAGATAAAAACAAGCCGCTGTCTACTCTGGCCAACCTGGCAATCACCATCACAGACGTGCAGGACATGGACCCCATCTTCATCAACCTGCCCTACAGCACCAACATCTACGAGAACTCACCTCCGGTAAGGGCTGTGCTTCGTGGGGTTTCCTCCTGAAACAGCACATTTCCAGCCAGATCCAAAATACTCAGCCCCTTTTTAGAACAGGAAGCCTAAGCGTGGGGGGTTGAGGCAGCCTGGACCCCAAAGAAAATATTTTCTTGAGGGTTTTTTCTTAAATTCTACAAAGGCTGTGTGTTGTTCAGAGCAGACAGTCACCCCGTCTCCTCCCCACGCTCTATCTGCATGCCATTTCCAATAGAGAACTTGAAGGAAAAATCTAAACGTTCCTGAAATGAGGCAGTTTTGAAAATGCCAGAATCATCAGCCATTTCAGCACTTTGAGTCTTTTCCCCCAGGTTTTGCCAAATTGATCCAATCATTTTAGTTCTTCTGAAACTCGGTTTGTCAGCAAACTCGCTGTTTGTGGAAAAACATCTCCCAGTCTCTGAATATAGCAGGGATGAAGACTTTTTTTCCCCCCACAGATGTCAGAGAGGGTGGAGGGAAGCTCTGGGAGTTGTTTGCTCTGCTCCCACCAAGGACTTTAATCCAAGCACCAGCCCTTCTCCACAGCATCCACAGCTGTGCATCCCACCACTTTGTCCACGGGGAAACATTTTTGTGTGTGGGAGGAAAAAGCCTGTTTTAAAATTGTGGCACGGTGGGCACCCACACCACATGTGCATCCCATAACTTGCCTGGCACTCTGGATCACAAACTCCTGGTGGCTCAGTTCAGAGGGAGAGGGAACTCCGGCATGCTTTGTTTTATGCCTTTTTATTCACTTTGGAGCAAAGCCCTGACGTGGAGAGTGCTGGATCAATAGGGCTGAGTTGTTCTGTCCCCAGTCCCACGGGGACACGGCGCATGACCTGTCAGCTGGCCCAGGGGTGGCCAAAAAACCAGCTTATTCATGAATTATTCACAAGGTAAAAGTTTTGCTGATATTAAGGAGTGTCTCTGGGATGGACAGAGTGAGCTGCAGAGAAATAAAACTTAAAAAATTAGATCACACTTAACTAGGAGGAAAAAAGGTTTAAATGAAATTAGAGGAATGGAAGTGCCATAAGTATTAAAAATTGTAGACTGCATCACCTCCATGGAGTGATCTGGTATCCAGGAAATGGAATGTCTTCCAAATAATGATATATATTAAGGCTCAGGGATCCCTTTGTGTCAATACACCGACATGCACCGCAGTTATTCCTGGAACGTTCACTGTTCACAGTCAGGAAAGCAGCAAATAACCACTGTGTGACATGATACAGGAAAAGGAGGAAGGAATTCCGACCAGGTTTAGAGATTTTAATCTCTCTTGGCCATGTGTGACATCTCCAAAGGCACTGAGGTATCCCAGATGGATGGGTGCCACCAGAGGCATGGTAAAGAGGAAGATTGCTGCAGGTGGGGACTGCTTTGGGTGGTGTCACTCTCTGCCTTGGACCCAAATTCCCAGCCTTCCTGGGAGAAATTCCACTGCTGAAACAAGGATGTGACTTGCTTTGGCAAGCCTAGGGTTTAAGACACAACCGTTTGGTTGGAAAAGACCTCAAAGTTTGTCAAGTCCTGCTATTAATTTATGTGCATTTTTTGTCTCCCAGTGTAAATCTTTTCATCAGCTCTGCCCTGCCCCCTGAGTGGGGCCATGTGGAGAGTGAATGTCTTGGTTATCAAAATGATCACCACCAATTTGGGTGGCGAGTCTGGGGAGTTTGGCCAGCTCCCGTCCAAAACCAGGCTTGCAGGTCACACCAAGAGGCTGTGGAGCATCTTTGGATGATGTTTACCCCGATGTGTGACTCAGCTGGTCAAAATGTGCTCAGGGCATCTCATCCCGGCCCTAAATCCACGGAGCTGCTGCTCCACGTGTCTGCTCCCTCTCTCTCTTCCCTCTTTTTATCTGTGGCGCACAGCGTGTCTGTGTTCTCCTATCGATGTATCAGGCGAGAATACCTCATCTCAAGTGTATACATTACCTAATAAAATCCTTCTTATTTGGGATTATTGCATCAAATTTTAATTTCCTCACTCGAGTAACAGCATGTCAGCCAGCCCGTCAGCGGAGAGCCGATAGAAGGTGAAAAGAGTGGATAAACTGCAGCAAATTACCACAAACAGATCCCTATCAGCCCTTTGACTGGAATTAAGAAGTGAGAAATGGGATTTTTTTTGCCGTGGCAGCTTTCTGAAGCACTGGCCTCCCCCCCACCCCTCCCGCCGCAACGCTGGGCCGCGCTTTGCCTTTCAAGTCCCTAATCCTGTAAGAGGAGAAGAAGAAAAAGGGGTGGAGGGGCATGAGCGGGGAGAGAAGTGCAGTTGTAGTTCTTATTTCTCTCAGGCCAGGATCTGGGAGCATAATTGAGAAGCTTTTTGGGCAGGTGCTTATTGTGACACTGAGAAGAAAGCGATTTCTTATCGGGTAGAGGAAGAGGACACAGCAGGAAGAGACTCTGCTGTCCCTGGAGGTGTTGTGTCTCCTTTCTTGATGTTGTTTATCATCCCAGCACGGCTCAGATATCTCCCCCAGGGCACCCAAATGCACCTGCAGCTGTGGCAAAGCTCCAAGGCGTGTTTTTCATCCTCAGGAGGGTTTTTGGGTGTCTGTCCTCACAGCAGCTGGAGTCTGGGTGGCGCGGTTGATGTTGGATGTGGTGGAAAGGAAGGATTGTCCCAGCCCTGGCACAAGCTGCCAGGGCAGTAGCGGAATCACCATCCCTGGAGGGATTTAAAGGACGTGTGGATGTGGCTTTGGCAGTGCTGAGGGAATGGCTGGACCTCAGAAGGCTTTTCCACCGTGAATGATTCTGTGGTCCCATGTCCTGCAGACAAGCTGATAGGGGCTGGAAGAGAAGGGCCATTTCCCCTGGCAGCGCTGCTGTGGTTGTGATGAGCCCCTGCTTCTGCACCTCAGCTGCAGCCAGTGCTGCAGCTTCGCTCTGTGGGTGCAAGAGGAGGAATCCACTCTCCAGGAGATCCGCTGAGGGCTGTGAAGGTGTGCTGCATCCCACAGGGAGCCGCGTGGAGGCCAGAGTGCGACCAAACGGCGCCGGCACGTGGCCCCAAGAGCAGCAGATGTATTCCCTTGCAGTAGGATGGCACAGACACATGTCAACATCGTTAAAACAGTTTTAATTCTTCAGCACCATCCCCCTCCTCCTCAGAAACTCCTTGAGTTGAAGAAATAATGTAGAATCAGTGGTGGCTTTGCCCTAGAGTCTCAATAGCTCCAAGTTAATACCTTCTTACAATATTTCCAGCCCATCAGTGTGAACACTTTATTAAAAGCTCAGGGTTTTATTAAAAAAGGATTGATTTACCCCTGCCCCTCTTCAAAAACCCTCAGATTTTGTTTGGATAATGTGCTATTCTTTATTTCCTTTGCCTTTTTTTAAGCATAGGCTTTCCCAGATTATTACTTTTCTAAACCTTCTTCCTCCTCCCCCAGAGGGGAAGAGTTATTCTGTTCTCTCTGTACCCACCAGCCTCTCCTTGCAGCCACTGCTGTCTGCAGTAGGCGGGCGAGGTGTGACTTGTTTAAAAAGAGAATTCAGGGATATTTGGGAGTTTTAAGAGCTGCAGGGTCTTACCACAGATTGTGCCCTGTGCCACTTCTTCAGCCCCTTTCCTGGAATATTCAGGATTGCTCCCAAACACTGTGGGTGCTCAGGAAGGGATCATCCATCCCCAAGATGTGGCATCTGCCAGACTTGTGGGCGTTGGAAGAGTCTTGTGAGAGACCTGTCAGGAGGGATGGAAACCAGGTGGGGTGTGAAGGATCTTGCCGTGGTTCCAGGAGATGGCATCCATGCATGGCAGGGAACCCAGCAGCACTCCACAATGTCTTTCTTGGACACTGGTGAAACGCAGCTCATCCCCAGGAGGTGCTTGTGGAGCAGGAGGAGAAGCACAGGAGGCCGTGAGGAGAACAGGGGGAGCCCCGATGCCAAAACCCAGCAGTGTGATATCATCATCACGGGCCTGCCAAGGGCAGAGGGTGAACCTCAGCACGGTCCCTCACAGCCCTCACTCCTGCGATCAAACGTCGGGATAATTTCTTTCCTGTAGGCATCTCTGTGGCACGCGCTGCTGAGATATCTGAATGAGATTCCCCTCCCACCCCTCCCAAACTTCCCCTGCTGCCACATCCCTGCTCATCCTTTTATCTCTGCCTCCAGCCCTTCCCCTTGGCTCCTCCAGGAGGGGCCTCTCCCGCAGATAAAGCGGCCCATTGCTATTCCCCGGCCATCGCTGGGCCCTGCCTTCCCTCCGCAGGAGGCAATTCCCATTCCGTGCAGCTCCCGAGCTGGGTGACAGGTGACGAGCGGGCTGGCACACAGAGCCCCTGCCTTCCCCCACCGCCCCTCCCGCTGGGCCTGGGAGGGGAGGGGGCTCTTTTCTGCCCCGTGGGGATGGGAGATTAACTATTGCATCGAGTTTGATTGTGCTGAATAGGAGTGCAATGTGTAATACAATACGTAATATATAATGACACATTTAATGCAATAGATGTGAAATCTCAAATTGGCAAACCAAACCCACTGCACCTATATAATACAATTAAATATATATATATATATAGCATAGTATAAAGTATAATACATTACAGTTTAATGCCGGGACAGAGCACACTGAAATGTATCACCCATTTTTTCCCTCCACTTTACCCTGCCCTCCTTTCCACATACCCTTTCCCACCTGCGCCTTCCCCACTTTTGCAGTGTTTTTTCTCTCTCTGTGCTCTTGGGAAAGCACAGTTATTGTCAGTAANGGCCTGCCAAGGGCAGAGGGTGAACCTCAGCACGGTCCCTCACAGCCCTCACTCCTGCGATCAAACGTCGGGATAATTTCTTTCCTGTAGGCATCTCTGTGGCACGCGCTGCTGAGATATCTGAATGAGATTCCCCTCCCACCCCTCCCAAACTTCCCCTGCTGCCACATCCCTGCTCATCCTTTTATCTCTGCCTCCAGCCCTTCCCCTTGGCTCCTCCAGGAGGGGCCTCTCCCGCAGATAAAGCGGCCCATTGCTATTCCCCGGCCATCGCTGGGCCCTGCCTTCCCTCCGCAGGAGGCAATTCCCATTCCGTGCAGCTCCCGAGCTGGGTGACAGGTGACGAGCGGGCTGGCACACAGAGCCCCTGCCTTCCCCCACCGCCCCTCCCGCTGGGCCTGGGAGGGGAGGGGGCTCTTTTCTGCCCCGTGGGGATGGGAGATTAACTATTGCATCGAGTTTGATTGTGCTGAATAGGAGTGCAATGTGTAATACAATACGTAATATATAATGACACATTTAATGCAATAGATGTGAAATCTCAAATTGGCAAACCAAACCCACTGCACCTATATAATACAATTAAATATATATATATATATAGCATAGTATAAAGTATAATACATTACAGTTTAATGCCGGGACAGAGCACACTGAAATGTATCACCCATTTTTTCCCTCCACTTTACCCTGCCCTCCTTTCCACGTACCCTTTCCCACCTGCGCCTTCCCCACTTTTGCAGTGTTTTTTCTCTCTCTGTGCTCTTGGGAAAGCAGAGTTATTGTCAGTAATTTAGAGGCTCTCCGGGTGGCTGCTGAGCCTCACCAGCCGAGTGCTGCTCAGAGGTCAGTGACCTGGGATTTATGGCTAATGTTCTCGGTTAATAACATGGATTTACTTAAGGAGTCCGTTGAAATGCCCTCCGAGATCAGGGAACAGGCAGCCTGCCTGGCCCTGGGAGCCTTCTTTATGGCCAGCAGCAGCATCGAGCCCACAGGGACACGGATCTGGAAGCCAGGGAAGACGGCGAGTCCCTGCTTTCCACCGGTGATGTTTCTGCCACAGCTTTCCCTTTGGCCTTCAAATGATGGATCGTGGGGCAAGCACGAGGCTGCCGACCCGCTCTGCTCCCTCGTTTGATATGCAAATGCCTCTGCTGACATTTCCTTTGAGGGAAAAAAAAAAAAAATTAAAAAATTTGCTGCTTTCCCCACTGTTAATAAGCCAATGAAAACAAGAACAGCTGAGTTGTAAATTTTTTCACACTACATTAATTACGGGCATGTGCATGTGTTGGTATTCACAGGGGCTCACTGCACTGCGGCGGGGGAAGTTGACTTATGGAGCAGGATATTTTTATTTCAAGAGCTAAACAAAAATTTTGGGTCACTCTTATGGGGGGACCTTATCCCTTCTTGTCAGTTTTGGGGGGCTCTTGGATCTTTCTGCTGGGTTATAGGAGCAGAGCATCCTGCAGCATGGAGGCTGAGGTGGGTGAGCTGGCTGTTGCAGAAGCTCCTGCCTGTGGGCAATGCCTGGTTCTCAGCATCTGTCCAGCCCTCCTCCTCCTCCTCCTCCTCCTCCTTGAGGGCTTCAGTTAAAATCTCTGCAGCTCACTCAGTTGTGCAGCTGGATGCTGATGGTCAGTGTGAGCAGCCCTTATTGCTTGGGGTGCCTCATCTGAGGAACACGGTGGGCGAAGAGGGCAGGCTGAAATTGGGAAGCCAATGGCAGTAGTGACCAAACTGAAGGTGGTGGTGAGAGGGAATTCTTTCCTGCTGGTCATGCCCTCAGCATTCCCAGCTACATCCCGGGGCGGGTTAGCAGAGTTCTGCAGCTCCCACCAGAGTGAGGAGCAGTGAGCCTGACCTGCTTCAGGGACAGGCAGTGCGACTTCTCCGTGACCTGCCATGTCCTAGGACACGTTATCCCTCAGCACCCAGCCCAGGGTGAGAGGTGCGGGGCGTTGTGGGGCCCCCAGCAGCGCTGTGACCCCTGTCCCTCCCCAGGGCACCACCGTGCGGATGATAACGGCTGTAGACCAGGACAAGGGACGTCCCCGGGGCATCGGCTACACCATCGTCTCAGGTGAGTCTTGGGGACACAGAGGGGACCCCAGCAGGGATGGATGGATGATGGATGATTGGTTGGAGGGATGGTTGGTGGGATGGATGGTGGATGGATG